>CM052722.1:86128853-86161817 GCA_028551405.1 Uromys caudimaculatus | reverse complement strand
GGTCATCTTATAATGGACGGATAAATTTGATTTTTGCTTTGGGTGGGCTCCTCTTGGGGGTGGATTATTGAATTTAAACCATGTCACAGCTGTGAAGATCTGGCATGAGATAGTGTTGATATTTTTAAGTGACACTGCTATAGTTTGGATAGTACCTTTCAATGATGTAATAGCCTGTGTGTTCAAGGAAGCATTGACTTTATTTTTAGGGAGTGAACTCATAGGTTTATTTTAGTTTTCCCCAAACCTTATATCTAAATTGTTACACCAGTCCATTTAAGAAAAAATTATTAATTTAATTTTATATTTTATGTACATGAGTGAATTGCTGACTGCGTATCTATGGGCCACTTGTGTAGTATACTGGGAGGAGTCAGAACATGGAAGTGGATACCCTGAGGATTCTAGAAACTACACCTTGGCTCTCTGTTAGAACAGATAGGTCTCACTATCACAGAGACATCTCTCCAGCCACAAAGTATTTAAACAACTACTATGAACAGTTGATCTTTCAAGGGGATTTGCACTACTATCTTGAATGCTCTCTAACATTTTTGGCCATTTAGTAAGAAAGCTCAATATTTTAATACTATTTTATTAAGAATTTTACCTAGGACTTGAATGAATAAAATGTGCATAAAGACAAGTAGGTCATCATATGATAGGGGAAAGTATTTTTACTTTTGAATGTAGGGACCAGACTGTGCCTTGGCAATAGGCTTTTAAAGGACCCTTTAAAAGGCACTGTCTGAGCTGGGACTGTTGGTGCCAGCCAGCTCTGCATAGATTCTAGCTTATAATTTTATAGTTTATAGTTTATAGCTTATAGTTTTCTAAGACCAAGTAAAAGTAGTTTTAGAAACTGGAGGGCCAGTTTCCTTTTATTTAATTGTGTAAAAGTTATTTTACATATCATCTTTCTTATGAATTTTGTTAGCCACCATTTATTTGGTAAATTTTGAACTTGTATAAATTTCCACAGTTCATTATTTACAATCTAAGATAAAACTGTAGCTTTGACAATAAACTATGTCCTATTCTATGATGCCAATAATGTACTTGACAGGCCTAGCTGGTGCCACACTGGCTGGACATCATCTCACCTGTCAGAGCCATATACACACTCCCTGGCTTAGCTGAGTTCAAACTCCAGAGCATCCAAGCCCAGGAAGAGCTCAACATGTTCTTCTGTTGTTCTACTAAGACTCCAGGCTTGGCTGGGGTCCTACAGTACAGGCCAGCCTACTGAGCTTCATCATCCTGAAGCTCCCAGGCCATGTTTGGGTCAAGCATCCCACCGTGAAGCCTGGTAGTGAGCTAGGCCCCTGCCACCCTGCACCAGCTCACACTAGCCAGAGACTCCATGGTCCTGAGTAGACAGTGCACCCTAATGAGTGTCCAAATTCCCTACTCAGCCTTCCCATCATTATGCTCACAGAACAGTCCAGCTTGGTGAGTTGTCAAGATTCACTTTCCAGTGCCTTCCTCAGACTCTCTGATCTGGTTTGGGTCAAGTAGTTCACTGACTTGCCCAGCCCCCAATGAGTCTCTCAGATCCTGTTCACCATTATAATTCCTGAAATCACATGCCCAGCCAGGATGAAGCAGCCTGGCACTGGTAATTCTCCTACACCATACTCAATGTTGCCGAGCTCAGCTGTTGTTAGAAAGGCTGGACACTAACAGCATGATGAGTTCCCAAGCTATCCTCACACTTGGTGGCCAAACTGTGGCCTAACTGTGGTCAATCAGATTGTGTAGCATGCCAACCTGATGACAAATCAATATATTATCTTTCTGGTATCACAATAATGGTCTGTGGTCTTGTTTGTGTGGCATAGCCTGTACATAACCCAGCCTGGCGCCTGAAGCAGATCCTGCACACCAAGGTTACTCTCACCACTCCAGGTCTATGTATTGCCTGAACATCAGCCTGGGTATCAGCCTGTCCTTTGCAGGGCTGTATCTCTCCTTGGTGAGAAAATTCCACTCTTCTGCACCAAACTGAAACTCCCAGGGTGAAATTGGAGCAAACACATTGCTGCTTAGTCAAGCTTGGTAGTGAGACAGATCCCTAATTTTCTTTTACCAGTTCAGATTAGTGACTGGTGTAAAATTCCCAGGTACATAAACACACCAGCCAACATCTTGGTGAGAGACCCACAATCATACCCTTCTATGCCATTACCATACTATTGGCCCTAGATCCAGTCAGAAAGACTGCACAAAAGCCAGATCTTTGAATAACTGAAACCTTTTCCCAACCCATCTCATCCCCACAGGCCCAGACCTAGCTAAAGTTGACTGCTCAGCAACCTACCTTAGTAATCAAGAGTGTTCCCTGTGCCCCATCCTCACTTGAGGCATATTCATGGTCCCTCTAATTGTCCAGCAGCCCAGCCTATGAACACCCAAGATCACCACATATGTTTACCTTCCCGGCACTCATAGGCCAAGGTTGGATTGGCCAGACTAGCAAGTGTTCAATGTTCCCCCCTGCCTTCATAGGCCTAGGTCAGACCCTATATACCCTGAGTAATATCCCTGCTCTATAAGTGATCAAGTCACCCCTAGTGCATTTTTCAGGCTTCAAGGAGTTCTTTGAGTCAACCAGATAGAAGATCCCTGACCAATGCAGCCTGGTGAATGACCCAGGGTGTTGTCTTCCTGTGCTAACCCCATTATCTCTGCCCTCCAGGTCAAGCCTCCTGGACACCAACCCAGACTGGAGTCAAGCTGTTTGTTCATGAGGCTTGAACCTTCATGAGTGATCAAGACTCCCTGTCTAGCACTTTTCTTGGAAACCCAGGGCTAGCTTGGGTCAAGCAGTTATTCAAGTAGCACAACAAAATAGGGAATTAAGATTCTGCCCTCCCACATATACCTGATACTGCCAGATATAGGTAGTATGACTCAGTTTGTATGTGAGCCCAGCATGTTGAGCTCCCAAGCATGTGACTTACCGGAATCATCCTCACACCCCTTGACTTAGAAGTAGTCAGTCAGACTGTGTACCATCCCACCATGGTGAGAGCTCAATATTTGACCCTGTCTGTGTCTAATACTCCTAGTCAGCTCGGATAACAGAGCCTGTACTCCAGAGCAGTATAGTATGTGACTTGGATCCTTGCACTGTCAGGATATCCCTATAGTCTCAGGCCTAGTTTTCATGCGACAGTGTAATTGGTCATGAGCCCAGTCTGGTGAGGGATCAACAACCTATCCTGTTTTATCATTCTCAGGATCCCAGACCTAGTTCTGATCACGCAAGTCACTGAGAAGCAAAGACTGGTTAGTACCCCACAATCTTGCCTTCTACACAAGCTAAGATTAGTAAGTGATCTCAAAAATCCCAGGCAGACTGCTGAGTGACCACAAATCATGCATTTTTCAAGCATCACCACACTGATACTCACCTATCCTATGCCAAACTTCTGTTATCGCAGGCCATGTCCACAATCCCAGGAACAGCTAGGGTCAAGTTACCTTCTTACCCAACTACCTTGATCAGGGATAAAGACTGGACCCTCCTCCACAACCTATCTCAGAACGTGTATGAATCAAGCAGCCTGGATAACAGCCCAGGCTGCTCAAGAAGTCAAGTCTCTCTTCCTGCAGCATCTTCACACTCTCAGGCCTACCTGTGCCCAAGCACCAGCCCAGCATCATAAGTGCCTGAGATCACCACTTGCCTTCACATTCCCTACACACATAAGGTAAGATAGGGTCACAACCTGAGTACCAGGCCAGCCTAGTGAGTGCCCAAAATCTATACCTGCCTTCGAGATTCTCAAACACACTGAATTATCTTGGGTCATACCACCTGACCAACATCTCAGCATGGTGAACTATCTAGACTTCCCCTACAGACCCTTCAGAGACTCTCAGACTTAATTTAGCCAAAACAGATCTCTAACAGCATGGCTAGTGACTCAGACCTGTGCATTATTGTGCTATCTCAAATATCCTAGTTCCAGCCGGGGACATACATTCTAGGAAGCAGGCTACAATGTTAACTACCCAAGGCATGACCTCCTATACCATCCTTACATTGCATGACTCGAAGCTTTCCCACCAGGCCAGACCAGTGGGTGAACTAGAACACTACCCTTCTCCACGATTAAAATACTTTCTGGTTTATATGGGGCCAAAAGGACAGCTCACAGTCCCACCTATGAGTGACTGAGATCTTTGCTTAATTGTGACATTCTCCAGTCCCAAGAAGAATAGGTGTTAAACTGCCTGTTCATCAGCCTATCTTGGTGAAAGATCAAGACAAGGCCCTCATCAACCATCATAAAAACCCCGGGATTTCTTAGTCTTAAGTATCCTGATCACCATTGTAGCCTAGACAAGATCCAGATTCTTCCCTCTCAAGCCATCCTCAAACTCCTGGGCCTAACTCTGTTCAAGCAGCTTTCCCATCAGACAAGTCTAGTAAGTGTCCACGATACCAACATCTTCCTGACACAGCCTATGATTAGGACACACAACTTGAGCAAAAGGTCAGTCTAGAAGCTTCCTGCTGTCCCTATGTTTCTTACCACTCTCACTTTCATAGACTTTGCTTGGATCATATAAAAGGAGAAACATCCCAGCCTACTGAATGATTAAGACTCCATCACTTTCCTGAGACCATAGGCCTATTACCATCAAATAGTTGATCTATAACTCAGCCTGGTGAGAAATCTATAACCTGCCCATTAGTTCCATGCCCATAATCACAGGCACAGCTCGACTCAAGCAAGCTGGGTGGGTATCAGTTCAGGCTGGTGATGGACCCTGAAAACCACTTTTCCCCACCATTACCACGTTCAGAAGATAAAGAGCCTACTCTCATATACTACCTCCCCACCCATTCCTAGGCCTAGTTTGGATCACACAGATTACACAGCATCCCAGAATAGTGAATGAACAAGATCCAGGCCTCTCACACAATCTTGTACTCTCTGGCCTAGCTGGGATCAATCAGATTGTGTACGATCATGTCATGGTGGAAGCTCAATTTCACACCATGCTTGCATCATGCGAATCCTCCCAGGCTTAGCTTAGGTCACACAGTATGCACTGCATGCCAGCCTTGTGGGTGTTCTGGGCCTTTTACACCAAGGTCACACTCAGTCCCTGGCTTATCTCAGGGGAAGCATCCTGAACACTAGCTCATCTTGGACACAGACAAAGGGTACATAATCCTGCACCATCATACTCTCAGACCTAGTTCTGGTCAAGCAGCTTGCAGACCTATAAGCCTTAATAGTGACTCAGAATCCTGTCTTCCCATACCAGCTCAGGCTAGCTAGTTATATAACTATCCCAATAACTCTGAGCATCAGCCCAGACTGTTTAGGGACCCAGAATACTGCCTTTCCCCACAACTACCACATCCAGAAGACTTTACTTTGGCTATAATGCATAACTCAAGCCTGCCTATGAGGGAAGCAGACCTTGGCAGTCTGGTGCCATCCCTAGTCTCCTAATGAGATGAGGTCAAGATGCCTTCTAAGTAGCCCACCCTGATGAGTTATCCAGACCAGGTCCTCCTCCAACATCCTATCAATCCCAGGAACTGTTAGGGTCAAGCAGTTTGGGCACTAACAGAGTTGGTTCAATGATCAAATTGCCTAACTCCCTCAGTATCCACAGACTTACCGGCTTAGCTCTGGGGAAGCAGCTTGCCCAGCAGCACAGCCTAGTGAGTACCTATGATTCCTATCTGTCTCCACCTTCTTCACACTAACAGGCTAGTATCAAGTCATATGGCCTGAACATAATGCCAGTCGAATGAGTCCAATATATCTACTTGCCTATATCATTACTGCAGGGCAAGCTTGTGTCATACAGCCTGAGAAGCATCCAAGCTGAAGAGGGTTATCAAGACTCCCTCTCCAGAACCATCATCCGACTCCCAGTCTTAGTTCAGGACAAGCAGAACACCGAACATCCAGGCTTGGTGAGAGGTCTGCACCCATGCCCTGTGCCATCCCCACAACCAAAGGCTCAAATGGTGTCAAGCAGGGCAGGGCACCCACCCTGACTGGTATGTTGCCAAGACCCTGCTATATGTAGTATCTATACACTGTAAGGGTTACAGAGTGTCCCAGAGCACATATGCATGGTCAGCTTGGTAATATCCCAAAAGTCTTAGCTGCCCTTGCCTATCTATGGCCTATCTGAGGTCAGGTCAAACTGTCCATTATCACACAGCTGGTGAAAACTGGAGATTCTATCTTATTTGTATCTTACTACTTCCCACAGGCTTAGCTGTGGTCAAGTATCTTGGCCATCAACACAGGCCACTGAGAGCCCAGTATCCTCACCTGCCTTACTTACCTTTCTAGATCCATCTTGGGTTATAGACTTTGAACAGCAGCCTAGGCTGTTAAGTGATCTAGATTCCCCTTCTGTACCATTCTCAGATTACTAAGTCACCTTGGTGAGGGACTAACAGCTCCACCTTCCTGTGCCATCCTCATAACCCAAGGCCCAGTCAGGGTCAAGCTACATATTTACCAGTCTAGATTGGGAACTGATTAAGCCCCTGCCCTTACACTCCATCTCCACATCGCCATGTCTAGCTTGAGTCATGTTGCTTGCCTACCATCTCAACCATGTGAATGTCCATGAACCCTTCCCATCTACATCATTAACACACTCCCTGGCTCAGCTTGGATCAAGCAGAATAAGAGCAGATCTAGACTGCTGAGTGTTCAAGACCCTGTCCTATACATTATCCTCCCATGGCCAGCCTTGGACGTTGTCAGGAACCTGCACATCAGGCTGACATGGTGAATTTCCAAGAGCCTCACCCACTGTGGCTATCTTCTCAACCCTTGGCCTACCTGGGGTCGATCAGATTTTGCACCATCCCAACCTGGTAAGAGTTCAAGGTGGTACCCTGCAAGTGCAATGCCAATGCATCCAAGCCTGAAATGGATTGCATAGACTTCCCTCCAGCCTAGCCTGCGTAATGATCAGAAAGCACCCTTTCACTCCCAGGATATTCCCAGTTTTTGGACCCTGTTCTTGGGGAAACAAGACCATACCTTTTTATACCATTTTCACACTCTCAGGTATAGCAGGACTCATACAGCTCCCAGATCAGCCAATCCTCCTTTGTGATCTAGATCCCTGACTTCCAATACCTGCTGTGACTAGGAGTGACCTCACAATCACAGGCAGACTGTGGACACACACAACCAGCTGAGTGATGCTCTCAGCCCCACCATTTCCTACCATTAGCGCATTTCCAGGCCTAGCTTGGGTCAAATAGTCTACACACAAGTTCAGTCAGTGGGTGGCTCTGATCTTGTACTTCTGTGCCATCCCCACAGTCCCAAAGCACCTTCTCAATAGTTTATATCAGTTAAATAATTAAGTCCTGGCCATCACTCACCATTTTAACATTCCCAAGACTTGATGGGGACAAGCACCTTGGCCAGGAGAGGAGAGAAATGAGTGTCCCCTAGTGCTCTAATGATCACGAGTTTCCCCTCAGGTATCTCCCTCATACTCCCAGGCTTATCTTGCTTCCTAGAGCTTGAGCAACTGCCCAGCCAGGTGAGTGTCCCTAAAGCAGCTGTCTTAGACTCCAAGGACTATTCTGACTCAAGCATATTCCTGACCAGCGCAGACTGGTCAGTGGCCCAGACATCTGGTTTCACGCAGATTCCATAGTGCTGAGTCAAAATGGGGTTAAAGATCATGACTACTTGCCTAGTTGGGTGAGTGACCAAGATCTTGCCCTCTAATCCCATCCTGACAGTGCCAGGCCTAGCTGTTGTCACAAAGTCTGATGAGTTCCCACTAATGAGTTCTTCACGAGTACGTAGCTATTCTCATGCTTTAGGGACTATCTGGGATCAATTAGCCTCTGTACCATCGCAGTCTTGTAGGAGAGTTCAATATCCTATCTTTTAAGTATCTCACTGTTACCCTTTTTAGGCCTAGCATGGGTCCTACAGCTGACATTCTAGCCTGGCCTGATGAGTGACCTGGGCCTTCATATTTTCAATACATCCCCATAGTTCCAGGATTAGAACAGCTGAAGCCACCTTGACACCAGACCACCCTAGTTGCAGACCAAGACCTCAGCTTAGTTTGAGTCAAGCCCCTTACAAATCTGCCAAGTCTGCCAAGTGTGGTTCATGTTACCCTCAGGCTCCAACTCAGACTAGAAAGTGATCTCAAAATTGATCATGCTCAAGATGAACCTGGCAAACGATCCAGAACACCTTTCCTTCCACATCATTGCTATACTAACAGGACACTGGCACACACCAGTAGCTCTCCTCCATCATCATCATCTTCTTCTTCTTCTTCTTCTTCTTCTTCTTCATCATCATCATCATCATCATCATCATCATCATCATCATGCTAGTTAACGACCCAAAGCCTAGCTTAATGTCATACACCTTGAGCAACAGTGTAGAACCATGATCCCTCCTGCACCATCCTCAGACTCCTGAGCCTACTATGGGATAAGCAGATCACCAAATACCCAGGCTTTCCTGGTGACATAGTTAGCCCTCCTGTGTCATTCCCATAATTCCAAGCCTAGCTGAGATTTAAAAAACTAAAAATAGCCTGAGTACTCACCCAAAATGGTGAGTGATCAAGACCCTGCCCTCTCACATTTTCACATTGTCAGGCCTAGTTGCCATCCCAGAGAATACACACCTGCTCAGTTTGGTGAGTTTCCAAGATCTTCAACGGCCCTTGCTGCCCACTATCTTAGTTGGGGTCATTCAAACTGTCCACCATCCATCCTTTCCTGGTAAGAGCTCAAGATCCTATCTTGCTGGTGTTCTGATAATACTTCAGGCCAAGCTTGGGTTGCACTGCCTGGATTCCTCCTCTTGCTAGTGAATGACCTGGGTCTTTGCACTGAGTGATTATCCCCAGTCTTAAACTCTCATGACTAGCTAGGGTCATGTAGCCTAGCCACCAACCCAGAGTAGCAAGTGATCAAACCCTGCCCTGCCTCATCATTCTCAAACTCCCATGCCTACCTCATGTCAGAAAGTCTGCCACTCTGCAACATGACCAAATTCCAAGCCTGCTTGTATCACAAAGGTTGCATAGCAACCTGTCCAGAGGGCCCGAACAAGCCTTATTACACTATCCCCACATGTCCAGGTCTAGCTGGTGTTACAAAGTCTGTGCACCACCCCAACATAGTGAGTTCCCAAGAACATCACCAGAACTATGCTCATATACCCTGGGCTACCTTAGGGCAATCAGACACTGCATCATCCCAGCTTGGTGGGAATGAAAGATCCTATTCTGTCAACTGTCATATTAATTCTCTCAGGCCTAGCTTGTATCACAGTTTACACACCAACCCAGCCTGGTGAGTGACCCAAAACCTGTATTTCAAGGACATCCCCCATAGTCCCAGGCCTAGCTTGGGTGAAGCAGCCTGAGAAGCAGCTCTTTCTGATGAGGAATCAAGAGACCATGTCCCAACCCTGTCTAGTGTTCTGCTAATACTTCCAGCCTAGATAGAGCTGTTCAGCTTATACCCCACCTTAGACTAGTGAATGACTCCAACCATTTCACTCAAGGGTTATCCCCAGTCCCAGTAAGTTCCCCAAATCTTACATTCTCTAGCTTCAAACTCTTCATGCATAGCTTGGCTTCATAGCCTGGGCATCAGCCTATCCTCAGGAGTAATGAAGTCACCACCTTCCTGTACTACTCTAGTATCTTAAGGCCTAATTCTTGTCAAATACTTCATTGACCATCCAAACCTGGTAGGTGAACCAGAGGCCTGCCCTTCCATACAATGGCTAGACTCTCAAGTCAAGTTCAGTTCTCAAAGCCTGTATACATGCACCCCATGAGTTACCCAGAGTTTTGCCCCCCATTGTCATCCCCTGACTCCCTAGCTGAGGTCAGGTCAAGCTGTCCTCTCACAATCCTACACTGGTGAGTGATCAAGACCAGGTTTCCCCCACTATACCAACATTTGTAGGAACTCTTATGAGCCAACAGCCTGGGTGTTATAAGTACCAAGTCAATAGTCAAGATTTTCCTTTCCACACCATCATCACACTCACAAGGCTGTGCTCATCCTAGAGAGTATCTGATAGGCTCACCTGCTTTTGTTGCCATCACACTAAATGGCCTAGCTTGGGTTATACAGCCTTAGCAAAATCCCAACCTGGTGAGTGATCACAACTCCCCTTCCAACACCTCCCTCGGGCTCTCAGGCCTAGTTGTGGTCAAGCAAATCACTGATAAGCACAACCCATGCTGATATAAACTCTGACCCCATGTACCATCCCAGCTAGAATCAATGACCCTGAGAAATAGCCCAAACTGGTGAGTGACTAAGAGTCTATCACCCCACCCTATCCCCACACTGCCAGGCCTAGTTGTGGTCAAACAGGTAACCTATCAGCACAACACAATAAGTAACCAAGATGCCTATCTGTTTCCACCTTCTTGACACTTATAGGACAAAATTAGGGCACAGAGCCCAAACAACACAACCTGTACACCAACATAGTGAAGTGATTTCCTTGGAATCTCACCAGAACTATGCTCATACACCCTGGTCTATCTTAGGTCAATCAGACTGTGCACCATTATATCCTGATGAGAGTTTAGGATCCTATCCTGACACTGTCATATTAATTCTTCCATGACTAGCTTGGGGCACACAGCCTATACTCAACCCAGTCAGATGAGTAACCAGAACCCTCACATTCACAGAACATGTCAACAATGCCATGCCTAGATTAGGTGAAGCAGTCTGGACACCAGCAATCAAGGCCCCACCTTCTGGCACCATCTTCACATTCCCAGGCATAGTTCCCATCAAAGAGCTCTCAAACAACCCAAGAATTTTGTTGTTTTTGTTGTTGTTGTTATCCGGACCTATCTTTTTGCACTTGCTCAGATAAGGGAGTAATCTCATAATCACAGGTAAATTGTACACCAGCCCAATCCAGTGAGTGATCCTGAACCCTACTTGCCCACCATTACCATACCCTCAGACCTATCTTGGGTCAAAAAGTGTCTTAGTTGGGGCTTTACTGCTGTGAAAAGACACCATGACCAATGCAAGTCTTATAAAAGATAACATTTAATTGGGGCTGGCTTACAGGTTCAAAGGTTCAGTCTAGTATCATCAAGGTGGAGACATGGCAGCATCCAGGCAGGCAAGGTACAGGAGGAGCTGAGACTTCTACATCTTCATCTGAAGACTGCTAGTGGAAGACTCACTTCCAGGCAGCTAGAGTATCTTAAGCCCACACCCACAGTGACACACCTACTCCAACAAGGCCACACCTCCTAATAGGGCCACTCCCTGGGCCAAGCGTATACAAACCATCACAAAAAGCCTGTACACAAACTCAGCTTGTGAGTACCCAGACCTTTGTCCACTTGTGTTATCACCATGGTCCCTGGTCAAGCTGTCTGCTCACTAGCCTACCTCAACAAGTGAACAAGACCTAGTACTCCCCTACTGGTCTGACACTTCCAGGATCTGTTGGGTCTAGGCAATATGGTCACCAAAGGAGATAAATGAGTGTCCTAGTGTTCTAGTGCCCCAGTGATCAAGACTCTCCTCTCATGTAACCTTCTTACACTTACAGGCCTAGCCTGTGCTATACAGTCTGAGCAACAGCCCAAGCAGTGAGTGATCAAGTCTTCCTGTTCTGTACCATCCTCAAACTCCCAGACCTACATGTGGTCAAGCAGCTTCCCAATCAGGCCAGCACCTGAGAACCCCATCTGCCTTCACCTTCTTCAACCTCACAGGTCAAAATTGGGTCACACAACATGAGCACTAGGCTATCCCAGTGAGTATCCAACATCCATCCCCACCTGTCTTCATAGTCTCTCACTCTCTCTGACCTAACTGAAGCCAATCAGACCATGAAACATCCCAGCCTGGTGAGAGCTAAAGATTCTTCTACAGCCAGGCTTAGGTTTAGGGCCCACAGCCAACACCACCAGTTCAGTCACCCAGACCCTTGAAACCCCAGAACACCCTCAGAGTCCCAGTGTAGTTTGGGTGAAGCAGCAATCACATAATTAGGGCACGGTGAGTTGCTATGTCCTCAAATGCCTCCTGTTCTAGAACCACGAAGAGGGGCTGGGAAAATGAAGAAAGGACACTACAGAAACAACAGACACATAAATAGAAAAGCTGAGCTCCTGGATGGAGAAGCCTTAGTACCACTGAAGTTCACCATGTTTATTGTATATAGTTGAACAGGAAGGCAGGTTTTATTTCATGCAGTTGAACAGAAGACAGGTTTAGCTTATCTTGGTAGCAGACTCTGTAGGGGAGCAATCTTCAGACCATAAACATCTATGGGAAAGAAAGCATGGATTTTCTACATACACTATCAGCGTTCACACTCAGACCCAAGGAAGGCTTTTGTCATCCCTCTGAGTCTTGGGTATAGAAGGCTTTACCACTTCCATGGTACTGAGACATTGGGGTCCATGACATGCCCATGTCCATGTCCATGTCAGCAACACACACTCACTCAGGACTTTACTCAATCCCTAAGGTAAGTTTCCAAGAACCTCTGGTCTCAGAGCTATCCTCACTCTCCCTGTTGTAGTTGGAGTTGATATGACTGAGCATAGTTAGAGCTAGAAAGCCAATCTGCTGGTGTAACACTAATACTCCTAGACCTAGCTTGGGTTGAATAGCCTGCACTACATCCAAGCCAAATGAATGACCTGGACACCTGCACTCTTAAGATCCCCCACATTTCAGGCCTTGATGAGGTCTGGCTGCATGCTTACCAATCTACCTTGGTGAATGATCAATATAGAGCCCTATCTAGCTATCTTAATAATCTTAGGACATGGTGGGGTCAATCAGCCTGGTTACCAGCACAACCTAGTAAGTGATCAAGACTCTCTCCTCCTGCAACATCCTCATACTCTAACGTGAAGTTCTGGTTAAATAGGTTGGACCTCAGCACAACCCAATGAATATCCCAAGGTCCCCTCTCTCTTATATGCCCCACACTCAAAGGCCAAGACTGGGTCACATGACAACCAAGCCAGTGTGGTGAATGCCAACATCCTCAACTGCCTTCACCATCCACATGTTCATAGTCCTAGCTTGGTTCATTTAGCCTGAGCAACAAACAGACCAGCCTAGTGAGTGATGAAGACTCCCCTCAACACCTTCTTCAGACTCCTAGGCCTAGATTCAATGAAGTAGATCTATCTTAGCATAGCCTTGTGAGTGACAAAGGCCCCTGCCAACACAGTTCTCCTAGTCCCAGCTGTAGACACATAGCCTATGCACCAGCACAGACTAATACATGAAACCGAGACTCTGCCTTCCCACACCATCCTCACACAGCCAGGCCTAGTTGGTATCAGAGAGTCTGTAAGGTATTGCCCAGTGTGGTGATTTTACAATGTTTCCCCTTGCCTTCACACTCTTACCATCTCTGTCCTAGCTGAGACAAATCAGACTGCAGATCACCCCAACCCAGTGAGAACTCAAGATCTTATCCTGGAGGTGTCCTATTAATAATTATCCTGTGCCTTGCTTTGGTCACAAGTCTTTACTCAACTCCAGCCTGGTGAGAAACCCAGACCTGTACACTCCTAAGACTAAGACCCCGGTGTTTCACAGTGTTCTAGGGATAATCTCTTAGTTACTGTGTGGAGGAAGTGTCACCTGTCAATAAAAGACATGATGGCCTATTAGCAAAAGCCAGGAAGTAAAAAGTTCTGAGAGAGAGACAGAGAGACAGAGAGAGAGAGAGACAGAGAGAGAGAGAGAGAGAGAGAGAGAGAGAGAGAGAGAGAGAGAGAGAGAGAATTCTTGGAAAGAGTCAAGCACCAAGTATGAGAGATTCACCCTGGGCTGAGGAGAGGTGGCTAGCCATGTGGCAGACATAGAATTAGTATAAATGGGCTAATTGAGTTATGAGGTAGTCAGGAAACAAGTCTAGCTTATGGCCCAAGCATTTGTAAATAAAAAATAAGTCTCCCAGTCGTTATTTGGGAACTGGGGCGCTGGTGGAAAAACCTGCAGTTATGCAGCATACTTACAGTTGCAGGTCTATCTTGTTTCACAAGGCCTGGTGAGTTGTGATATTTTTTTTTCAAGAGTAAGCATATGAAGAGATAAACTTTTACAAGTCCTTGTAAAGAAGGTGTCACTATGCCTTGAGATCATTTGACATGATGTATTTAATCTATTATCCAACTCTACTCAGCTGTTTAAGTTTAACCCGCCTTTAAGAAAACATGCAATCCGCTTTTATAACCTAAGCTAAATGCGTACTGTAATCTCAAACTAGGTACTCTCTCATGTCCTTGACCCACAATATTTTATATGTATAAGTGTGTGTTGTAGTAATCATTTGTTGAAAGCAACCTTAAAAATATCCCATAAATGTTGGAAGTAACAAGTAGATATAGGCTGATAGCATCTTCGTGCACTTGAGTGCTACTGTGGGTCAACTGAAGTCAACAAACCAACTTCTTCCCTTGTGAGACTCAAATCATCCCACCTCATGCTTTCTGTGCTGTTCAATCAACACAGAGGGATGAATAACACAGTCAAGCAACAAGGATTGACCTCTCTCCCTCCCTCCCTCTCTGTCTCTCTCTGTCTCTCTGTCTCTGTCTCTGTCTCTGTCTCTCTCTCTCTCTCTCTCCACACACACACACACGCACATGCACACACACATGAACGCACACGCACACACACACACACATACACACACGCGCGCGCGCACACACAAAAACACACACACACACACACACACACACACACACACACACACACACACACACACACCAGACAGGCCACAGACCACAAACTACAGATGAAAGACAACAGAGAGAAGTGGAGCATTTAAATTGGGACTTGCTCTTGGTCTAAATACCATAGGCAGAAGTCTGCTTTCATTCTGTAATGCAGCATTGATGCATTGGGTGGTACACGTTATTTGAGGATTCTTTCATAACTGAAACATTTTGGAAAGAGGGAAATTTGGATGTCTCAGTCACTGAGAGTTTCCACCTCCTCTTAATCTTCAGTACATATTCGTGGGTCCCAAGGAAAATGGGAAATTAGGCCTAAGAGCACAGATCTCTTTGCCTGCAGGCCCCTGCTGTGGGCTTACCCTTGATTTCTTTTACTTCTTTTTAGTTCTTACCAGGGCCAGTTTACTTCTAAGGTGTGAGCTTGATTTTCCCTACAGCACACCGCTGCTTTACTTTATCTGCAACTTCTTATCTCCTAAATCTCATATGGATGTACAAAAAATGTTTCCCCAGCTTTATCAGTCAGGATTCTCTAGAGTCACAGAACTTATGGAATGTCTCTATATATTAAGGGAATTTATTGAATGATTTACAATCTGCAGTCCAATTAACTCAACAATGGCAGCTGTGAATGGGAAGTCCCAGAATCTTGTAGTTGCTCAGTCCCACGAGGCTACTTGTTTCAGCCGGTCTTCTGTAGAAGTGGGTTCCAACAGCAAGTAAGTGCAAGCAAACGAAGAGTGAATCTTCCTTCTTCCAACGTCGTTATGTAGGCCTGTAGCAGAAGGTGTGCCCAGATTAAAAGCGTGTACCACTACACCTGGATATGGGACTTGCTTTGTCTTAGGTTGGCCTTGAACTCAGAGATTTCCTTGTCTCAGTCTCCTGGGATTAAAGGCATGTACTACCTTTCCTTGGCCTAAGCTTTTCATGGCCACTATGCCTCAAGATCTCCATGTTAATATCCAGGTCAGAAATCTGTGTCTTCCAGCCTAAAGACCTGGATCACAGGTGTGTCCTTCATTTCTGGATAGTAGCTTGGTCCAGATGTAGTCAAGTTGACAACCAACTTTTTGTTACTAAAATGCTTAAAACATAGAAAATTTGAAGGAATAATGTGCGCATATTTCCAAAATCTCTTCCTATTTTCAAATATTGTTAACGTTTCCTAAATTTATCCAAATGACTAGCCCATTAAAAAAATCATTTACAGGCCGTACAACTAAGAGTTATGCTTATTCTTTTATGATTTAGCACACATACTAATTTTCTATAAAAATTAGAGCACATGCCTCATGGTCACAGGCCATTCGGGCACCTCTTCTTCGCCTACCTGCCATGGTTTTCACCATCATCTCTGCAGCCCTGCTGCTCAAGAGACAAACTGGTCTCCACTACAAGGGCAAAAACTAGCAGAGCTTTTTATAGGCTTTGTTAATTTGACAAAATAACATATTTCTACAGATTATGAAGTTCCTATTTTATTTCTACCTTGGATATACAAAACTTCATTCCCCCATTTCAATTCCTTTTCAGAGAATGCCAGAATACGGGCATTGATATCCATAGTCCTTTACCTTTTTCTTTTCCTTTTTGTTCTTTTTGAATTTATTCTTCTCTCATATCCCTAAAGACTTACTCCTCACCTCCTTTGCAAATGTAAATAAATCCTACTCCTTTCCCTAGGAAGTTATCAGGCTTCGTGAGAACAACCAACAAAGTAAATGTATTGTTGGTTTAATACACCTATGATAAAAATTTGCTTTCTGGATACCTACTTTAAGTAGAAGAAAAGGAGAAAGAGATGTAAAGATGAAAAGATTTACATATGAAAATGAAGATGCTAGGGATGGAAAGGAAAACGAGAAAAGGTTTGTGTGGGTCTGAGTAAGTTATTGAAGGTATGTACATGATACTGAGCTAGGATTTAAATGACTTCAACGTTGAAGAGTGACCTCTATGTAGGTTTAGATTTTTTATATGTTATTTTATATATTTACATTTCAAATGTTATCCCCTTTCCCCTTTGCCCCTCTACAAACCCCCTATCACATCTTTCTTCCCCCATTTCTATGAGGGTGCTCCCCCACCCACCCACTCCCACCTCACCACCCTAGCATTCCCCTATGCTGGGGCATAGAGCCTCCACAAGACCAAGGGGGTCCCCTCCAATTGATGCCAGATAAGGCCATCCTCTGCTACATATGCAGCTGGAGCCATGGAGTTGTTCTTCCTGTGGGGTTGCAAAACCCTTCAGCTCTTTCAGTCCTTCCCTTAAACTCCTCCATTGGGGTTCCCATGTTCAGTCCAGTGGTTGGCTGTATCTGCATCTGTATTGGTCAGGTACTGGTAGAACCTCTCAGGGAACAGTCCCATCAGGCTCCTGTCAGCAAGCAATTTTTGGCATCAGCAATACTGTCTGGGTTTGGTGGCTGCATATGGGATGGATCCCCAGGTGGGGCAGTCTCTGGATGGCCTTTCTTTCAGTCTGTGCTCCACTCTTTGTACCTGTACTACCTTTAGACAGGAGCAATTCTAGGTTAATATTTTTGAGATGGGTAAGTGGCTCCATCCCTCAAACTGGGGCCAGGCCTAACCTCTGGATATGGTCTCTACAAGTTCTATCTCCCCTTTGTTTGGTATTTCGACTAATGCCATCCACATTGGGTCCTGGGAGTCTCTTGCCTTCCTGGCATCTGGAATTTTCTGGTGGCTACCCCAGTTCCTCATCCCCCATTGCTACACACCTCTGTTCAATTTCCTGACCCTCATACATGTCCCCAATCTCCTCCCACACCTGATCCTGCTCCCCTTTTTCTCTCCCCCTTCTTTCTCCCTTCCAAGTCCCTCCCTCTTTCTACCTCCTGTGATTATTTTGTTCCCCCTTCTAAGTAGCACTGAAGCATTCACACTTTGGTCTTCCTTCTTGAGTTTCATATGGTCTGTGAGTTGTATCGTGGAAATTCCAAGTTTTTTGCCCAATATCCCCTTATCAGTGAGTACATACCATGTGTGTTCTTTTGTAATTGATTTATCTCACTCAGGATGACATTTTCTAGTTCCATCCATTTGCCTAAGAATTTCATGAAGTCATTGTTTTTAGTAGCTGACTAGTACTCCATTGTGTAAATGTATCATATTTTCTGTATCCATTTCTCTGTTGAGGGACATCTGGGTTGTTTCAAGCTTCTCGCTATTATAAATATGGCTGCTATGAACATAGTGGATCATGTGTCCTTCTTATATGTTGGAGCATCTTTCGGGTATACGCCCAAGAGTGGTATAGCTGGGTCCTCAGGTAGTATTATGTCCAATTATCTGAGGGTCTGCCAAACTGATTTCCAGAGTGGTTGTACCAATTTGCAGTCCCACCAACAGTGGAGGAGTGTTCCTCTTTCTCCGTATCCTCGCCAGCATCTGCTGTCACCTGAGTTTTTTATCTTAGCCATTCTGACTGGTGTGAGGTGGAATATCAGGGTCAATTTGGTTTTCATTTTCCTAATGACTAAGGATGCTGAACATTTCTTTAGGTGCTTCACAGTCATTTGAGATTCCTCAGTAGAGAATTCTTTGTTTAGCTCTGTGCCCCATTTTTAATAGGGTTATTTGGTTCTCTGGAGTCTAACTACTTGAGCACTTTGTATATATTGGATATTAGCCCTCTATAAGATGTAGAATTGGTAAAGATCTTTTCCTAATCTGCAGGTTGCCATTTTGTCCTATTGACAGTGTCCTTTGCCTTACAGAAGCTTTTCAGTTTCATGAGGTCCCATTTGTCAATTGTTGATCTTAGAGCATATGCCATTGGCGTTCTCTTCAGGAAATTTTCCCCTGTGCCAATGTGTTTGAGGTTCTTTCCCACTTTCTTTTCTATTAGATTCAGCATATCTGGTTGTATGTGGAGGTCCTTGATCCACTTGGACTTGAGCTTTGTACAAGGAGATAAGAATGGGTCAATTTGCTGGGCGGTAGTGGCGCACGCCTTTAATCCCAACACTCGGGAGGCAGAGGCAGGCGGATTTCTGAGTTCGAGGCCAGCCTGGTCTACAGAGTGAGTTCCAGGACAGCCAGGGCTACACAGAGAAACCCTGTCTCGAAAAACCAAAAAAAAAAAAAAAAAAAAAGAATGGGTCAATTTGCATTCTTCTACATGCAGACCACTAGTTAGACCAGCACCATTTGTTGAAAATATTGTCTTTTTTCCACTGGATAGTTTTGGCTCCTTTGTCAAAGATCAGGTGACCATAAGTATGTGGATTTAATTCTCGGTTTTCAATTCTATTTCATTCATCTACCTGCCTGTCTCTGTACCAATACCATGCAGTTTTTATCACTATTGCTCTGTAGTACAGCCTGAGGTCGGGATGGTAATTCACCCAGAAGTTCTCTTATTGTTGAGAATAGTTTTCATTATCCTGGGGTTTTTGTTGTTTCAAATGAATTTGAGAATTGTTCTTTCTATCTCTGTGAAGAAATGAGTTGGAACTTTGATGGGGATTGCATTGAATCTGTAGATTGTTTTTGGTAAGATGGCCATTTTTACTCTGTTAATCCTTATCCATGAGCATGGGAAATCTTTTCATCTTGTGAGGTCTTATTCGATTTCTTTCTTCAGAGACTTAAAGTTCTTCTCATACAGATCTTACACTTGCTTTGTTAGACCTATGCCAAGATCTTTTGTATTATTTGTGACTACTATGAAGGGTGTCCTTTCCCTAATTTCTTTCTCAGCCTGTTTATCCTTTGAGTAGAGGAAGGCTACTGGTTTCTTTGAGTTAATTTTATATCTAGCTACTTTGCTGAAGTTGTTTATCAGGTGTAGGAGTTCTCTGGTAGAATTTTTGGGGTCATTATATATTCTATCATATCATCTGCAAACCTTGACTTCCTTTCCAATTTGTATCCCTTTGACCTACTTTTGTTGTCAAATTGCTCTGGCTAGAACTTCGAGTACTATGATTAGATAGGGAGTGAGTGGGCAGCCTTGTCTAGTCCCTGATTTTAGTGGGATTGCTTCAAGTTTCTCTCTTTTTAGTTTGATGTTGGCTACTGGTTTGCTGGTATATTGTTTTACTATGTTTAGGTATGGGCCTTGAATTCCTGATCTTTCCAAGAATTTTAACATGAAGGGATGTTGAATTTTGTCAAATGTTTTTTCAGCATCTAATGAAATGATCATGTGATTTTTTTTTCTTTGAGTGTGTTTATATAGTCGATGACATTGATAGATTTCTGTATATTGTACCATTCCTGAATCCCTGGGATGAAGCCTACTTGATCATGGTTAATGATCATTTTGATGGGTTTTTGGATTCAGTTTGCCAGAATGTTATTGAGTATTTTTTGCATAGATAATCATAAGAGAAATTGGTTTGATATTCTCTTTCTTTGTTGAGTTCTTGTGTGGTTTAGGTATCAGCATAATTGCGGCTTCATAGAATCAATTAGTGTTCCTTCTGTTTCTGTTTTGTGGAATAGTTTGAGAAGTATTGGTATTAGGCCTTCTTTGAAGGTCTGATAGAATCATACAGTAAAACCATCTGGACCTGAGGTTTTTTTGGTTGGGAGACTTTTAATGACTACTCCAATTTCCTTGGGATTATAGGACTGTTTAGATAATTTATCTGATTTAGCTTTGGTACCTGGTATCTGTCTATAAAATCATTTGTTTTGTCTAGATTTTCCAGTTTTGTTGAGTATAGTATTTTGCAGTAGGATCTGATGACTTTTTGAATTTCCTCAGTTTCTGTTGTTATGTCTTCTTTTTCATTTATGATTTTGTTAATTTGGATACCATCTCTGTGCCCTCTAGTTCATTTGGCTAAGGGTTTATCTATCATGTTGATTTCCACAAAGAACCAGCTCTTAGTTTTGTTTATTCTTTGTATTGTTCTCTTTGTTTCTAATTGGTTGATTTCAGTCTGAGTTTGTTTCCTGTCATCTACTCCTTTTGGGTATATTTGCTTCTTTTTGTTTGAGAGATTTCAGATGTGCTGTTAAGTTGCTAGTGTGGAATTTCTCCAATTTCTTTATGAAGGCATTTAGGGCTATGAATTTTCCCTTTAGCACTGCTTTCATTGTGTCCCATAGATTGAGTATGCTGTGACTTCATTTTTTTAAATTCCAAAAAGTCTATAATTTCTTTATTTCTTCCCTGACCAAGTTATCATTGAGTAGAGAGCTATTCAGTTTCCATGAGAATGTGTATTTTCTATTGTTTTTGTTGTTATTGAAGACCAGCCTTAGTCTACAGAGATCTGATAGAATGCATGGGATTATTTCAGTCTTCCTGTAGCTGTTGAAGCCTGTTTTGTGTCCAATTATATGTTCAATTTTGAAAAAGTATCATGAGGATCTGAGAAGAAGGTATATTCTTTTGTTTTAGGGTGAAATGTTCTGTAGGTATTTGTTAAATCCATTTGGTTTATAACTTTTGTTAGTATAATTGTGCCCCTGTTTATTTTCTGTTTCCATGATCTGCCCATTAATGAGAGTTGGGTGTTGAATACTCCTACTATTATTGCGTGAAGATCAATGTGTGTTTTGAGCTTTAGTAACATTTCTTTTACAAGTGTGGGTGCCCTTGAACTTGGGGTGTAGATGTTCAGAACTGAGAGTTTATCTTGGTGGGTTTTTCCTTTGATATGTTTGAAATGTCCTTTTTCAGTTGAAAGTCTATTTTATTGGATATTAGAATGGCTACTCCAACTTGTTTCATCGGACCATTTTTTTGGAAATTTTCCAGCTTTTAAGTCTGACATAGTGTCTGTCTTTGTCAATGATGTGTGTTTCCTGCATGCAACAAAATGCTGGGTCCTGTTTACATATTCAGTCTGTTAGTCTATGACATTTTATTGGGGGAATTAATTTCATTGATTTTGAGAGATATTAAAGACCAAAGATTGTTGGTTCCTGTTATTTTTGTTGTTAGTGGTGGTATTATGTTTGTGTGGTTCTCATCTTTTGGATTTGTTGTGAGATGATTAATTTCTTTGTTTTTCTTAGACGCAGTTTCCCTCCTTGTGTTGGAGTTTTCCTTTTATTATCTTTTTGTAGGGCAGGATTAGTAGAAAAATATTAAATTTGGTTTGTCATGGAATATCTTGGTTTCTCCATCCATGGTGATTAAGAATTTTGCTGGGTATAGTAGCCTGGGCTGGCATTTGTGTTCTATTATGGTCTGCATGACCTCTGTCCAAGATCATCTGGGTTTTAGAGTCTCTGTTGAGAAATATGGTATAATTCTGCTAGGTCTGCCTTTATATATTACTTGGCCTTTTTCCCTTACTACTTTTAATATTCTTTGTTCTGTGTTTGTTTTATAATGTGATGGGAGGAATTTCTTTTCTGGTTCAATCTGTTTGGTGTTCTTTAGGCTTCTTGTACATTTTCAACTATCACTTTCTTTAGGTTAGGGACATTTTCTTCTATGATTTTGTTGAAAATGTTTCCTGGTACTTTGCATTGAGAATCTTCTCTCCTATTCCTGTTATTCTTTGGTTTGGTCTTTTTATTGTGTGCTTTATTTTCTGGATTTGGAGCTATTTGTACTTTGTATTTTCTTTGACTGTTGTGTCAATATCTTCTATGGTATCTTCTATGCTTGAGATTCTCTCTTCTATCTCTTGTATTCTGTTGGTGATGCTTGCATCTATGACTCCTGCTCTCTTTCCTAGGTTTTCTATCTCCAGGGTTGTCTTCCTTTGTGATTTCTTTATTGTTTCTATTTCTATTTTTAGATCCTGGATGGTTTTGTTCATTTCCTTCACCTTTTTGATTGTGTTTTCCTGTAATTCTTTAAGGGATTTTGTGTTTCCTCTTTAAGGGCATCTAGCTGTTTACTTGTGTTCTCTTGTATTTCTTTAAGGGAGTTATTTATGTCCTCCTTAAGGTCCTCTATCATTTTCACAAGATTGGATTTTAGGTCAAAATCTTGGTTTTCAGGTGTGTTAGGGTATCCAGGGTTTGCTATTGTGAGAGAACTGGGTTCTGCTGGTGCCAAGTGGCATTGGTTTCTGTTGTTTATGTTCTTGTGCTTGCCTCTTGACATCTGGTTATCTCGGGTGTTAGCTGGCCTCACTGTCTCTGACTGGATCCCATCCCTCCTGTGAGCCTGGTTATGATGGACCTTCTTGAGTCAGGCAGTCTCTGCAAACATGGTTATGACAGATCTCCTGGGAGTCTAGCTGTCTCTGGGTGTGGGCTTGGGGGTGGGGAACTGGAGCACCTGATATGCTCCTGGGCACAGTTGTGGACTGGAAGGATAATGTGTCTCAGTCAGTGTGGATATGTACTACATCCACTGGGCCCTGTGGGAGTCCCAGGTAGGTCAGGTATTGGGGTGGGAGGTGTCTCACTTGTGAGCCTGGTTGTGACGGTCCTCCTGGGAGTCAAGTTGTCTCTAGGTGTGGGAGAGGGTCTGGAGCACCATCTCTGCCAATGGTCTTCTTACAATTACTTCATGGTGAATTTGGGAAAGAATTCCTGTTTGGGACCAAAATAATTAAAACAAAACAAAAAAACAAACCAATAAAAACCCAAAACCACTAGCTATAGCATTTGTTGCCCATCTCTGTTTTTATCTAGTCTATGTGTTGTAGGTGCAGTCTATATCTTCTGCCATGTCTATGTGTTGTCCAGTCTGTGTTCAATCATTTGGGCTACCACTTTTTAAGTTGAAGATTTATTTATTTAATGTATGTAAGCACATTGTCACTGCCTTGAGACCCACCAGAAGAGAACATCTGATCCTAACAGATGGTTGTGAGCCACTATGTAGTTGCTGGGAATTGAACTCAGGACATCTGGAAGAGCAGCCACTGCTCTTAAACACTGCATATTTCTAAGAAATCAGTAACTAAGACAGTCTGTGAGAGTGAACCACCCAGACTTATTTGCTTTGTGAAGACATTCATGTTTCAGCTGATACAAGGTCTTCTCTGGTCAGATCTAACTTTATAAGTTTTGTTGGTAACAATATTTTCTCATTCCCTGTAGATACATAAGCATAACCATATTCTCATCTTAAAACTCTTGCAGGTTTTCATTCTAATATCAATACATCCTTATAGTATATTGATTGGCCTAGTTCCTCAGTTTCTTTATCTAACCTAGTATTTCTCTGTCATTTCTTTCGCACAAACATTAAGAAAATTTAGAGTTAACAAGGCATTTATTTAGTCTGTCCCTGGGGGTTTTTACTCTCCCATTTTTGTTTAATAAGCATTGATTTTAAGGTATGATTGGCCCTTTCTATAACTGCTTGTCCAGTGGGATTGTGTGGTATACCAGTAGCATGCTTTATATTATAATATGTAAAGAATTATTTCATTTTATTAGATACCTATGCAGAAATATTATCAGTTTTAATTTGTGCAGGTATTCCCATAACTGCCATTATTTCTAATAAGTGTGTAATAACACAATCAACCTTTTCAGAGCTTAAAGCAGCTGCCCATTGAAACCCTGAATCCATGTCAATGGTATGGTAGACATACCTTTTGTTTTCCAAATTCTGCAAAATAGAAAACATCCATCTGCCAGATGTCATTGTTTTGGTACCCCTATGTTTACTACCAGCAGGTAAATGAATTTGTTTGTATAGAGAATACATAGGACATAGTTTTAATTATTTCTTTGACTTGGTGCCAGGTGATGGAATTTTTTTTCTTTAAACCTCTCCCATTAATATGTTTTTCTTGAAATTTTGAAGATTAGAACATATTTCCTATTAGTAATCAGTCAATTTCATCATTTTCTTGAGCTAATGGACCTGGAAAACTTGTATGAGACTGAATATGAGTAACATATAATAGCCAGTTTCTACTTTTAATGGCCTGTTGCAATTGTATAAATAATAAAGTTAATTGAGTTGTCAGGTACAAATTCAGCAGTCTCTATATGCAAAACAACTCTTTCTGCATATAAAGAATCTGATTATGTTTAGGGATTCAGGAAAATCTAATAATACCATAAGAATTGCATATAATTCTGATTTTTAAACTGTTGTATATGGACTTTTGAGCACCTTGCTTATTCTGCTGATTTAAATCCTGCCATCTGTACCTTGTTTGTATCAGCATAGAATGTTGGTGCCTCCGGAATTAGTGTTCTCTTTACAATAGGTTGAAAACTCAAATTAGTTCCTTTTATAAGTTGTATACATTTGATTTTCAGATATTTGTTATTAATTTCAACCAAGTAATTACTACAAGCTCTTTGCCAATCTTCATTGATCACCAATAATGATATAATCTCAGCATATGATAGGATATGTTCCTGACAATTGGAATAATCTTATATTCTACCTTTTATAATTAACTCAAAATAACTTTTCTATATATGTCTTCAAGATTTTACTTTGCTTTTTAAATTTTAATTTAATTTTCTTTATTCACTATACATCCCACTCACTGCCCTCATCCAGGTCACCCACTCCCACAATCCTTCATCTACACCCTTCTCCTCTCAGCAGGTGGAGGCCCTCTGAGTGTACCCCCCCCAACCCTAGCACTTCAAATCTCTGTGAGGCTAGGTGCTTCCTCTCCCACTAAGGACAGACAAGGTAGTCTAGCTAGAAGAACATATCACAGGTACAGGCAACAGCTTTTGGGGTAGCCCCCTGTTCCAATTGTTTGGGACCCAGTGAATACCAAGCTGTACATCTGTTACATATGTGTGGGGAGGTCTAGGTCCAGCCTGTATATGTTCTTTGGTTGGTGCTTCAGTCTCTGAGAGCCCCAAGGGTCCATGTTAGTTGATTCTGTTGGTCTTCCTGTGGAGTTCCTATCTCCTTAGGGGCCAGCAATCCTTCCTCCTATTCTTCCATAAGAGTCCCCAAGCTCTAGCCACTGTTTGGCTGTGGGTGTCTGTGTTTGCCTGAGCCAGGTGCTAGGTGGAGCCTCTCAGAGGACAAAATGCTCCTGTCTGCAGGCATAACAGAGTATCATTAATAGTGTCAAGGATTGGTGCTTGCCCATGGGATGGTCTCAAGTTGGGCTGGTTATTGGTTGGCCATTTCCTCAGTATCTGCTCCAGCCCCCATGCCTGCATTTCTTATAGACGGGATAAATTTAGGGTTGAAAGTTTTGTGGGTGAGTTGGCATCTCTATAACACCACTGGGGTTCCTGTTTGGCTACAGGAGGTGGCCTATCCAGGTTCCATATCCCCAATGTTGTAAGACACAGCTAAAGTGGCACACATTGATTCTTGGACACCTCCTTTACCCCAGGTCTCTTTCTCATTCTGGAGATGCCCCCACCTCCTTATCCCCCCCCCGTCAGTTGCAGATTTCCATTCATTTTCATGGCCATCTAGCAATATCTCCTGACCTTCTCCACACCTGATCCCAACCCCCCCATTCCCCTCCCCATCCCTGCTCCCTCCCATTTCCCTCCCTCCATCTGCCTCTTATGACTATTATATTCCCCTGAAATGCAAGCTTGTTCATTCATAGTTCAGTTAGTTTATATATATATATTCTCCCTCACTTTTGAGATATGAATAAGGCTTCTATAAAGTGGGAGGAGAGGACCTTTGGCCTGAGGGTGTTAGATGCCCCAGTGTAAGGGAATGCTAGGGGGGAAGATGGGAGTGGGTGGGTGGGGAGCACCCTCATAGAGGCAGTGGGACGGGAAGGGAATTGGGGGTTTCTGAAGGAGAGACCTGTAAAGGGGGGGGGAAACATTTGAAATGTAAATAAAGTAAATATCTAAAAAAGAAAAAAAATGACATATGATGTGTTATTTGTTTTCTGAGACCTGGTTCTTGGTTCCATTTCCATAAGAAGGAAAAGAGAAGACAAGTTCACTTTCAAAGAGAAGCAAAAAAGTGAATGAGTATTCTTTTTGTAAACTTTACTTACAAAAGTGGAAAAAAAGAGAATATATTGAAGGAAAATGAAAAGATGGTAAATAAACAGATAAAATTATATGCAATATTTATAGAAGCCTTATTCATATGTCAAGTCTTTCTTTTAATGGCTGAATAATATTGCATTGTATAGATGTACCACATTTTTATACATTCTTCAGTTGAGGAACATCTAAGTTGTTTCAAGTTTCTCGATATTACAAATAAAGCAGCTATGAACATAATTGAGCAAGTGTCTTTGTGGGATGTTTGAGTATCTTTTGGGTATATGCCCAGGAGTGATATAACTGAGTCTTGAGGTAGAACTATTTCCAGTTTTCTGAGAAACTGTCAAATTGATTTCCAAAGTGGTTGTACAAGAATGCACTTCTACCATCAATGAAGAAGTGTTCCCCTTGCTCCACATATTCAACACCATGAACTATCTCTTGAGTTTTTGATCTTAGCCATTCTAATGGTCATCAGAATAGATGTGTTTTGTATTTCCCCAATGACTAAAGACTATGAACATTTAAGTGCTTCTTGGCCATTTGAAATTGCTCTATTGAGAATTCTCTGTTTAGCCCTGTATCCCATTTTTTTAATTGGGTTATTTGAGTTGCTGGTGTCTAACTTCTTGAATTCTTTATAAACTTTGAATATTAGCCCTCTGTCAGATGTAAGGTGAGTGAAAAATCCTTTCCCAATCTGTAGGCTGCCAATTCGTCCTGCTGAGAGTGTCCTTTGCCATACACAAGCTTTGCAGTTTCATGAGGTTTCATTTATCAATTTTTGATCTTAGATCCTGAGCCATTAGTGTTCTGTTCAGGAAATTGTCTCCTGTACTTTCTCTTCTATGAGATTTAGTGCATCTGAATTTATGTTGAGGTCCTTGTTCCACTTGGACTTGAGTTTTATGCAGAGTGATAAATAAGGAATTATTTTCATTCTTTTGCATGTAGACATCCAGTTAAACCAGCACCATTTGTTGAAGATGCTTTCCTTTTTTCATTGTATGTGTGATTGTTTGTATATGCTCGGCCCAGGGAGTGGCAGGATTAGAAGGTGTGGCCTTGTTAGAATAGGTGTGTCACTGTGGGCATGGGCTTAAGACCTTCACCCTAGCAACCTGGAAGCCAGCCCCTGGAACCACTAGCAGCCTTCAGATGAAGATATAGAACTCTCAGCTTCTCTTGCACTATGCCTGTCTAGATGCTGCCACACTCCTGCCTTGATGATAATGGACTGAATCTCTGAACCTGTAAGCCAGCCCCAATTAAATGTTGTTTTTATAATAGTTGCCTTGGTCGTGGTGTCTATTCATAGTAGTAAAACCCTAACTAAGACAGTATGGTTTTGACTTCCTTATGAAAAACCAAGTATCTGTAGGTCGGTGGGTTTATTCCTGGGTCTCAATTCAATTTCACTGATTAATGTGCCTGTTTATCTACCAATACCATGTGGTTTTTCTCACTATTGCTCTTTAGTACAGCTGAGGCCAGGGATGGTAATTCTTCCCAAAGTTCTTTTATTGTTCAGGATTGTTTTGGTTACCCTGGGTTGTTTGTTTTTCCAAATGAAGTTGAGAATTGCTCTTTCAAGGTCTATAAAAAGTTTTACTGGAATTTTGATGGAGGATTGCATTGAATTTGTAGACTGCTTTTGGTTTGATGGCCACTTTCACTACATTAATCCTACCTATCCATGACCATGGGAAATCTTTGCATCTTCTGATGTATTCTTCAATTTCTTTCTTTGGGGACATGAATTTCCTGCTATATAGATCTTTCACTTGCTTGGTTAGAGTTATAACAAGATATTTTATATTGTCTGTGGCTATTGTAAAGGGTGTTGCTCTCCTAACTTCTTTCCAGGCTGTTTATCATTTGTATAGAAGGCCACTGATTTCTCTGAGTTAATTTTGTATCCAGCTACTTTGCTGAAGGTGTTTATCAGCTATAGGAGAATTCTCTGGTAGAATTTTTGGGGTTGCTTATATATAAGGAAGGACACTTCATACTCAGAGGAAAAATCGACCAAGATGATATTCTGAACATCTCAATTCTGAACATCTATGCCCCAAACACAAGGGCACCTACATTTGTAAAAGAAACATTGCTAAAGCTTAAATTGCACATCGAACCCCACACATTAATAGGAGACTTCAACACTCCAATCTCACCAACTTACAGGTGATCAAAAGAAAAACCAAATAGAAATAATGAAACTAATAGACATTATGAATCAAATGAACCTAACAGACATCTATATAACATTTCACCCAAACACAAAAGAATATATCTTCTTCTCAGTACCTCATGGATCCTTCTCCAAAAGTGACCATATACTCAGTCACAAAGCAAGCCTCAACAGATACAAGAAAATTGAAATAACGCCTTGTGTCTTATCAGACCACCATGGATTAAAGCTGGACTCCAACAACAACTGAAACACCAGAAAGCCTATACACTTACAGAAATTGAACAATTCTGTACTCAATGACCTCTGGGTCAGGAAAGAAATAAAGAAATTAAAGACTTTCTAGAATTGAATGAAAATGAAGGCACAACACACCCAAATTTATGGGACACAATGAAAGCAATACTAAGAGGAAAGTTCATAGCAGTAAGTGCCTCCATAAAGAAATTAGAAAGTTCTCGTAGCAGCAAATTAAAGTTACACCTGAAAGCTCTAGAAAAAAGAAGCAAGCATGCAAAAGAGGAGTAGAAGGCAGGAAACAATCAGAATCAGGCCTGAAATCAATCAGTTAGAAACAAAGAAAATGATACAAAGAATCAATGAAACCAAGAGCTGGTTCTTTGAGAAAATCAAGACAGACAGACAAACCCTTAGCCAAACTAACCAAGAGACAGAGACTCAGTATCCAAATAAACAAAATCAGTAACAAAAAGGGGAAGATAAAAGCTGATGCTGAGGAAACTCAAAGAATCTTTAGGTCATGCTTCAGAAGCCTGTACTCCACAAAATTTGAAAGTCTTAACAAAATGGGTGATTTTCTAGACAGATACTACTTACCAAAGTTAAATCAAGATCAGGTAAACTATTTAAATAGCCCTATAAGCCCTAAAGAAATAGAAGCAGTCATTAAAAGTCTCCCACCTAAAAAAAGCCCAGGGCCAGATGGTTTTAGTGCAGAATTCTACCAGACTTTCAATAAAGACCTAATACCAATACTCCTAAAACTATTCCACAAAACACTGAAAAACTCATTCTATGAGGCCACAGTCACCCTGATGCCTAAACCACACAAAGACTCAACAAAGAAAGAGAACTTCAGACCAATTTCTCTTAAGAACATTCAATAAAATACTTGCAAACCAAGGTCAAGAATACATCAAAGACATCATTCATCAAGATCAAGTAGGCTTCATCCCAGGGATGCAGGAATGGTTCAATATATGAAAATCCATCAGTGTAATCCACCATATAAACAAACTGAAAGAAAAACATTCATATGTTTATCTCATTAGATGCTGAAAAAGCCTTTGATAAAGTCCAACACCCCTTCTTTTAAAGGTATTAGAGAAATAAGGGATACAGTGCATACACCTAAACATAATCAAAGCAATACACAGGAAGATAATAGACAACATCAAACTAAATGGAGAGAAACTTGAAGCAATCCCACTAAAATCAGGGACTAGACAAGGCTGCCCCCTCTCTCCCTATCTATTCAATATAGTTCTTGAAGTTCTAGTCAGAGCAATAAAACAACTAAAGGAGATGAAGGGATACAAATTTTAAAGGAAGAAGTCAAAGTATCACTATTTGCAGATGATATGATAGTATACATAATCAAGCCCCCAAATTTACTTTGATTATGAGCTAAGAAAATCCATTTCATAATACCATTTCCTCTTTCCATAACGAGCCCAGTATGAGAATTAACTGAAGGCAAAATGACCAAAATACCATCAAATTTAGAGTCAATTTGATCCGCATAAGCATCTTACAGTCTTTGTTCTACAGGAATTAACTCTTTTTCTGCTTCATCGGTTAGACATCTTGGACTGCTTGAATTTGAATCTCCTTGTAATGTTTGAAATAAATTATTTCACTTATATGTATTCAATCAAATTATAAGCCTCAGCTAGGTAATATCTCCCATTAATTTTTGAAAATCGTTAAGTGTCTACAATTGTTCCCTACCAACCTGTATCTTCTGTGGCTGAATATTTTGTTGATTGATTTTATAACCCAAGTAACTAAGTGAATTTTCTCTTTGTACTTTTTTCTGGAGCAATCTGTAACTCTCAGCGTAGCAGAATTCTTTGTGTTACCTTAAACATGTTCTCTAAAACATCTCTGTCAGAATCAGCCAACAGAATGTCATCCATGTAATGATAAATGATAGATTGAGGGGATTGGTTATAAATTATTTCAAATGGTTGTTGCACAAAATACTGACAAAAAGTTGGACTTTTTAACATTTTCTATGGAAGTACCTTCCAGTGGTATTTCTTTAGTGGATGACTATTAGTCAAAGTAGGTACTGAGAAAGCAAATCTTTCCCTACCCTGCTCATGCAAGAGTATTATGAAAAAGCAAGTTTTCAAGACAATTATGATTATAAGCCATGATATTGGTAACAAAGATGGTAAAGGAAGTCTAGGCTGTAAAACAACCATTGGTTGAATTACTTTTACTTTTTTAACTGCTCTTAAATCTGTTATCATCCTCCATTTTCCTGATTTCTTTTTTACAACACAGGAGAATTCCATGGGGTGGTAGAGTCTTCTATATGTTGAACAACTGGTAAAAGAACAGCTGGAGGCTCAAGTACCTGAAATTTTTCTTTTGTCATGGGCCACTACTCTTGCCAGAGAAGCTGGTTTAATAACCATTTTAGGGGCAAGGCTGTTGGTATGTTAGCAGTGGCCCCTTTTATAAATTTGGAAATTTAATCACCATAATGTCCTGTTCTGGGGCCATGGGCACAGCTTGCGATTTTTCTCAATCATCCGTATCAATACCTTCTCCAGGAGCATCTACCATATCACACTGACTTTTCTCATTTGCTGTCCCTTGAATTGTAGGAATATTAATTTGCATACCCCATTGTTGTAAAAAGATCCCTTCCCCATAAATTTATGAGTATGTCAGCCACATAAGGTTTCAACTTCCCTGTTTGCCCTTCTGGTCCCACACAATTAATCCATGGGACATTTTGTCTTATCCCTGATAATTTATCAATTTCCATAAATTGTGTATAAACTGTCTGAAGTGACCGATCTGGATTTCAAGACCTTTGGGAAAGAATACTATCATGAGCTCCTGTATTTACCATACCTTCTATGGTAACACCATTCATTTGCACCATTAATTTGTGTCTCTGATCATTAACCATTATTTGCCAGAACACACATTTTCCAGTGTTCCCAAAGGCCCTGGTCCTTTCAACTGGAGGAACCTTGCCCTTGATGTAAGGAAACAACAATTGAGCAATTCTATCCCCTGCTTCAATTTGCATCTCCTTTTTCACATCTGCCATGATTTTTATTTCTTCCTTGCTATCACCATCTACTACACATAGATACACAGTAAATACTTGAGAAGTTAATCCATTTCTTCCAAAGATTATTCTCACTGTTCCTGAGGATAAAGGACCATACTCACTAGTAGTTAATTTGTAACATTCAACTTTTGGGGATATGATAAGAGGTGTATCTATGGCCAGATCCAAAGCTGCATTCCCTTCTGTAGAATTTATAAAATCAGAAATAATTTTGATTTTCTTCTCTGATTGGTACTTTCTAGATGATCAAAGGAAGATGGCTCGAATTGTCCATTGCAGGGCCAAATTTATAAAAAGGGCCACTGGAGACCAACAACTTTGTCCAGAAAATGGTTATCAAACAAGCCTCTCTGGCAAGAGCAGTGGCCCATAACAAAAGCCACTCTGTTCGTTTTCCAAGGGCAAGAGGTTATCTCGTATGTCCCTCTTGGACTAGCAATCATTTGACCAATATTTGCCCTTTCCATAGTAGCTACAGTATCCTGGAAACCTTTGTGGTTCACAACAGCCAGAACCTGCTTGTTCTCTTCTACAAACACCATATTCTCTAGAGTCAATGTATCTGCTACTTTGAGCTCTTCTCCAGTGATCGCCTGCATAGATATGCTTCTTGAGAACTATGGCAATAACTTTTTCTGAAGAAAGAAATTCTCTGTTGACCTTGAAACAAAGTTAACAATACACATTGAGCAGATCTTTGAGTCCAAGGCCAGCCTCCTCCACAGAGTGAGTCACAGGACAGCCAGGACTACACAGAGAAACCCTGTCTCAAAAATCCCCCAAACAAAATAAACAAATACATAACAGAACT
>CM052722.1:86094329-86128353 GCA_028551405.1 Uromys caudimaculatus | reverse complement strand
CACTACCTGTGCACACAGTCCAGTCTTGTGAGGGACCTAGCCCCTCCCTGCCTTTCATGCCAACTTTATACTCCAAGCTTAGGGTCACCTGCATACCAGCCTTGCCTTCAGAGTGACTCAGACCCTACACTCCTATACCATCCCCACAGTCTCAGGCCTAGGTAGGGAGGGGTCAAGCAGCTTGGGCCAGCACAGCCTAGTGAGTGATCAAGACCCCACCCTCACAACTATCTTCACACTCCCAGAATTGTCTTGGGTCATTCATATTCGCTCAGCCTGGTAAGTGTCTCAGAATCTGGCCATTCCACACCATCAAGACATACCTCCAAGACCTAACATGAGGTAGCAAAGCCTGCACAGAGAATGGGGCATGCATATCAGATATACATAATTATATGATTTATACATCTGACTTCTATAAAAAGAGTCCATTTTGTGCAATGTATATCTCCTAAACATCTGAAAAAATAAAAGCCACAAAGAAGAGTTACAAAATGTACTGGAAAGCAGGATGTAGTCAGGGGTGGGAGGATTTTTCACCTCAGTGTGTTTGTAGTACACTGTACTATGTGCTCAGAATATGTGTCTCCAGGTTACAGGAACCAACTACTACTGAAGAAACGCCTTGCATTTAATATTTAAGAAACTATTAACACTGAGCTTCAGCTATGTTAGAATATTCAGGGCCTACTGTGGTAGGATTGCTGGGCTCCAGTGGAGACATATTATCCTGGCTGTTACTTTGTTCTTTCACTGGAGTCTAGGCATCTGGGATTGGTGTAATTATAGGTCTAGGTGCCCATATCTGGTTTTATGCCTATTGGGTGGCTGTTTTGTTTCTTGGTTTCTGCTTTCTCCCTGGACTATAGGAAAGTGTGGTGGCCATGTGCTGGCTGGTAGGAAATTTTTTATGGACCGGTTTCCCTGACCTGCTCAGAGTTCCCAGAGTATGCCTGCTGCTGTTGGAGGCTGGAGTAATGGGATGAGTTGGAGGAATGGAGGTTGGAGGAGAAGATCTTTGGGATCCACTCAGGATGAGGTCAGAGAGGAAGGGAGACAACAGCAGGTGTTTTGTCACATAGCTGGGATTGAGACCTGGAGGAGCAGAAGGAGGGGTGAAAATCAACAGCCAGACTACTGCTTTCAGACAAGTACAGCTCTTGGATTAGGTTTTTCTACCCAGTACAACAACAAAAAGTATCTTTTATATAGAGTTATACATTTTTTTTTTGTTACAGTGTTAGAGTTCAAACACAAGTCCTCTCAACCATGCTAGGCAAGTGCTCTCTACCATGGAGCTATTTCCAAGAACAGAGTGATATTGTTGAAGTTAATCGGACACAAGTTCCTTTATTGTGTGCATTTCTTTAACATTAGCCTAAAGGTTTCTATAGCTATCAATTTGTGGTATAGAGTTTGCTGAGTATGTGCTGGATTCCAACCCCCACTAAGAAAAACAGGAGTAGGTGGATTCTAATAAGCTTTCAATTTTGAAGGCTGGGCTCCATGCAGTGTCTGCATTTTGGATTGTGATCATCACCGGGCAAAATATTACATATGGATTCTGAAAAAGATTCCAAAAACAAAAATGCTGGGCCAGTGAGAAAGCTGAATGGGCAAAAGTGCTTGTGACTGACCCTGACAACCTGAGTTTAATCCCTGGGACCCACATGGTAGAAGGAGAAAACTGATTCATCCAAATTGTCCTCTGACCTCCACATGTCATACACACACACACACACACACACACACACACACACACACACACACACACACACACACTGAAATAAAAATAAAATAATTTAAATCTTTTCAAAGCTAGATTTCTCAAGGTGGCCATGTGGACAACAGGACTCAACTAGCAAGTGAGCTTTCTAGTCAAACTTTCTACCCTTATCAGATCTGGAGGCCAAGAAACGACTCAGCTCAGAACCAACTTGTGGCTCAAATGTATCCTAAAGGTACCATCTGCTCCAAGCTGCCTGTTTGCCATGCCTCACTCTCCCCCCCCCTCCCGCCCAACGCAAGCCCCACCCACAGCCGTTAGCCAAGAGCGAATGGGTTACGTTAAATAATCTAGCACGCCATTGTTAGAGCATTCGAAACCGCTCGCTTCCATACTCGGAGACTTGAAGCCTCTGTAACTCCAGGGTCTACTGTCTTCTGCAGAGCTCCAGCCATGGCATATAAGAAATACTACTTCGATCTTGACTATTACGGTGTGGACTTTTATGAAGAAGAAGTAACATGTGAACTCCAGCAAGGGAGGGCAGCAACAGTAGATGGTAGCCACACTGAAGAAGTCTTAGGCATCCTGAAGGAGCTGAGCTACATGAACGCTGTGATTGACCACAACTACAACCGTCCAATGAAGAGCGACACCCCTGTGAACTGCCAGGAGCCTACACAAGAAGAGGAGAATTCAGTGTTTCAAAAGCTAAACAAGTATTGCCGAAAGCAGCACAAGTTCACTCCCGAACAACTTCTTGAGCTAGACAGAGTTTTTGAAGAAACTCAATACCCGGATGCATTCCAAAGGTATGTATGTGGCTTACTTAGCAGCTATTCCAGGGCTTTAGGTTCTGTTCTGCCTTCCTGACTCTTCTTAGTTATTTTCTGTCTTAAAGACCAAACCTAGAGCTCCTGCCACAGACAGGTTCTGTACCACTGAGCTACTCTCTTTTAAAGCCCCTATTCCTCTGACACAGAACATGAGCTACATAGGCTGGCCTTAACTGTACTCTAGCCCAGCCAGTTTTTTAAACTGCTGATTCTTCTGCCTCAGCCTCCTCAGCAGCTGAAATTTCAGTTGTGCCTGCTGGTCTTGACTCTCTTCCCTACTAGTGAGAGTGAGCAGGATACCTTGTGGGAACCAAAGTCAAAGTTTTTTGTGTAAAAAGCTTTTTTGTGTGTAAACCAAGTTTAAAATGATCATTGGTCACTTGCTTTGTTTGCTTTAAATTTAGAGTATTCCTAAAACATAAAAAACCTAACACATTTGGTCTAAACAATGTTTTTAATTCTGAATTCATCATCATGAAATGTTTTCAAGTTGCTTTGGGAAATCAGAATACTCCTTGTGTTGACAAACCAAAATCCTGTGTCCCCTTTAAATAACTGCCATTTCTTCCCCTGATCCCCAACTACCACTATTCTAAATTTTCATCCTCTGAATTTGACATATTTGGGTACTTCACATGAGGGACCACTTAAAGAGATGTTTGGCCCATAATCTGCCCCTTTTTGCTATTAATTGTATTTCACTTAGGCTAATGTTCTCAAGGTTCATCATTGTGCTCAAACATGGGGCAAAATTTCCCAAGGCCAAATAATGTTCTCAAGGCACCTTTGCATAGATACTGTGTGTTTTCTTTTATCATCCTCTGTGGAAGGAAGTCTGGTTGGGTTGCTGTGCATGATTAGACAGAATAACTTAGTTACTTTGTGTACATATACACATGTGGGCAGCATAAATGTACATATACACATGTGGGCAGCATAAATGAAAGTCGAAAAACAAATTGAGTGGTCCAGGTTCTCTCCCACAATATGTGTGGTAGAGCTGACTCTTGGGTTGTTAGGCTTGGCCAGCAACTGTCTTTACCCACTGAGCCATCTCACCAGCTTGAAAGATCCCCTTTCAACCTTGGATTTTTTTCAGTCTTTTGGAGTATATACCTAGAATCAGAATTGTTGGGTTCAATAATTTGATGCCCATAGTTTAAAAGAACTGCCTGTGATAAAATTTGATGTTACATCTCAGAGAGTATGATTTCCTAGTGTTTCCAGGGCCTCACTAAGGCGTGTTATTTTCTCAATGTTGTCAAATAGCTACCCTTCTAGATGTGAGGAAGCAGCACCGGCCTTGTATTTGCATTTTTTAACTTATGAGTTATTCTAAGCACCTTTTCTTGTGCTTAAGGCCATCATGACCTATCTTCCTGGATCAAACATTTCCTTAAGTCTTTATTTATTGATATGGTTTGATATATATGTGAAGTTCAGAGGATAATTTATACAAGTTGCTTCTCTCTCTCCTTCTCCTTCCACCTTGTTGGTTCTGGGGATAGAACTCAGGTGACAGGTTTGGTAGCAAATGCTTTTACCCACTGAACATTTTTGCATGTTTTAAAATATGTCTCTATTGGGGGTTACTCACTTGCAAATATTTTGTCTGAATTGTTGCCTTTTAATCTCAATTATTTTGTTTTATATACAGAAGTTTTAGGGTTTGATCATCTCTAATTGCATGTATTTTGCATGTATCACCTGTATCAGGACCCTGCATTTGTACATAAAATTTCATCAAAATCATCTTCAGGAGAATGGAATGCTTTCATGTATCTGCAGTGATATAGCATACCTGTAGAAAGTTTATGCCACTGACTGAGGCTGCTGGTGCAGTCCTATAATCTGAGATGCATAGGTGCCTAAAGCAGGGCGTGCAAGTACCATGTCAGCCAGGCTGGAGAGAAAGTCTAAGTTCTGGCTATGAAACTTGAGAAGACACAATTTCAAAATAGAATATACGAAGATCTGGGGATATAGCACCTGCCAAGCATGTCCAAGGTCCCATGTCCTCAGTGCCATAAAACGTGTAAATTGAGCAGTATGTATTTAGACATTGTTGTTATTTATCAATGTGAGCCTTAACCATTTTTCAGATTGTAGAGATATTAAAAATCTTCTAATTTGTGAGAAAGAGTAACCACCTCTAAACTACACTGTTTCTAAGAATTACAAAGAAAGTGTATTTGGGGAGATGTGAATGGATATAGCAAACTTTAGAACATGCACAGAACCAACTGGAGAGGCGACTCACCAATTCCAAGCACTGACTACTCCTCCAAACGACCTGTGTTCAATTCCTAGCAGTCACATGGTGGCTCACAATCATCAGCAACTCCAGTTCCAGAGCATCTTGATGCCTCTTCTGACCTCTATGGGCATCAAGTATGTGAGTGGTGCAGAAACATACATGCAAACACATAGACACACACACACACATGCCCATGCACACACACACACACACACACACACACACACACACAACTTTTAAAGAAGTTTAAAGCACACACAGACCATACAAATTGTGCTTAAATTTACCCCTAACACCAAATATTAAAGCTTGATGCTTTTCTCTCCACAGGAAAGAGCTTGCAAAGCTCATCAATGTAGAAGAATACACTGTGAAGGTCAGTCCATCTATAATAGAACTGTAGCCAGCACTTCTTCTCAAAGCTGCTTCAAGACATGAACAGTCTTAGCTTAAACATTGGGAAGTTGCTGTATTTTTGCTTATCTACTTTAAACTGGCAAATGAAATTTGAACTAAGGGATATTTAGGGGTGAAAACTGGGAAAGATGGTGGGGGGAGCTCCAGCTAGAGTTTCTTTCCCATTAGTGAACAAAACATAATTTTCTAAGTAAACAGGAAAGCAAACTGTTCTGCTTCTCCTATTCTCTATGCAAAAGGAATTGTGCTTATGTTTATATGTAGCTAATGAAAGTACAAATATGCACATATATCAGTCATACCACATGGGCATGTACCAAACTTAATATTCAGCTCTTTATGATAACAGTGTCCTTCAGGGGTATTTCTATGTGGAGTCATGCTAGAATTCCAAGTGACTTTGTGAATGTTCAAGAAAGTAAGCACGTGGCGGAGCTGGAAATCTGGGGTTCTCCATGCCTTTTAGAGCTGAGCAGGTTATGAGTCTCAAGTGTTGAGCATTCAGCTACAGGGTTTGCATTTACACTTATGTGGTTTTGTTTTGCTTACATGTGATTGTTCATTTGTGATGCCCTAGTTTTTCCTTTTGGAATAAGGATGTTTAAACAGATAACTTGTTTTGTTTTGTTTTTAATTTCACAGGAGCTCACAATTAAGATACTTGGACTTTAAAGCCTTGGAATTTTAAAAACTTTGGTATTTCTGAAGTTATACTATATTTTTATTATGATATTATCATGAGATTTTAGGGACAAGGGATGAAATGTTATGGCTTATAGTAATGTGTTTGTATATCAAGTTGACAAGGAGTGTATTATGATGTTTGGTTTTTAAATGTCAGCTTGACCCAATCTAAAGTTACCTGGAAAAAGAGTCTTACTGAGGAAATGTGTAGATTGAGTTAGCTGGTGAGATGTCTGTCTGGGTTGTCTTGATTGTTAGTTACTATAAAAGGGCCCAGCCTGTTGTTGGGGGAAGCACCATTTCCTTGGTTTGTGGCACTGGCTTTTATGAGAGTAGAGAAGCTAGCTGAACTGTAGCAAGTGAGCTAGAGTCTATGATTTCTGTGCTCTTAATTGTGGATGTGATGATTTAAGTGTCTGCCTTAACTTCCCCTTCCAGGTCTGTAATCTGGAACTGTAAGTCAAATGAATTCTTTCTTCCATAAGTTGCTTTTTCTTAGGTTATTTTTATCCCAGCCATAGAAATGAAACTTGAGTACATGTTGTTGTTGTTGTTGTTGTTTTTATTGTTGTTGTTGTTGGCTTATGGTGGTGATGGGATGGAAACCAAGAACTCACATGATGTAGGCACATTCTTCCCCCTGGATAATACTTGCTGTTTTGTAAAGGATATAAGTAATTCTTCTGTAAGGGAGAGAATCTTAGTAACATGAAATTGAATGGTGTGTCTTGCCATCATAACATTAGCTACTTACTATGCTAAATCAATGTTTCTGTTGCTCTGATTTCAGATTTGGTTCAACGATCAAAGAGCCAAACTTAGGAAAAATCCGAAGGCATTGCCATGCACAAACACCCTACCCAATAAACAGAACAGCTTTCCCCTGAAGGTTTTGAAAGAAACCAAGAATGTTGTTGTTCTTCAGGAGCCACTTGTGAATGAGCTTTCCTGCTGTCGGCCACATGTTGGCCATCCAAATTGGCAGTGACAGCATTATCTCTTTATCCAAATTAGCAATAAAGAGTAGAAATCTCTAAACAGTTGCTTCAGTTGCCCTATTTTTCCTCACATAAAATAATAAACTTCCATTTCATTTAATGCAGAAAGCAGACTGGAAAGAGAGCTCTAATAAAGAGAATTGTCTTAGTCACTGCTCTATAGCTGTGGAGAGACACCATTACCAAGGCAACTCTTATAAAGGACAACATTTAGCTGAGGCTCATTCCATTACCATCATTTGGGGAGCACAGTAGTATTCAGGCAGGCACTGGAGCAGTAGCTGGGAGCTGCGTCCTGATCCACACCCTGATCCACAGGCAGAGAGTGAGAGACTGGTCTTGGCATGAGCTTTTGAAACCTCAAAGCCACACACACCTCCCCTCAGTGACACAGTCCCTCCAACAAGGCCACACTTCCCAATTCTTCTAATTCTTCTCAAATACCACTCCTGATGACTAAGCATTAAAATATATGAGCCTATGGGGCTCATTCTTATTCAAACCACCAGGGAGGTGCCTCTATAATCTGTTGAGTCAGTATGTAGCCCTCTTCACTCTTCAGCAGCATTGTAGAAGTCTAGCACCACTAGACTTGGGACTAGGATGTCAGTGATCTAGCCTGCTGTGCACCAAGTCCATTTCATCTCAGGGGATAGAAATGTCCAGAGAATGAGGCCATGATGGCAATGCAAATGGAAGCAATAATATGGTTCTAAGAACAATACATTAAACACAAAACTATGCAATTAACCACAGGTAGCTAGTGGACAGAAGAAAAGATGGGGGTCAGAATTTGGCGACTGGGGAGGATCAAAGCAGGTGGAAAGAGATGGCTGCTTGCCTACAGTATCTTCTAGAAGGAAAACAATCTAGAGCAGAAGTAGGGATGGTGACCTGCCCTAAGCAGCTGTCACAGGAAGGCGATTGCAAGTGGGCTGCAGTAGACTCTGTAACTAAAACACTGCACGCAAGCTAGGTGAGGCCCCTGCAATGCCCTTCCTGTATCCACAAAGGGGCACTCCAAATGAGTGAAATCTGTAGGTAAGATAGGAAGAAAAGTATGTGTGAAGCCCCCACCTGATACCACAGATTTTAGGGTCTAAACATTGCTCCCAATGACCACACCTGCTGCTGCTGTCACTCACTATAGCAGTGGCTCTTTTCAGAATGAGAGTGTTTGAGATCCCCTTATAGCTAGAAAAGACCTCCAAAGGTCTTCTAGTGAAGACATAAGAACCATGGAGGAGAGGCAGAAGATGATTTCCCCAAATTAAAAGGTTTATTGATAGCCAGGCAGTGGTGACACACACCTTTAATCATACCACTTGGGAGACAGAAACAGGCGGATCTCTGAGTTCGAGGCCAGCCTGGTCTCTAGAGTGGTGAGTTTCAGGACAGCCAGGGCTACACAGAGAAACCCAATCTTGAAAAACCAGGGAGAGAGAGAGAGAGAGAGAGAGAGAGAGAGAGAGAGAGAGATTTTCCATGAAAAGAGGGGGCTAAGTAGCCAGCCTGTGGCCTGTGGGTAGTTAACTGGGGCTTCTAGGAAGGAGTGCAGGTATGTGGAATGGTAAGATGTGGTGGGTAGTATTAGTGCTACTGAGACTGGGGCCCGAAAGAAATTGTTCTTCACTTAGGCAACAATGCTGGCGTACTTGTGTGCAGGTGATGTGTGATAGGGAAGAGAAGGACTGAAGGAGTTGGGAAGGGCTGGGGTTATAGGTGCAGGACAAAGCTGTCCAATCCCTCAAAGGAAGCTGCCCCTCCTTGAAGAAGGATCATGTAACACTACATCCTCAATCTCTAACATTGAAGACTCTTGGAAATGGCCTCCTCTTCTTCCTTATCCAGGATTCTCACTGTGCCCCTGTCATAGATCAGCTTTGACTCCACAGGGTAAACTGAGGCAAGCAGTGAGGTGTGGCATTGGTGATTGGGGTCAATTCTGAAAGCAGCTGACAGAGAGATGTCAGCACTAAGAGGGGCTCATTGTAACTCCAAAACAATAATTCTCTTGTCATATATTAACAAAGTTTAAGTAGGCCAAGTCTATAGCAGCAAGTTCCTCCCTGTACCTGGCTGAAGACAATCTGCATTTACCAAGGAACAGGTCATCTGTCTTATGACATTTTTTTTGATGTCTTGATCAGCTAGACTGGCTAATCATCTGTTCTCTGTTCTTATACTCATAGTAGAATTGTTTATTCTTTATTTATAACCTTATTATTTCCTGGTGCACACCAAAACCATGTTACCACATCCCTAGATCACAAGACCAAGAAACTCAGGCCCAATCTAGAATGTATGCTTACTTTGATCATTAACTTGTCTCAAGTCTATTCTTGCTGCTACCATTATGTGCTTGCAAGGTAGGAATTCTCACTGTGCTCCTTTCTCTAACTCATGTAGCTCTGGTCATTCTATGACAAAGGGGCACAATCTATTCTTGATTCTAACTCTAAACTTTCTATAAACTACCCAAACTTCACAAAATTACTTAAATCAAGCTTGCTTTCTAAAACTACTTAAATCAAACCAGGAATTCCATAAAATCATTAATTTATCTAAACAGCATTATCTCAAGAACTTTCTTCTTCATGCTGATCTGAAGGAAACTTGCCCACTAGGGTGGGATATTGCTCAGGAAGTAATCACACCAGGCTATAGGCAGTGAGGGTCTCCCAGTATCCACTCACACCAAGCCACATAAATGAGGAGTGTGGCAGTGACAAACAGGAGAAAGCACAGCAGTGGCAGGAAGCAATCCATAGATGAAAGCTCTGGGGCCAGGCCTTTCCAGAGTCTACCCACCATAGCTGAGCAAGAAGGCTGTCTCCAGGGAGCTCACTTGCCCACTGAAGATCTTCTTCCATGGGATCCACCACATTCCTAGATCTCTTCACCTGAACTACAGTGCTTTTCTGATGATTGACAGAGTACTTGTTTTCATACAGTGTTTTGACTTTAGAGTGTTGGCTATTTGCCAGGTTCCTGCTTACTCTACCAGTACCATCCTGGGATTCACTAGAGCCTGGTTGTCAGGCCTACCCCACTTTCACTTACTAGATTCACCCTTCCTGCTTAGAGGCTGAGACCTGTGTTGCAATTCTAGCACAACTCTGTCTTCCTTCTCTAAGCATTGGATAAAAGAGAGCTGGGCTGTGCACACCAGGCTTCTGTCCAGGGGAATGTGGTAGGGGTGCTGGTAGCAATGTAACTCATCACAGATGACCAACCTGGCGTGGCACAAGCTATGTAGGAAAGGCTATGGCAAGTGAGTGTTCTAGAATGGCCCACTGTTTTGTATAGCCTAATGATTCCTGGGCATCAACCCACGCCATTGGGCAAATTTCCTTCCGATCAACATAAAGATGAACTTTCATGAATTGATGCTGTTAAGATGAATTAATGACTTTAAAGAATTCCTGATTTGATTCAAATAATTTTAGGAAGAAAGTTTAAGGAGATAGTTTGGGTTGTTTTACCAGAAAGATAAAGTTAGAATCAAGAATAGAGTGTTCTCATAGAATGGTAAGTTAAGTCTGCTTGATACAATGAGCTTTCACAAACCACACTAAGAAGAGAAAAGGACTTGGGACAGATTTGTGATCAAGGAAAAACATTCATTCTAGGTCAGGTCCAAGGATAAGGTACACTATGCTAAAGCAAGGCCGTGTGAAGCTGTTACTTTGAACTTTAATGAGCGTATAGAATGAAACACTGCTTTGAATTTACTACCACCATCCTTCTGTAACTCCCTCTTTGTGTAACACTTTATCTGTGAGGTAATTTCATGAAGAATCTTTGTCTAAGAAGCTATAAAAATGCTGAGAAAAAAGAAGCGTGACTGTTGTGGATCTACTCCATCCACCAAATACATGTATCTGTATATATGTATATGTATGTCTGTATCTATGTATATACACTATGTATATATGTCTGTCTGTATGTATGTACATACATATTATGTAGGTATATGTATATAAGTATGTATTTGTACTTGTGAAAATGAATGAAACTGGTAGTTGGGCCTGACCAAGTGTATGTGTGTGTGTGTGTGTGTGTGTGTGTGTGTGAGAGAGAGAGAGAGAGAGAGAGAGAGAGAGAGAGAGAGAGAGAGTGCGCGCGCGCACGTGAGTGCATGATTTTCTCTTTCCTGTTCTTTTTCACTGGCCCCTAAAGAGTTAAAAGAGTTCAAATTTTCTCATGGGTTACCGAGAGTGCCAGCCCCAGATAATTACATTTTGCTCCCACCAGCACTATAGTGCTAAGGTCGCTATCAGCAGTGCCCCTGTTGGCTGCTATCAGCACTAACCCCAATCACCAATGTCATACCTTGCTGCTTTCTCCAGTTTACCTGGATGTTGAGTTGGCTTTTGATACTTGCTCCAGTACTCCATCCAACCTAGCTCCAATGCTCTAACTGCTGGTAGCACATGTGGATGCTTTCTCGGAGGCTCATGAGTATCAGAACATATTCCCTCCTGGCTTAGAGGAGTCTCAGCTGGAGGATTTTTCATATACTTTTAACCAGGCACCTCTTAATTTTCTGTATTTATCATAGGATAATTGATGCCTTAGGCACGCTTGAAGAAAACTGGACACTTAAATGCTCTCCTGTTCTTCATCGTCTTCACACAAAGATGAGTTTTGCAAAGAAGGCCTTTTCCCAACACAGGTAATGTTCAATCAAGACCACATCATAAGGCATCTGCAGCCTCCTGAATAAGAGCAAAGTATCACTAATAAGGGGTGACAAGCAGCAGACGCACAGATGTGTGTCAGGTGTTAGGGTGCAGACTATTTCATCCGCTTCTGGGGCACCGAGATATGATCAAGGACTTGGGGCCTCTCATAACCTAGACGTATGTAACAGATTTCTGTCAGACACTCAGCTCTCCCGCAGGCCAACATCAAACACTGCTGCCATCACGGTACCATTCATGTACTCCACAGACCAGGTGAGGGCCTGGACATTGCAAAACATTTTTATTGTTTAGTTTGAGATAATCTATAAAAAGTAGAGGCAAGCCCTTCAAGTTGTACAATGGTATTCCAAATTCAACAAATAGCCAAAACTCCAGTGCATTTTAATCATGGAATCAACTTTTTAGGTGGAAAGTAGCCAAGGACTTTGCAATTTTTGTTTTGTTCTCAAATAGATTGTGCTAAAGTTCTGTTGAGGTTTTCTGGTTTTAATCTTCCAGAGTTCAAGTTATGTGTTTTAGTCCTTAAAGTGGAGAAGCTTTCATTTTTATTAGATTTATTCATATTAGTTTATGTGTGAGCGTTTGGCCTGCATGTATGCATGTATACTGCATGCATATGTGATGCCCTCAGAGGTCAGAAGAGAGTATATTGGACTCTCTGAAATTGCCATTATGTATGGTTGCAAAACATCACCTGGGTGCTAGGAATCAAACTGGAGTCCTCTACCAGAGCACCAAGTGCTCCTAACCACTGAGCCAGCCATCCCTCTAGATTCTGTGGCTGAACACATTTTATGACTGCTTTTCTTCAAGAAAGAGCTAATGTTCACTTAGTCATATCTGCACTGCCAGAAAGACTATGCTCCGAGGTCTAACAGCTGTAACTCTAGACAGAAGACTGAAGTGATGTTGCTAAAGCCTCTTCTTATGCAAACCTGATGACCCTAGTTTAATCCCCAGAATTAAATTTAAGGGGAAAGGAAATAACGACCTCCACAAAGATGTCTTCTGACAGCCAGGCAGTGGTGGCGCACGCCTTTAATCCCAGCACTTGGAAGGCAGAGGCAGGCAGATTTCTGAGTTCGAGGCCAGCCTGGTCTACAGAGTGAGTTCCAGGACAGCCAGGGCTACACAGAGAAACCCTGTCTCGGAAAACCAAAAAAAAAAAAAAAAGATGTCTTCTGATCTGTACGTGCACCCTTCTCTAGTTATGTGCACATACAATAATAAACAAACAAATTTTAAATAAAAAGGATTACTACATGGGCTTATAGCATTTGCTTCTGATTGCCACTAACCTTCAGGGACAGAACTCTATCCTCTTGTGTCATGCCATTGATGTCACCTTCCTCAAGGTTCTTGCTTGTCTTGATTCTCAACTCCATTTATTTAAATGTCATCAGCATGAGAGAGCACTCTTCACAGATTGGATGACTTTTGGATTTGTTTTGTGACCCATCTAGTTTAACCAGGACCATCTTTGCAGACCTTCTCATCTTCAAATATATTTTCTATTGTGAAGTAATGTTAGTTTAATGTGCTATTTGGTCTATGGTGATGTCCAGGAACAGATGTCCAGATGCTTCAGCCAGTACAGTTCCTGCAGTGTGAAGCTGTAGCTCTTTTTTACCCTAGAAAGGCAGACAGGCAGTAACACAAGCAGGCAGCCATGAATCTCAACTTGACATCCTCTTGCTCTTCTGCCTCACAGAGTCAGTCACATTTCTTCTGGGAGCCATGCCTGTAGCCTAAACACCTGTCTAGGGGACCATCTGAAGTGATGCTATGTGAATGCAGTCACTTGTCTAGCTCAAATATTCGTTATCAGATTGTATCTTGTGCTTACTCCCACCTGTGATTCTTCAGAGTTATTTTAAATACCCCTTTCTCAAACTAACTCAAAAGAAGCTTTTTTGGAGCCAGAACTGCATGCCTTTAATCCTAGCACCTGGGAGGCAGAGGCAGGCAGATTTCTGTGAGTTCAAGACGGGCCTGGTCTACATAGTGAGTTTTAGGATAGTCAGGGCTACATAGAGAGAGCCAGTTTTGAAAAAAAAGCAAGGGAGAAAATAAAGGAGGGAGGGAAGGAAGGAAGGAAGGAAGGAAGGAAGGAAGGAAGGAAGCAAGCAAGCAAGCAAGCAAGCAAGCAAACAAACAAAGATTCTTGGATAAGACTAAAGACACTTGGCAGTTAGCACTGTGAGTATCAGGTAAGTTCATTCTCTGAAAATCAGTGTTTAACTCTAATATGAGAGATTTATACAGGGCTATTCTCGGGCATCATGCAGACAAGCTTGCAGTTTTATAACACTGTAATCTATGTTTAGAATATGTATCTCTATACAGGCTATAGGCTATAAGAATGGCCTACTACAAAGAAAAAGATAGCATATGATATTTAAGAAATTATTCACCATGAAGCTCTTTTATTCAGTGCTAGGAATGGAACATAGGCCCTCACTCATATTAAGCAGTGATATCTACCACTGACTTGTGTTTCAAGGAGTAGTGTGGTAAATTGTCAAAATGAACTGAACAAAATTTTCTCTATTGGGTATGTTTCTTTCACATGCATGCAAAGTTCACTGTATATAAAATATACTGTGTGCTGGGAAATATTGTAATCTCTCTCATTATTACATCTTTGATATTCACAACACAAAAAGGGCAGGGATCCATGTAGTATCAGGATGATGGCTTTGATCACCATTAGGCAGCACATAATATGTAGACTCTGGTATAAAGATGGCTCTATCAAAAAATTTGGAATGTTTGTCCTTTCCCAGCAGCTATCATAAGCGGATAGTGGGACTCAGCAGTGAGCACGCTTCCGAACCCCGCTGGAAGGTATAGTTCCTGCCATTGATAAAACCAAAGCCTTCTCTGCATCGCGTGTCCATGCAGAAATATGGAATAAATAAGCCTGTCATGCAATGATGTCAAGTAACTTCCCAGCCTATGGATAATATAGATGAGGACTTTGAAGGGTCGAACATAAGAAACCCCTCAACACGTGGTACAGGGTTGTCTTGGCCAAGGCACTAATATCACCACGCCTCCATTTCTTTCTGATTACAAACCAGCTTACAGCCACTGTCAACCCTTCTTTGTGATCTTCTCTGGAATGAAGGGGGTTTCACAGCTCAGATTCAGCTTGGAAATTTTTTATTAAAATTATTGCAAAAGGCAGAACAGATCAGGAGCAGGGCTGGGCCACATAATGGCCACATCACCCCGGAAGAACGGGGAAGACGGAGTCCCTTAATCTTTATGGTCAGTGTAACCTCTTTCCTGCCTCCAGGCTCTCTGACGCCACCTTTCCTAGGACTGCTCTGGTCAGCGTCCTAACCTGCTGCCTCTCTACCTGGTTCCTGTTAACTGTGTCTCCGGAGAAGGGCGATGGGAGCAGGGTCAGTAGGTCATGAAGAGCAGGAAGAGGGACACTTGGCTCTGGCAGAAGCAACATTTAAACGTCTGTCTTATGCATGTAAAAACCAAATGTTTAAGTGGCTCAGTCTGGGACAAAATGGGGAATCAGAACCTTAAGGGATGGAAAGGGAGAGGCTAGATACTTGTTTCTTGTGCTCCAGGGGGGAGGGAGACAGTCTAGAATGGGAGCAGGGAGGGTGGAGGCCTGGCCTGATGTAGAAGCCTTGCTTGAGGCACTGTCGGAGACACTGCTATCTAAAAATCTCCAGAGTTCCTTCTTACTCACTTCTGACTTCACAATGAAGGTGACCAGTCAAAGCTGGCCCTTTGCTTGCTTAGGACTGAAAAATAAGAGTACATTTGGGGACTTCTGTATTTTTCCTGACAAATGACCACTTATCAAGAGTGGCAAGGGGCAGCTTCATATCTGATGGTCACATGTCAGTATCCTATTATGAGGTACTGGGACAGGATCAAGGACTTGGTGCCCCTCATAATCTAGACATGTCATTTAATCTTGGAAGGAACTATCAAAAACTTTAAAACTGTAAGGGAGAGTCAACGGACTCAGCTGACTGTCTACCCTGACACACAGCTGGTCCTCACTATGCGTGAACCACAGGCACATGGCAATAGGCATTCTTCATGCCTTCTTTTCCTGTGGCTCTGAGGATGAGGCCAGTGTCACACTTGGGAAGCCATCCACCACTCAACAATACCAATTGTCCCATTAAGTATTTGAGCCATGAGAAGACGGCTTCTACCTTATAGCTTCAGGCCTCAGTGGCATCTGAATGCTTGCTTGTTTTCTCCATGGTGAGATTTATTATTCAACAGGCTAAGCTGACCCCTTCCTTCCGTGATTTCAGGCACAGCTTAGTAACAGGCAGTCCATATGGCATGCGTGAAATAGAAGAATCCAATGCTCACGGGTATACCCGGTGAGTCTCAGGCCACATTTTCTTGGTGGTCATGAAGGATCCGTAGAGAGCCATCTTTGTACCCACCATTCCAATAATGCTTTCTGTGACTGATAACAAGTGTGAAGAGCCAGGAGCCAGGGGCTGGGAGCCAGGAGCCAGGAGCCGAGAGCCGGGAGCCGGGGACCAGGGGCCATGAGGCAGGGGCTAGGAGCCAGGAGCTGGGAACTGGGAGCTGGGAGCCGGGAGCCGGGGACCAGGGGCCAGGGGTCAGGGACTAGGGGTCAGGGACCAGGTGCCAGGAGCCAGGGTTCCAGGGCCAGTAGTCAGGGGCCAGGGACCCGGGGCCAGGAGCCAGGGGTCCGGGGCCAGGGGTCAGGGGCCAGGGACCAGGAGCCAGGAGCCAGGGGTCCGGGGCCAGGGGTCAGGGGCCAGGGACCAGGGGCCAGGAGCCAGGAGCCAGAGGTCCGGGGTCAGGGACCAGGGGCCAGGAGCCGGAAGCCAGGAGCTTTAGGTCACAACGCTCCATTGATGGTGGCCTGTGGGGACACACTGACGGAAGCAGACTTGTTTGAGACATTTCACCTTCACTCAGAGTGTAGTCGGGGTCTTATTGGACTAGAGTTTCCACAGGCAATTCCGTGCCTGTGGTGGGAATCTCAGAATCCCAGGTGTCAGATGAGTAAGTCTTCTCCCAGAAGTCTTACCTCACAGCTCTGACAAAGTTTCACAGGGAATCTGCATTTGCCTGTGCCCCTCCCTTTGTTTACACTTAGCTCTTCTGTAGTTTTGGCTGACAGCGCTCAATGGAAGGCAGCTCTTGATACTGTGAAGCATTCACACAAACCATCACAGGGAGTTCAATGACAGCTCAGCACGCATCTATCATTTCAAACAGTGTGGCTCTGTTCTTACCAGTGTGTAACAAGACTTAAGACTACTCAAAGCCTGCTTCAGATAAGGGCGAGTCTGAAGGAGGATCAGATGATCTTAGACTGACGGAAAGCTGGATAGTCCCTTTAAGAGGGGCATACTTCTTGCTCCTAGGGTTGTAGCCCCTACCCAGGATCCAGGACATTGTAATTATTGCAAAGATCTGTTAAATTATTAACTTTTAAAAAAATTAAAAGAAAGGACAACTCCTTAACTGCAATTTGTAAAGGGAGAAAAGAGCTCCCCCTAGAGAGGTTATCCCAGGAAGGACCAACGAGAGAGAAAGAATGAGTCCAGAAAAAGGATATTATAAAACCTCAAACCCAGAGGCTCCCTGGAGGGCTCTCAGTTTGGGGCTCCTCCTATCCTTATGGTAGCTGTTTGCTCTCATAACATGTGCTGTTTCTGTTCTCTTTCCTCTCTGGCTGTAGCTTCTCTGTTTTTCATGCCTGTGACCCTCCTGCCTACCCATCATCTTTAATTTCCAGGTGGATGCTGTCCATCACTCAGCTGAGTCTGCAGCTCCCCCAACCCCTCTCCCCCACATCATGACTCCCATTTCTTTGATCTTCTCTTCGTATTTGCTACCTTCTAAAATGAAAAACAGCAGTGATCACACAGATAGGAGAGGGAAGGAGTGAGAGGGTATCAGCCACACAGAGTAAGTACAACAGGGATAGAAGAGGAGAGAAAAAGATCCAGGAGAAGAACACCACACTGCTGCTGATGCTCCAAGCTTCCTAGAATAGAAAGGCGGCGGCATCAAAAGTAGTGGCCAAGAAAAGAAGCATCACAAAGAAAAGCCCAACGCAGAGAGCCAAGAGCACATATCATCTACAGACTACACAGGACCAGGTTCACTCTTTGCAGCTGCAAGAACTAGAGAGTTCTCTCCAAATGTACCACTACCCCAGCTTTCAGGCACAGTAAATAGAGATGTTTGTCAAGGGTAGTCCTTGGCTGTCCCACAGATTCCTTTCTATCCCTCTTGAATAAAAGCCACCCGGAGACCTCAGGATACCAGTGCTCTCCTCCTGAAATTGGGTTCTGAGAGTGGGGTGGGGAGAAGGCTAGGGGGTTGGCTAAGGCAATTTAAAACAAAGCCAGTTATTTTTTACATTCATTTTTTCCTAATCTGAGAATTTCATACATGAGAACTACATTAACATTATTTCCTATGGGAGACTCCCCTACTTCTAATTCTCAAATTCTCTATCAGTCCTCAACTTTGTGACCTTTCGATGTTTTATGACACACACACACACACACACACACACACACACACACACACACACACACACAGACATATATGTATATACAAATATATCCAGCTGGATCTATTTAATGTTTATTGCATGCTCACACATGTGCACACACATTAAAATACAGCTTGCTGAGTCCATTTAGTGCTGCTCGTATGTGTATGTGCTTAGGGCTACCCACTTGGGATTGAATAACCAATCAGGAGACTCTTCCCTGGAAGTGGGAGGGGAGCTTCTTCTCCCAGTCTAGGCCTTATTAAAATTCCTGCTTTTTGAGGTTACTCCAGGTTATACAGTCATATTGGAGCTAGGATTCACAAATAAGAGACAAATGTACAAAACTAATTACATTTCTTGCCATATTCATGTCAGGTTGGAGAGCTTTGAACAATGCCTATTATCATCAGAGTATTCTGTTTTTAAATTTTTATTAAATCTTTTCTCCATGTATTGTACATTGATTTTTGTTGTTGTTGTTTTTTTCGAAACAGGGTTTCTCTGTGTAGCCCTGGCTGTCCTGGAACTCACTCTGTAGACCAGGCTGGCCTCGAACTCAGAAATCTGACTGCCTCTGCCTCCCAAGTGCTGGGATTAAAGGCGTGCACCATCACTGCTCGGCTGTTCATTGATTTTTATATTTTACTATTTGGAAGCATTATTTACATTGAGAAGGCAATGGGGATAAATATAATCACAACACATTGTATATATGTATGAAACAATCAAAAAAAGAAAAAGAAAAAGAAAACCAAGGGGAGATTTCTAAGCAAAAGCTCCCTATAGTAAGCCTCAAGATAGATAATACAGAATTGCATGGCTGTGAGTTGAGAAGGGGCAGTTGTTGGCATGCCAAACATTTTAAAACAAATATGTGACATACTTTGTATTTTATCCAGTGCCAGGTCATAAATATTTGCATCATTTGGCCTCAGGAAGAGCCTTGTAAGATGGACGTACAAGACTGACTGAAGCCAGAGTGTAGGTCAACATACCCCATGACAGCAATCTGGAAGGGCAGCCATTGGAGAACTCGCATCTGGTCTTTTGCCCCAGACATGATGAAGTTGTTCTGTTGTTCAACTCCCTGTGCTTTGCAAAGTAAGATTAAGACTTTTCAGGCTTTTTGGGTACACAATGGCACAAGAAAGCCCCCACATATGGAAATGAGCCAGTTCAAGATGAACACGATTTCCTCAAGGAGCAAAGAATATCACAAAACCACCACTTTTATTCTTCATGTGCATCTTTATATGCCTTAAAAAAATATGAACACATTCATTCTAAATCAGAAATGTTATATATCACATATAAATATATAAACTATATATACATGTATGTGAAACACACATATATGAAACTTACAGTGTTTGATTGCTAAAACCAGTGTCCTTTAGATAGTGATTCTATGTGTTAGTCATATTAGGGTTACATATGACATAGAAATTATCTATGTTGATAGGAACTCCATGATACCAACTTATCTTCAGTAGTAAAATTCAAGCTTAAACTTTGTGATTACAAGAGAAATTTATAAAATCTAAGGCACTGGAGTAAGGTAATAATTCAGACTGAAAGTGGCTCTTACATGACTGCTGGAAACTTATTTAAATTGATACAGATGGGAATGGAAAAACTATGAAGTCCAAACACCTGGTACTGTTATTATAAGTGTCTGGTATATCAGTGGAAAGAATGCAGTGCTACATTAGAATTTTCTGGAATACTTTAAAATTTAATAACAGGCAGATTATTGAGTCTACTGGGAGGCCAGTCTGCAGCTAATTCTCATTGTAGGTTTCTTGAAGGTCAGGGTGTGGTGGTACCTGTCTTAAGCAGATTCTCCAGGGTTAGTTTTTTGCAGTACTAGAGATGGAATATGGGGCCTCACGTATTTTGGTCAAACAGTGTACCCACAGGCAATATCCTTAAACCCCTCACAGTGTTAGAAGTATAAAAATAAGGTTCTGTGCATATAAAATCTCACTAACATGTAAAGTTTTACAATGTGTTTTATAATTATGAAACTGTTTAGTATACTAAATAAATCTCTTTCTCACTGTAGGATTGCTTTGTAACTAAGAAAAGAAATCACGATAAGGATAAGTGGAAATCGTTCGAGGCCAGCCTGGTCTACAGAGTGAGTTCCAGGACAGCCAGGGCTACACAGAGAAACCCTGTCTCGAAAAAAAAAATAAGTGGAAACCAAGCTTAAAGGTGTACCAACTGGTACCAAGACCACCTTTCCCTGAAGACTTGGGATTGTGTTTTTCTGGTGTCATCAACAGGTTAATCAGTCCATCTGCCTATGGCCACCTTAACTTCTCAGAATTGATCTCAGCCATAGGAAGGTGAATTCTCAACATATTCACCCCATTTGTTTTCTTAACTTAGTAAGATGTTGGTATATAGTTTTCAGTAAGTGAAGGAAATGCCATCTCAACAGAACAGCAAAGAGACTTTCCATGAGGTGATAGCCCATGTCCCCATATTCTTTGCACATCACCGTTTTCCCAAGTACCTCTGTGGGTTACACTGACACATATGTTGTTTGTTGGGCCCCATTCATGCTATTCTCATTCCTTCTGTGCCCATGTTGGACCACAGATATGTACAAGGATGGGGATGGAAAGAATCTAGGGAGAAACAGTTCATTTCTACACAGGACTGAGCTCCACCTATACTCAAGAGTTCATTGAGAGAGAGAGAGAGAGAGAGAGAGAGAGAGAGAGAGAGAGAGAGAGAGAGAGTTCATTTAAACCATAGACTTTAAGAGAAGTTTGCTAAGAGGTTACTCCCAACATTCATAGCAAGAAGGCACACAAATGCCAGGGGCCAGACCCAGCAGGGTCTTCTTTCTTGTCGGGTCTTCTTCTTCTTCTTCTTCTTCTTCTTCTTCTTCTTCTTCTTCTTCTTCTTCTTCTTCTTCTTCTTCTTCTTCTTCTTCTTAGCTCATTTTGAACTCTTTTTTTTGATACTTTATTTACATTTCCAATGTTTCCCCTTTTCCAGGTCTCCTCTTTGGAAGTCCCCTATCCCCTCCCCCTCCCCCACCTCTATGAGGGTATTCCACCTCCCACCTACCCGCCCACCCACTCCTGTCTTCCCTCCCTGGCATTCCCCTATACTGGGGCCTCTAACACTCTCAGGCCCAAGGGCCTCACCTCCCCCTGATGGCCAACAAGGCCCTCCTTAGCCACATATGTGGTCCAAACCATGGGTCTCTCTCGATGTGTATTCTTCGGTTGGTGGTCCAGCCTCCAGGAGGACCCGGGGGGGGGGGGCAGGCCAGTTGACACTGTTGCTCCCTCCACGGGGCTGCAAACTCCCTCAGCTCCTTCAGTCCCTTCTCCTACTCCTCCATCTGGGACCTCACTCTCAGTCCAGCGGTTACTGTAAATGAAACTTGGGTATTCCGAACTTTTGGGCTAATACCCACTTATCAGTGAGTACCATACCATGTTCATTCTTTTGTGACCGAGTTACCTCGCTCAGGATGATATTTTCAAGTTCCATCCATTTGCCAGGGGCCAGCCCCAGCAGGGTCTTCTTTCTTGTCGAGTCTTCTTTTTCTTTCTTTTTTCTTTTTGGATATTTTACTTATTTACATTTCAAGTGTTATCCCATTTCCCTGTTTCCCCTCTGCAAACCCCCTCTCCCATCCCCTTTACCCTGCTTCTATGAGGTTGCTCCCCCACCCACCCACCCACTCCCACCTCACTACCCTGGCATTCCCCTACACTGGAGCATCAAGCCTTCACAGGACCAAGAGCCTTTCTTCCCATTGATGCCAAATAAGGCCCCTTCAGCTCCTTCAGTCCTTCCCCTAACTCCTCTATTGGGGTCCCTGTGCTCCGTGATGGTTGGCATCTGTATTGGTCAGGATCTGACAGAACCTCTCAGGAGACAGCTGTATCAGGCTCCTGTCAGCAAGCACTTCTTGGCATCCACAATAGTGACTGGGTTTGGTGACTGTATATGGGATGGATCCCCAGGTAGGGCAGTCTCTGGATGGCCCTTCCTTCAGTCCCTGCTCCACTCATTTTGTTATTGATATTTACTTTATTTACATTTCAAATGTTTTCCCCTTTGGAAATCCCCTCTCCCATCCCCCTCCCTCTATGAGGGTCCTCCCCCACCCACTCACCCACTCCCATCTTCCTTCCCTACATTCCCCTACACTGGGGCATCTAACACTCTCAGGTCCAAGGGCCTCTCCTTCCTCTGATGGCCAACAAGGCCCTCCTCTGGCACATATGTGGCCAGCACCATGGGTCCCTCCATGTGTATTTTTTGGTTGGTGGTCCAGCCTTCAAGAGCACGGGGGGGGGGGGGGGTTCAGGCCAGTTGACACTGTTGCTCCCTCCATGTCTGCTCCACTCTTTGTCCCTGTATTTCCTTTAGACAGGAACAATTCTGGGTTAAAACTTTGGAGACAGTTGTGTGTCCCCATCCCTCAAGTTGGGGGCCACGCCTAACCTCTGGATATGGTCTCCACAGGTTCTCCTTCCCCTTTGTGGGGGTATTTCAGCTAATGTCATCCTTGTGGGGTCCTGGGAGGCTCTTGCTTTTCTGGCATCTGGGACTTTCTGGTTGCTTCCCCCAGTTCCCCATCCCCCATTGCTACACACCTCTGTTCAATTTCGTAACCCTCTGTACATCTCCTCCATCTCCTCCCATACCTGATTCTTCCTCTCTTTCTCACCTCCCCCCTTCTCTTCCTCCCAAATCCCTTCTACCCTCTACTTCCCTTGATTATTTTGTTTCTCCTTCTAAGTAGAACTGAAGCATCCACTCTTTGGTTGTAGATTCTTCTTGAGGCAGTGGAGGGGGAAGAACTTCAGCGGAGGGTAAGACTTTGTCTTCGGAGATATTTAGGGTTGCTGTATAATAATAAAATGTTTACTTATCTAAGTCTAAGTTACCTTGCTACTGTAGCCTTCTGTGATCCTCTGAGGCCAGAAACTGCAGTCTCTGGCACTTAGCTCCTCATGCTAAAACAGCAGGAGATTAAGTAAAGGATGAATTCCTAGAACCTTTCCCTTCTGTCCAGGTGCCTCTTGCTTGTAGGGCTAGGGGGAAGTTTGGAGCAATAAACTTCTATTGAACCAGGAGAAGAGAATAACACTGGCAGAAGGAAAAAATTTTACATAAGCAAATATGCATAAACTCACATAAGTTCATATACAGATTCATGCAAGCTCATTTATTCATTTCCATTCAAACCAGTTGGGCCCAGCTTGCATGCATTCTCACAATCTCATACTTACACACACACATGCATGCATTCTCACAGTTACACACACACACACACACATACACACACACACACACACACACACATCCATACTTACATATGCATATGGAGCAAAAGACCAAGCACCGGTGCAGAAAGAACTCACTCATTCTATATGTAAAATGAGCTCCAATCTTTATTGCACAGTGAAAGAAAAAGCTTCTACCCTTTTAAAGCTAAATGAATTAAACCTACATTTATAAGAATAAAGCCTTGTTCCTTTAATAAGACTAAGCCTGCCTTGTCCTTACCATGGGACCTGTTCTCTCCCACGGTAAGGAGAAGCCTGCCTGCTCCTTCTGCTCTCTGCAGCGTCTTCTTTTTTCCTCTTTCCCTCTGCATTCTACACATTGCTCTCTTAGTTTTTTATGTTACCTCCTTATTTCTAAGTTATTCACTCTGCATTCTCCTTCTAATCTTGCTGTCTCCTCCTGCTCTGATGTCACAATAATGCTCTAACTCTCAATGCCTTTTCTCCCAATGCTATGCCTATACTTCTAAGTTCAGTTCTGTCTAAAAAGTGTTCTATCTAAAAACTTCTCCGTTCAGTTCCCTGACTGTTCCCTTTGTCCTCTGAGCTTATACATCTTTTTAGAATGCAAGGAGAACTCTTTTCAGAATGCATGATCACATGGTAAAAAGTTCATCACAAGTTCATACATAAAATTTAAACCATAAATTGAAATAGAAATATACAACAGAGAATGTTTACATGCATATCCATTAGGAGTAATTATCTGGCTAAACATTCATTACCTGTCACAGCTCCACAGGTTCAATGAAAGTTAAAAACTATAAGTTATTAGTGAATTTTTGTATAAATAAATCCAGTCAATATTTTATCTTCTGTCCTAGCACCTATAATAATCGTTAGTTCCCTTTTTATGTCCTTTGGTTAATTGTTTTACAACCTCTTGGAATGTGCTCTGAGTAGCAGAAAGTCTGGTTACTATCTAAGAGCAATTAACTGGTGACACTTGGTAGACTGACAGAATCCTCATTGCAGTTTTGACTATCAGAAAAGACCTAATAGCAGTCCCACTACAAAAGAACTTAATAATCACAGATATTATTTTAGGAATTTCTATAGGATCATCATTAAGACTTAAGAAGTCATCTATTTGTCTATATATGATCACTACAATACAGTACACATTTGTGCATCTGCAGAGATTTGCTCCAAAGGGGTGCGCTATTACTTATCGAATGTTATATATGTTTAATAATAACAAGAAAAGTATATTAATAGCAGAAATCTTTCCTAAAATGATATACTCCTAGCCCTTGCCTGTCGGAGCTTCATCATAGATATTATCTAAAGTGAAGTCATTTCAGGAAGATCAACTGCTAGTTATTAACTTGTCCTATGATGGCTCCTGACACATGAACATTTGTCTAGGCTGCTCCTAATTCTGTTCATTGCCCCTCTTTCTATGGAGTACACAATGACATGTTAGCTCCTCTACCAGAGGACTTACTGCTTCATAGAAAGCACTAGAATATAACATGATTGGGTCAGAGAGAGGCTTCATTCTTTTTTCTCCCCTAGTCCAGCCTAGAAAATCTTTTGTTCCACCTTTCCCAGCTCAGCACTCCTCAAAGTGTATTTTAAGATATACATAGTTATAATCTATCTCACAAATAGATTTATGTTTAGTTGATTTTTGTTTTGTCACCCTCTTTTAAAATCCCTGATATAATTAGGCAGGACAAATATGAATAGAAGAAGGTGAAAAGTCCTAACCATCTCCAAAGCCCAGAAAGTATTTTCATCAAAATCATAGAAGAAAATCTCCCCAACCTAAAAAGATACCTATAAACATATAAGAAACTTACAGAACACCAGAAAGTCTTTCCACCACATAATAATCCAAACAGTAAATCTGCAGAACAAAGGAAGAGTATTAAAAGCCACAAGGGAAAAAAGTTGATTTTTTGTTCTGTCACCGTCTTTAAAAGTCTTTGATAGAATTAGGCAGGACAAATATGAATAGAAAAAGGTGAAGAGTCCCAGCTAGCTCTAAAGCCCAGAAAATACTTTTAACAAAATCATAGAAGAAAATTTCCCTGACCTAAAGAAAGAGATGTCTATAAACAAACATTACAAAACAAAACAAAGTATCCTGAGACAAAACCAAATTTAAACAATATCTACCCACAAATCCAACTCTACAGAAAATTTTACAAGGAAAATTCCAATCCAAAGAGCTTAACTACGCCCAAGGAAACATAGGAACTAAATAATCCCACACCAGCAAAAAGAAAAGGCACACACACAAACACTACCACCACTACCATAAAAATAACAATCACTGGTAATTAATACCTTTCAATATCAAAGGACTCAATTCTTCAGTAAAAAGACAAAGGCTAACAGAATGGATGTGAAAAACAGAATCCATCATTCTGCTGCAATGAAGAAACACACTTCAGCAACAAAGATAGACACTACCTCAGGGTAAAAGTTGTGGGAAAAGGTCTTCCAAGCAAACGTACCTAAGAAACAAGCTGGAGTAGCCATTCTAATATCTAATAAAATAGACTGAAGCAAAAAGTAATCAAAAGAGATTGGAAAGGACACTTCACACATATCAAAGGAATAATCCACCAAGATGACATCTTAATTCTGAATATCTATACCCCAAATGCAATGGTACCCACATTCATAAAAGAAACATTACTAAAGCTTAAATTGCACATCAAATCTCACATATTAATAGTGGGAGATTTCAAGAACACCCCACTGTCACTAGTGGACAGGTCATCAGGACAGAAACTAAAGAAATAGTGAAATTAACTGATATCAACCCACCCACAAAACCTTCATCCCCAAATTTGTCCTTCCTATAAGATGTGCAGGGATAAAGATTGAGCAGAGATTGAGGGAACAGTCAACATATGACTGTCCTAACTTAAGACCTAGTCCACGTGAGAAAGCCAACCCCTGACACTATTAATAATACTCTGCTATGCTTGCAGACAGGAGCCTAGCATAATTGCCCTCTGAATGGCTTCATCTAGCAGTGAATAGAAACAGATGCAGAGACATCACATAGAGCTCAAGGAGTCTTACAGAAGACTGGTAAATAGAACTGACTGAACTGGAGGGGTCAAGGACACCAGAAGAAGATGTACAAGGTCAACTAACCTGGGCCTATGGGGGCTTACAGAGACTGAACTACTAACCAATGAGCACGCAGGGTCTAGACCTAGATCCCACACACATTTATAGCAGATGTGCAGCTTAGTCTTCGTATGGGTTCCCTAAGAATTGGAGAAGGGTCTGTCTCTAACTCTATTTCCTCCCATTGGATGCTCTTCCCCTACCTAGACTGCCTGGTAGGGCCTCAGTAGGAGAGGATGAACTTAGTACTACTGAGACTGGATATCCCAGAGTTGAGTGGTACCCAAAGGGAACATCCCCTTCTCTGAGGAAAATAGGAGAGGATAGTGAGGGAGGGATTTGTAAGGGTGGGACTAGGATGAGAGGAGGGAGGGAGACTGCATTCTGTATGTAAAATGAATGAATAAATAATAAATAATAAATAAATAAATAAATAAATAAATAAATAAATAGGAAAAGAAATTGATTCATACTCCCATAAAAAATTATAAAAGTAACTTTTATTTGCTTGTAATAAATGTTGTCTAACTCCTCTCTAAACTGACTGATTCAATCTAGCTTCTCTCAGTTTCTTACTGAATTGTTCTACTTGGCCTTATACTAACTTTGGTAACCTGTTCTAATCTTCTGGCTCCTTCTTATTCTGTGGTTTGTTTTGTTTTGCCTCTCTCTCTCTCTCTCTCTCTCTCTCTCTCTCTCTCTCTCTCTCTCTCTTCACAACTGTCCTAGTAAAACTTCCTTCTTCCCTACCTAATCTGGTATTGGGTGGGGGAGAAGGACTGAAGTCCTGAGGGCCAGCAGAAAGAATGGAAACAGGCAACCTCAGGAGGTAGGAGGTTGGGGGAACCCACCAGAATGCACCAGAGACCTGGGAGGTGAGAAGGAGGGACCTTAGATGAAATGCCTGACAGTAGGGAGAGGGAACTTGTAGAGTCCACCTCCAGCAGAAAGACAGGGCATCAAGTGAGGGAGGGGGTTGCCATCCCACAGTCAAAACTCTGACCCATAATTGTTCCTGTCTAAAAGAACTGCAGGGACAAAAATGGAGAAGAGACCGAAGAAAAGAAGGTCCAGTGACAGGCCCAAAGTGGGACCCAGCTCAAGGGGAGACCCCAAGGCCTGACTCTATTACTGAGGCTATGGAGCACTCACAAAAGGGAACCTATCATGATTGCCCTCCTAAAGACCCAACAAGCAGTTGAAATAGCCAAATAAAGATATTTGCACTCAACCAATGGACAGAAGCTGCTGAGCCCTCTGGTTGAATTATGGGAAATCTTGAAGAGGCTGGGGAGGAGGGCAGCCCTGTGGGAGGACCAGCAGTCTCAATTAACCTGGACCCCTGAGTTCTCTCAAACACTGCACTACCAACCAGGCAGCATACACCAGCTGATATGAGGTCCTCAGCACATACACAGCAGAGGACTGCCTGGTCTGGATTCAGACAGAGATGATGCACCTAACCCTCAAGAGACTGGAGGCCCCAGGGAGTTTAGAGGTCTGGTGGGGTGTGGGAGGGGACATCCTTGTGGAGACAGGGGGCATGGAGAAGGTATGGGATGTGGAACAGTCGGAGGGTGGACCGGGAGGGGAATAAAATCTGGTGTGTAAAAAATTAATTAATTAATTAATAACGCCAAACTTTCTTCTTCTTCTTTCTGCCCTGACCCTGAAATAGCTTCCCTTTCCTCTTTCTTCTTGTGAGAGTTGGGCATATCACTTTCTATCAAATCTTTCTCTGATTCATCATCATTCTGTCTGCCACTCAATTAGACATTACTTTCAAACATGAGTTCTTCCTTCTACAAACCAACTTTGCCTTCATTGTTTGGGATTAAAGATGTATACTAAGAGTATGTGTGTATTCCAGCCAGAGGTGTGTGCTTAGGGCTAAGCCACACCACAAGTAGAAACGGCTTTTCAGTAAGTAATACAATCTGGTGTTCACAGTATGATCAAATATCCTGCAACACCAAACCATTTAACTTCTCTGAATCTGTTCAGCTCTTAAACAATTACAGTTTGCATCTAATAGCATGGTTGAGTTTTTCCATTTCATTTCATTTTAGAAATGCTTTCCAACTTTCTAGAATTTTCATGATGCTTTAAATTTTTATTTAATTCATTTTTCACTTAAATGTTTTTATATAAAATACTAATCATATTTCCCTCCTGCAACCCCTCCTAGATACGCCTCACCTCCCTAACCATACAACTCATGTACTTTTTCATATGTGTGTATATGTGTGTGTATATATTTGTATATATTTATGTATATATATATTTGCGTGTATGTGTGTGTGTGAGTGTATATTAAAACCAGCAAAAATGAAAACCAAAACACAAACACACAAACTAAAAAATATAAGGAAAAATAAGACAAAAAATAACAAACAAAAATAACATACACAAATAAAACAAAGTCTGTTTGTGTTGCCTGCCTACTCCTGGGCATGGGGCTTGCCCTGGAATGTTGGCTGCACAGATCTTCATGACATTTACTTGTTGTTTACTTTTCTAACTTATAATTTCCTAGAGGTTGCTCCCACACTCTGTTTTTTAATGTATGGACATTTGTATAGACATGGTTGAGAGGAGATCATAACCTTGCCAGCAAAGACCTTCCTGGCCTTCCAGTATTTTCTGGTTATCTTTTCTTCTCCCGTTGCTTGATCTCTACTCTGAACATTCTCCTTGAAACAGTTTAGCCTTTAGACTTTCTGGCCAGATGTCCCACTGGAGAATGGAAAAGTCAGATTCACAGACTTTCCCACTTCCAGTGAATGCCCCTTTCAGCTTATCAGTTAGTTAACTTATTGAGGCAGTATCTGTCTCTGTAGCTTCGGCTGTCCTGGCTAGGTATGGTGGCTCATGTCTTTAACCCCAACACTTGGGAGACAAGTAGATCCTTGTGAGTTTAAGGCCATCCTGGACAAAATAGCAAGTTTCAGGACAGCCAAGGCTACAGAGAGAGATACTGCCTCAATAAGAACAACAGCAATACTTTTTTTTTTTGTTTTGTTTTTTGTTTTTTGTTTTTGTTTTTTTTTTTTTTTTTTTTTTTTTCAAGACAGGGTTTCTCTGTGTAGTCCTGGGTGTCCTGGAACTCGCTCTGTAGACCAGGCTGGCCTTAAACTCAGAAATCCACCTGTCTCTGCCTCCCAAATGCTGGGATTAAAGGTGTGCGCCACCACTGCCCGGCTAACAGCAATACATTTTAAAGAGAGAAAATATCACTTTTATCAGCAGTAGATTTAGAAAAAAATAAAAAGAAGAGAACATTGGGGTGATGTCATTAACTGTGCTTGTTATGGAGCTTGTGACCTCTGGGAGGGGGAAGAGACTCAATCCAATTATAATTAAAAGATTTATTGATTATCTCCTAGCAGGACCAATAATATCTGAGCCAAATTTGAGATTGCCATGAAAGAGGGGTATGAGGAAGAATTTTTAAAAGGAAAACCACATGAATATCTTCAAGATTTACACAAACAATCAAAAACTGTTCTCTTCTGCCAAGTTAAATAGTTAAGGTAACTCAATGCAATATTGGGTATCTGTGTAAGGAAGTTCTAGAAGCAAAAAAAAAAAAAAGCAGTTAGTCAAATCATAATAAATAGATAGTAATGACTGTACTTTTTGGGTGGGGAAGTCACTGGGTCAGGGTTACTGGGAACTTATCTTCCCGGGACTGGAGTCAGAGACAAATGGCTGGTGGGTACCAAGATGGATGCCTAGCATAAAATGGACTTTCTTTTTTTTAATTTTTTTTTATTTACATTTCCGATGATTCCCCTTTTCTTTGGAAACCCCGTGTCCCCTCCCCCTCCCCACCTCTGTGAGGGAATTCCTCCTCCCGCCCACCCGCCCACCCATTCCCATATTCCCACCTTGACATTCCCTTTTACTGGGGCCACTAGCTTTCTTTAGCCATCGCATACTCAGCAGTGTCCTTGTATGGATACAGTCATGGAAAGGTATCTGCAAATTCTGGGATGATGCTTCTAGAACAGCAGCCCAATATAACAGGCACCTGAGGCTGAGCTTCAGGGCCACCAACTGGGCAGGCCTGGCTCAGGGTGGAGGACAAGAACTCCACATTCTCAAGCAGGTAATGACAGATGCAGAGCCAGGAACCTGAAGATTGCCGAGCTGCCTGTCTCTCTTCAGGTTGACCTGGTACGTTCTCAATGGGTTTCTGAAAGCAGGGAGACCTATTGGTTACAAAGAAATGAAAAGACAATGTTCTTATCCACTTTCAAGCCTTTGAGCATGGGCATCTCTGTAAAGCTTTGCATAGGCCTCTCCTGCTCTATTTTATAAACATCATAAGAGCTGTGTTCTGAAACCAGCATTGGGAACATAAGCTCCTTTATATCATTGTTATGTGTATGATTCTGACTGCTACTGCCCCAGAGTCTTCCAACAATAATACTATTGCTCTGGATTTTCACACTAGGTACTAATTAAGGGGACGGACTCCAAAGAGTGAGAAGAGCAGCATTGGCACTAAACAAGAAGAGCCCTTTGTCTCCCAAGTCAGTAGTTTGGAAACACGCAAGAGGACAATACAATGGCAAATTCATTAAAGTAGGACCTGGTGGCTTCATAGGTCTTGCTTATGGCCTTTTCATGATTCACAGGTATTTGAAGAGTAGTTGTTTTTCATAGTTCCTCATATCAAGGATTGGGAGCAACTCATAAGCTAGACCTCAAAAATCCTGGAAGAAAGCATTAAAATATTTAAATTGGAGGGGAAACATAAAATACTGGATAAGCTCTCAAGCGTGAAACAGAGCCAGTGCTCTGTAATCACATACTGAAGAACTGGGTATGCCATTATCCATACTGAGGCAGTTTGGTGGGGCAGTTTATTATTATACTCACTATTACTGTGATATTAGGGATGGAAGACAGGGCCTTTCACATTTATGACAAACCACTTAACCCCTGAGTTATGCTATCAACTCTTTAAAGTATTTGAGCAATTAAAAAAATAAGTTCTTCTGTGGCATTTAAAATCTCACTGCCACATAAATTTATAGGATGTGTAGTTTCTAACATCAGTTGAACTGTTTCATATATTAAAGGCCCCTGATTTCTTGGGTAACTTCCAGGCTAGAAGAATGCAAAATAAGAGAAAATCATTGCACAGAGAGTACCAGCAGATGTCCAACCCATCTTGTCCTGGAAATCTTGGAGAATCCTTAGAATGCCATTCTTATCCAGGAGCCAGTTAGGGATAAAGATGAGTTTTCCCAGTGCCACCAACACTGGGACCACCAAAAAGATGTGAATTCTTAGTGTATTTGTTCTTATAAAATACTTGTGGTGGTTTGAATATGCTTGGCCCATGGGAAATGTGGTGGTTTGAATGTGCTTGATCCCTGGGAAGTGGGACTATTAGGAGGCATGATCTTGTTGGAGGAAGTATGCCATTCTATAGGTGGACTTTGAGGGTTCCTAGTGCTCAACTTCCATCCAATGCAGAAGAGACCCTCCTTCTGGCTGCCTGCCAAGAATAGTCTCCTTCTGGCTGCCTTTGGATCAAGATGTAGAACTCTCAGCTTCTTCTCCAGCACCGTGTCTGCCTGAACTCTGCCATACTTCCCACCATGATGGAAATGGACTGAACCTCTGAAACTGTAAGCCAGCCTCAATTAAATGTTGTCCTTTATATGAGTTGCCTTGGTCATGGTGTCTTGTCACATGAATGTAACCCCAAGGCACTAAAATTATACTATACTTTCTATCATTGTGATTTTGACTGTGGTGGAACTCACATTAATGGAATTTTATAGCATTTTTTTCTGTTAGATATGGATTATGTTTCTTCATACAAAGTTTTCAAAATTCAACTATATTGTAGTATTGGAAAATCATTCCATTTTTAAAATTTGATGCTAGACGTTGCATCCTCTTTAAGTATGAATAATGTCTCATACTGCATACAGACCACATATTTGTTCATTCATCAATCATGGGACCTGTGAATTCCTGTACTCTCAGCTATTGTTAATAATGCTAGTATGACTCTGTGTGTATATCCATGTGTTTGAATCTTTTCATTCAGTTCTTCAGAAATAGAGTAAATCAACAGGGTTGTAATTTTATGTTGATGGCTTTGAGGAACTATAGTACCATTTTCCACAGCAGCTGTACCATTTTACATTCACTTAGTAATACTTTACAGGGTGACTTTCTTCATCATTGCCCATAGAAGTTGTTTCTATTTTGTGAATAATACACATATTATTGCTGTGAGTTTGATTAAGACTAACATTTCACAAGAATAGATTTTTGTTTTCAGTGTCCAAATTTTATTCTTCTATTTAATGGTTATTTCTAGTATTTCCTAGGAGATTATCACTAAATACAGAAAACATCCTCAAATGAGAAGTGATAATTGATAAGACTGAGTTTCCCAGCTTTGGTTACTCTAAGTATCTGATGGGCTAGTTATCTGGTTACTACAAGTTATCAAAACTGTGTAATTTCCATGAGGAATCAGAACATCTGATTAAAGACTATGGGTTCCATGTACTCACTGAAACTACTTATCTGTGCTTATAGAGTCACCCAGTAACCAGTAGGTTTTTATAGTACAGTTTTTAAAATTTTTCTTTATTCTTGAGGATTTCATACATGAATACAATGAAACATTGTATTTAACCCCATTTCCCCCATCCAGCTCTCCATATTCCCCCACAGCACATCCTCTTCCCAACTTCATGTCTTTTTTTCTTTTAATTTTTTGATACTTTATTTACATTTCAAATGTTTCCCCCTTTCCAGGTCTCCACTTTGGAAACCCCCTATCACCTCCTCCCTCCCCCTGCCTCTATGAGGGAATTCCCTCACCCACCCACTCCAGTCTTCCCTCCTTGGCATTCCCTTATACTGGGGCCTCTAACACTCTCAGGCTCAAGGGCCTCTCCTCCCCCTAATGGCCAACAAGGTCCTCCTCTGCCACATATGTAGTCCAAACCATGGGTCCCTCCATGTGTATTCTTTGGTTGGTGGTCCAGCCTCCAGGAGCACCCGGAGGAGGGGGTAGGCCAGTTGACACTGTTGCTCCCTCCATGGGGCTGCCACTCCCTCAGCTCCTTCAGTCCCTTCTCCAACTCCTCCATCTGGGAACTCAGACTCAGTCCAACGGTTACTGTAAAGTGAAACTTGGGCATTCTGAACTTTTGGGCTAATATCCACTTATCAGTGAGTACACACTGTGTTCATTCTTTTGTGACTGAGTTACCTCACTCAGGAAGATATTTTCAAGTTCCATCCATTTGCCTGCAAATTTCATTAAGTCATTGTTTTTAATAACTGAGTAGTACTCCATTGTGTAAATGTACCACATTTTCTGTATCCATTCCTCTGATGAGGGACATCTGGGTTGTTTCCAGCTTCTGGCTATTATAAATATGGCTGCTATG
>CM052722.1:86074833-86093829 GCA_028551405.1 Uromys caudimaculatus | reverse complement strand
CTGCTTCTATGAGGGTGTTCCTCCACCTACCCACCCATTCCTGCCTCCCCGCCCTAGATTCCCCTACACTGGGGCATCTATCGAGCCTTTAGAGGACCAAGGACCTCTCCTCCCATTGATGCCTAGCAAGGCCATCCTCTGCTACATATGCAGCTGGAGCCATGTGTACTCCTTGGTTGGTGGCTTAGTTCTTTTGCTTCTTGGTGCAGCATTTTGAAATCCAGGAAGCACAACTTGATCCAGGCAATAATAAATGAAATGGTGATGCATATGGCCAATATCTCTTGAGAGGATTGCTTTTGGCGCATCCCTTTTGCTGATCAAAACACACTGGTCACTGCTGTTATCAGCTTTACTGCCCACCAGTGATATGTTGTGCATGCTGAATAAGCAAGTACACTGAAAACTTGTTCCGGGGACTGGACCCCAACCAAAGAATGCACATGGAGCAACCCATGGTGCTGGCCGCGTATGTAGCAGAGGATGGCCTTGTTGGCCATCAGTGGGAGGAGAGGCCCTTGGGCCTGAGGGTGTTCGATGCCCCAGTGTAGGGGAATGGTAGGGAGGGAAGACGGGAGTGGGTGGGGGAGCACCCTCATAGAGGCAGGGGGAGGGGGGATGGGATAGGGGTTCTGCATTGGAGACCTGGAAAGGAGGAAACATTTGAAATGTAAATAAAGAAAATTAAAAAAAAATAAAGAAAACTTGTCAAAACAATGTATCAAAGTGCACACACTATTATGTAGAGATCAAATGACAGATTCATGTGCCTGCTCCCCACATTACTCTTCCAAGCCAGCCCTTGACATTTATTGTTTATCTATAAAGATAGAGAAGGAAATCAGATGAGGATACAAATATGGAAAGGAACGATCAGACCCTGAGTAAATTAAAGCTATCCGTGGCATATTTGATATGTGTGTGCAGCGTGAGGCATTATCCTGCATGACATATGAGAAAGAGGAGGAAAGGGTCTCCATTTCAGAGATGCTAAAATACTTAATTACTAAATACTGTGAGCTGCAGATCCACCTAAATATATTCCAAGGGTAAAGGTAAGGTGTTGACAATTTTGGTAGGGTACCGGTCAAATTCAATTGGCTGTGAATGATAACTGTTGAGTACTGCGTGCTCATGTGATCCTCTCTGCCTGTTTATAGGCACAGCATCATCTATAATGGAACAACCATGATTCAAACCATTTGCCATCTGAGGAGATGTCATACTGTATAAACCCTTCCAATCATTAAGTGCTAGCAGCTACTTAAGACATTTTATGGAGAGTGTGCTGGACATTAGATAGACATCTGGGGGCCAAAGTCAGAAGGTAGTTGCCCGCAGATAACTTGTTTCTGAGAAGCCAGCAACTCCTCTTGGGCAGCAGAATGTCCCAGAAGCCCTTCTAAAGCTGCCATTTCCAGACAGCCACGGTTTGCATCCATATCAGACATCTTGATCTAGCACATGCTCCAACTCCACTCCCGTGTATGAGTTCCCTGATTTCATTTGTCACCATCGTTGTCCAGCTCTGAGCCACTCCTGGCTACTGAGGGACACCACATCAAGTTTGCAACCCGGGCTCTCTGAGACTGACAACTGAGGTTTAAGGGCCACAGCTGACTTAAAATCTCCTTTCTGACATACAGGAAGCTTGAGGGTGTCTTAAGAAAATCACCTTAAAAAAAAAAAAAAAAAAGGCTCGGTGGGAAGAACTGAGAATCCCAAAGAAACAGAAGCTACTTTACAATAACAATGATTTCTTTTCAAGTTTAATAGTTCCTCGGATCTATTTATTTCTCTTTTTCTTCTGTTAAAATTCTGTTAGAATTTTTCAGGGATTGGAGTGATGGCTCAGTAGTTAAGAGCACAAGCAGCTCTTCCAGAGGACCAAGGTTCAATTCCCAGCACCCACCTGGCAGCTCACACCTGACTGGAGCTCCAATCCCAGGGGACTGACACCCTCACACAGACCTATGTGCAGGCAAAACACCAGTTCACACACAAATAATAATGTAACCAATTTTCAAACATATGGAGAACATTTCTGTGTCCTTCAGCTTTCTAGCATACCTGCATCTTGTTGTTATGGGAACATAACTCATTCTAGCAAGTGATTCACACAGGTACTCAGAGAATACAGCAGAAATTTGATACCCGTATGACCAAGGTCCTAGCTAGTGCTTGCGAAGGCCAGGCCCAATTAGGAGATGGCCACAGTTTATAAAAGGAGAGCTGGAACAGTGCGCTCTTGCACATACCTTTGTCTACGCCTGGCTCTAGGATCTCACCTCAAGTTATATTTTCTGAGCAGTTAAGCAAGTCCCCCTCCCCGTGGTATCTTTTCCCCCTGTATGTTGAAAATAGATTTTTTTTCTCACATAATATATCGTGATGACAATGTCCTCTCCCTCTACTACTCCCAGGTCCTCCCACCTTGCCTCCTATCTGGATCTACTCCAGCTCTCTTTCTCATTAGAAAACATACAGGCTTCAGAATAGGACAAAACTGACAAACAGAAGGAAAAGAGCCCAAGAAAAGAGACAAGAAACAAATATAAACACAGAGACCTGCTCATTGACGCACTCCAGAATCCAATGAAAACACTAAACTGGAAGCCATAATATGTATGCAAAGGAACTGTAGGGTTGAAAAAGAGAGAAAAAAATTAAAAATTAAATGAAGGAGGAGGAGGAGGAAGAGGAAGAGGAGGAAGAGAAGGAGGAAGAGGAGGAGGAGGAAGAGGGGGAGGAGGAAGAAGAGAAGGAAGAGGAGGAGGAGGAAGAGGGGGAGGAGGAAGAAGAGAAGGAAGAGGAGGAGGAGGAGGAAGAGGAGGAGGAGGAAGAGAAGGAGGAAGAGGAGGAGGAGGAAGAAGAGGGGGAGGAAGAGGAGGAGGAGGAGAAGGAGGAGGAGAAGAAGAAGAATCCCTGACATGACATTATGAGACAATAAACCTTCAAAAATGTCCTTGAGGTCCTTTGAATTGGAGCATTACTGTTGGGCACGCAGCCTACCTTTAAGAGTAGTTTGTTCCCCTAATGAGACTCCCTTGGAGAAAATGAAATTTTCATTTCCAGTGGTTATCCATTGGAGATAGCTTCTGGCTTAGGGATGGACGCATGTACCCATTTCTTTTTTCAGCTGGAGGACGCCATCTAGTGTACAGTTACGCAAGCCATGTGCGTGCTGCCTTGGTCTCCTGAGCATTGATTGGGCCTTGTTTTCATGGTGTCCTGCATCTTCTCTGGCTCTTACACTATTTCTGCCTCCTCTTTTGCGGGGTTCCCTGAACCCTGAGGGGAGGGATTTTGATGGAGACATCACATTTAGGGCTGTGTGTTCCAAGGTCTATCACTCTGGGCCTAATGTTCAGCTGTGTGTCTCTATTCTCATCTGCTACAGAAGGACATTCTCTGATGATGGTGGCTGAGACGGACCCCGATCTGTCAGGGTAGCACAATGCCATTAGCACTAATTCTATTGCTACATTCTTTTAGTAGAACAGTAGCATTTGGTTTCCCCCTAGGTCTCTGTGCTATCTAGTCTCAGGTTGTTGGTCACCCAAGCAGTGTCAGGTATGGGTTCCATCTTGTGAAGTAGGCATTAAGTCAAATCAGATAATAAAAAAGAATGAAATCATGAAATTCATATACAAATGGATGAAACTAGAAAAAAAATCATTTTGAATGAAGTAATCCAGACCGGAAAGACAAATCTGGTATGTATTCACTTATATGTGGCTAATAACTTGTAAGTCAATGATAAGTGTGCTACAATCTGTAGAATCACAGAGGGTAGGCATAGAGTAGGGGACAAGGGAGGGTAGATCTTCACAGGAAAAGGAAATAGAATCGTTATGGGGGGGCTGAAATGGGAGGGTCAAATTGGCAGGGAGAGGGAAGAGGGGCAAATGAGAGAGGGAATCAGGAAAGCGACACCTAAAATTAAGGCCCATTGTGCAGTAGTATGGAAACCTAATACCGTAGAAGCTTCCTAAAGTATGTACAGGTTTGAAGGAGATCAACCAAAATCGCCAACTAATGCAGGAGACATCTCTTTTCACCAAATGAAGCATCCAGTGCCCGGATTGGGTTATATCTAATTGAGCTGTTACCCTTTGGTGTTCTTCCTATGGGGCTGCAAACCCCTTCAGCTCCTTCAGTCCTTCCCCTAACTCCTCCATTGGGGTCCCTGTGCTCAGTCCAATGATTGGCTGCGAGCATCTGCCTCTGTATTTGTCAGGCTCTGGCAGAGCCTCTCAGGAGACAGCTGTATCAGGCTCCTGTCATCGAGCACTTCTTGCCATCCACAATAGTGTCTGGGTTTGGTGACTGTCTATGGGATGGATCCCCAGGTGAGGCAGTCTCTGGATGGCCTTTCCTTCAGTCTCTGCTCCACACTTTGTCTCCATATTTCCTTTAGGAACAATTCTGGGTTAAAATTTTTTGAGATGGGTGGGTAGCCCCATCCCTCCACTGGGGACCGTGCCTATCCACTGGAGAAGGTCTCTACAGGTTTTCTCTCCCCTTTGTTGGGTATTTTTGCTGTCATCCCCATTGGGTCCTGGGAACATGTCACTTCCCTGGCACCTGGGACTTTCTAGTGGCTACCCCCAGTTCCCCACCTCCAACTGCTACATATTTCTGTTCACTTTCCTGACCCTCTGAACTTCTCTCCTGTCTCTTCCTGATCCTGCCCCACCACCTTTTTCTCCCCTGGGTTCTTAAAAAGCAGGCTAACACCAACCAGGCAGCGTACACCAGCTGATATGAGGCCCCCAACACATATACAGCACAGGACTGCTGGGTCTGGGTTCAGTCAGAGAAGATGCACCTAACTCTGAGAGACTGGAGGCCCCAGGGAGTGAGGAGGCCTGGTGTGTGTGGGGGCGTCCTTTTGGAGACAGGTGGGGAGGAATAGGATGTGGAAAGTCAGAGGGCAGACCGGGAGGGGGATAATGACTGGACTGTAAAAAAAAAAAAAAAAAAGATTAAAGAACTTTTTTTAAAAAAAGAAAGCAAGCAGGCTAAGCAAGTTATGAGGAGCAAGGCAGTAAGTAGCACCCCTTTGTGGCCTCTGCATCAGCTCCTGCCTCCAGGTTCCAGCCCTGCCTGAGTTCCTGTCCTGGCTTCCTTCCCTGATGGACTATTATGTGGGAGTGTACGTGTAATAATCCCTTTTGTCACCAACTTGCTTTGGGTCGTGGTGTTCCATCATAGCAAAAACGGCCCTAGCTAGGAGCGTCCACAGAGGCAGCAGGCACTCTTGACATTGTGATTTCCATATATCCCCAGGGGAGTGACAGGTATCTTGATTTTATACCCCTTTATATGTCCATGAGATGGTGACAGGCATTCTTGACGTAGTTGTTCCCCTTTAGCCCACAAGAGGGCGCCAGACACTTGACATCGTTGGGCCCCTTTAATCCACCATAGAGAGGTACGCTTGACTTTTCCCTTTTGTCCAACAAGTGGCAAAAGGGCAAGCCCTGCAAAGACTTGATTGCCAAGGTAGGGGAGACCCAGGGTTCGCCTCCAGAGGGGCAGAGACGGTGGGAGGGGGAATCAGGAGGAAGGGGACAGTGATTAGGATGTAAAGTGAATGAATGAATGAATGAGGGGGAAAGGGCACTCTGGATATTAGTCCATTAGGTGACAGGGACTCTTTTTTTTTTTTGAAACAGGGTTTCTCTGTGTAGCCCTGGCTATCCTGGAACTCACTCTGTAGACCAGGCTGGCCTCGAACTCAGAAATCCGCCTGCCTCTGCCTCCCAAGTGCTGGGTTTAAAGGCGTGGGCACCACTGCCCGGCTACAGGCACTCTTGACATAGTTGTACTTTAGTCCTGGTCGAGTGCCCAGGACAAAGGCAGAGGTGAATCTGTGAGTCTTGCTTCATAAAGGACCCAGTTTGGAGCATAACAGGCCTTAGGTGGTCACCACTTAACTTTTGCTACTGCCTTCACCCTACCTCACAGCTCATCTGAATCACTTTGCAAGCATCCACCTCCTGGATGAGCTCATCCTTGGAGAATCAGCCCACATCCCAGTCATTTACAACGTCATAATGGACTTGCAAATAGTAGCAGAATTCAGCCCTGTCTGGGAACTCCACTGATTCTCAGCAGGAACTTACCCTACCCTTCCTTGACATACAGTGGCAGGGTGAGTTGAAGGCAGCACAATGGCAGAGAGTGACAAAGGAGAATGTATAGGTCAGTATAACCTATTGCTGTAGTTGTGGACCTTCTCTGATGTATAGGGATACTGCAGGTGACTGAATTATGCCATGTTTAAAGGGCATTTCCATATATTTGTATCAATATTTTAGTAATCACAGAGGTAATGGAACAAACATACTGAGAATTCAGATCTTTATTGCTCACAGAATTGTTAAAAAATAACAGTTGTCATGGCTGGCATATGTAGTCAAAATCTCGGTGTCGCAAAAGGACATCTTTCTCCCCATCTTGCTCCACGACAAGCAGGGCACTCAAATGTTGCTCTAAAATGTTCAGGGATCGGTGTTCTCCGCATCCTACTTCTTCTGTATGCAGCCCTCCTAATCCTAAACCAATTCTACATTCAGAAGGAGAAGGGGCTTAGTCAATGCAGTAAACAGAATTCCATTAAAACAAAAAAACAAAAACAAAAAAACACATACCTTTGAACATAACCATTGATGTTTTGTTGGTAATTTTTTTCCTCCTATGTCCTAGGGATTGAACCTAGGGCTTCATGCACGCTACGGTAAATGCTTCATCCCTGAGTTACATGCTTAGCCCAATCAGTGAGATCTTAGCTTACACACAAAGAAGCCCTTCATTTTGTGCTGTTCTAATTCAGTGAGGGACTAGGGGAATAGTAATTGCTTGACATGTGTGAAGTTCTGGCTTCCAGCTATAGAACTGCAGAATAACACCACACCCTTCCTTCAGCAAATTCCCCCAATGAGAACCCACAGTGTTTCAGGCCCTGTAGTAGACTTGGGCTACTCAGTTTGTCTAATGCTTCTATCCTAGGCAAGGTGGTTGCTCTAGTCTTTGCTGTGGCGTGGTATTCCAAAGAAAAACTGGTCTATAAATACCTGTGAACTTCTACAAAACCAAACGAAACCTAAACCAAGACCTGTTAACCTGCTCTATGCTCTGAAACTTCCAAGTTCAAACCCTAGAGCATGAGGCAAAGGGCTCTTCTCCCTGAATGTAACCCCCCCTCCTATGTCACTAGTGGGTGTGCTTCTCCCTTTTAAGTGGATAGTCTGCAAATTCAGTGCTGCTCATAGTGGGGAGCTCCAGAATAGTAGGAGTCAGAGATTACAAACAGTTCCAGGGAGGGAATTGAGGCCCACGTTCACCCCCAGAACACTTTCAGGATACATTTCTGGTAATGCTTAGAAACCAGAGCAGGAGGGGTCTGTGACAAGCTTTTTGGAGACACCCATGTTAAAACACGTGAGAACGCACTAAAGGGTCATCTTTCCCCTTCGGCGTGGCATGTGGGTCACTCTCCCCTCAGAAGGCCATTGAGAGGGCCCTGGGTAAGCTGAAGTAAGGCAAAGCAGCACTGCAACCATGAGCTTCTCCTTTCCAGGGCTGAATCTAAATGCTTGGGAAAGTGGAAGAGCCTCGCCCTGTACCCTGAGGACCCTGAATGCCCCAGCCAACCTGGCTGTGAGAATAGACTGCAGCATTCTGATTGTAGCCTCAGAGGCCTGCTGTGCTCAGCCATTGTTCTAGAAGCACAATCTCCCAAATCTTCAGGGCCCTTCCTTTAGTGAAGGGGGTGGGGGGGAGGGGGAGGCGACACTGAGATATAAAGCCAATGCCGCTATCCTGAGGTTCCCTCTGGATCTTTCACTTTTCCTCTTCCCAGAACAACTTCTGTACTACTTGGACCTTGCCATGCTCTCACGTGATCACTTCTGAGGCTCCAGTGAGCTACAGATTTACTTACAGCTGCCTGAGCAAATGGAAAAAGTATTTCTAACTACCCCAGGTGAGAATCTAGCTCACGCTTCGATCTAGTCCCACACCATCAACCAATCACACAAAACAGTCCATGACGCTACCATGTGTGGGAAGAGAGGAAGCTGTTGTCAGGAAGCTATTCACTAACAGCTTAGGTAGTTTCAAAAACATGAATGTGTAGGGTTCAGCTGTGCTTGTTTGTCTGCTTTTGAGACAGGGTCTCATGTAGCCCAGGCTGGCCTTGATCTTCCTGTTTTCACCTCCAGGGTCCTGGCATTATAGACAAGCACCATCATATGTGGACTCCTTACATGTCAGGAAGAGATAGCAAGATGTACCAGGCAACTTTAAGTCAGGCCTGCCATTCACTCTATTGCTTTACCAAGCAGTTATAAACAATGGAGCAGGCCTCTGTACTGCTGTCTCTGTTCTCATCAGTCTGTTTAAACACATGCTGGTAACACTAGAATTGGGTTCAGCCTGTGAGTTATTTGCTACAGTGGCTGAAGATTTACAAATTCCCTCCTTCATCCTAGAATTGATGTTTAAATTTGTTACCAAAAATGATACCATAGAGCTCATAAATTTATAAATTTGAATGATTTCTACACCATACTTAACTCAAACGTTGTCAAGAGCAGCTGTTATAGGGTTTGAACATTTTTAAGATGTCTATGTGCATATGTTCTGAAAGCCTATATTCGTATGAGTTAGAAATGTATATATAATTTTAACACATGCATTTATAGTTTACTAAGAGATATATACATGTAATATATAGATATATGTGAAGATTAAATTAGTTCCATAATATTCTTTGGCCCCTAAGCAAGTCATGTTCTCCTATGCCGAGGCTTTCGGACTCCATTTTGTATTCACAGACTTTAAAGATGCCCCCTGAAATCAAGAGGCTACAGCAGAAGTAGTAGCAGCACACCAACTTCAACATAATCTAGGACAAAGGTGCACAAGACCTCAGACAAGGTTTAGAATAGCTGCCCTGCCAAATCGCTTTTCTCAGATTACCTACCTGCACTCTGGCCACACTGGCATCCATCCATCTATCAAGATCCTCCCTAAAAGGAAAAAGTGCACATGTTCAATTTGTGGCAGAGCAGATGAAATAAAATAGGCAATGTGTACTTCATATTCATTTTTGAATGTGTGACCTATGAACCCTTCCTCCTGCCCCCAATAGTATTTGCAACATCCACCCCAAGTTCGCCCACTCCCACCACCTGGTACCAACTTTAATGGGAAGCTCCCAAAATAATCATTAATCAAAATAAGTCATGGTTTAACATGATTAAAAATACACAAAGCAATCAAGAGATGTAGAGATGTAGTCAAATTTCAAACAAAGGCAGAAGCCCACCGTCACTTCACCAGTCAGACCTCAGGCTTCCCACCTTGCTCTAGCAGGACCTTGCATCGCTGTTTCCAACCAGACTCATTTAGCAAGACATATAGCAAGAAAATGGTTTTATTCGGTTGCCATAGCTTTCATCATGCCCTAGAACCCACCCACAGGGGGAGGAGGCTAGGCACTCTAGAATTCTCTGGTGCCCTTTATTTCAAGAGGGGACATTGAAGGCCCTGAGAAAGCCAAATGCCACCTAGAACTAGGTTATAGTCCCTGAAAACTGGGCACTAAGCAGGACAATCTGCTTACCTTGTTGGGACATCATGAGAATCACTGCGTTGCAAATTGGTCTCCAATTCCTCCGGCCGCCACTGGGTGAAGGGGCTGTGGGGGGGCATCTGCTTATCCTCGGGCTTTACACTCTTCTGGCTCTCAGTGCCCTCGGCAACTGGCTCAGTTTGCTCCTGCTCTGTGCCACTAGCCCTGGCGCCACCATCCTTGTCCCCGTCACCCACAGGACCTGGAGCACCAGGACCAAAGTGGCCTTCTCCTCCATTTAATTCTTTTCCTTCGCCTTCTGTTCCCACTGCTCCCATTCCAGGCTGGCCCTGTGCACCTTTCTCCTCTCTCCCCTCTCCAGCCTGAAAGAAAGCCTCTGCTTTCCCATCTGGAAAAGAGGAAACACAAATGGAAAGATAAGGACACTGGAGCTCAGTCTGCACAAGACGATCTGGAAGCTGCAGACTGGGCTGACAATGGGCACCGGCACTCTGCTCCCTTCTGCCAGGGCACATTTGCTTCCCAGAGACCACAAAAACACCAATTCAACACAGGTACTGACCATGCTGTTCTTCCGAGTCTTCCTTGACTCCCAGGCAGAGTAACTGGGTGATGTCTCGGCTGGAGCCTTGAGCTTCCATACCCTGAATATGATCAATGATGAAGTTATGCTGCAGATTCTGAGCTTGGGCCCCTGGTATCCCCGGGAACAGAATGAGGCCTGTGATCGTTAACCTGGAAGGGATCTCCTTTGGCCTAATTCAGGTTACAATGTATCCAGTCCTAGGCTGGCCTTTGCATTTTGCTCACAGGCCGTTCCTGCCCGCTGAGCCTTTGGGGTGCACAAGTGTCAGCAGTTTGGAGATGTAATGAGCACGATGTACTTGCAAGAAGGACACAGTCCGGGGGCATGTGGGTGTGCAGAACTTGGGGTGCCTGGTTACAGCTCAGCTGACTCCTCTGGTTTTGGTAAGATATGTAGCAAGGCATAAAGATTTCCAGAGATCAAACAGGAGCTTTCTTCCCCTCCCCCTAATGCGGTCTGTGCAGTTCATATCTCACCAAGGCTGGAGTAGTCAGCTGACCCAAACATGGAGGCCTATGTTCTGTTCACAAACACACAGAAAGCCACATACAAAAGTGGCTTTTTAGTGATCACTATAAAAACCAGTATTCTGTTGCCCATCCGTCGCTCAGGCAGCAACCTTTTACCACGCCCCCCACCCCATGCCATGGGCATACATACAGGATGATTCTTTGTGATTCCTCTTGTCCAACCGGGAAGGCAGGAGGTGATCTTGAAGTCTAGTGAGGAAATGGACAGTGTGAGCCTATGCAGGGAGCTGGAATGGCCACAGAAGCAGGGAGAAAGAGAACAGGAAGAAGTGAGAGGGTCATAATGCGTTACCATTGACAACAGGTACCATGGGACAGTGGCCTTAGCAAGAGGGACCTAGAAACATGACTGGCAGCAAGAGGAGTCAATCCCCAAGGGCATAAAGAGTCTACACACTGAGGACACAGCCTCTCACCACTATATCAGGTTCACCTCGTCACTGCTGAAGGAGCACGTATGGGTGCCCTTGGAGGCTAGAAGAGGGTATCAGATACCCTGGAGACAGAGTTACAGGGAACCCCCTAACCTGTGTTCAGTGAGGCTACTGACAAGTTGGGAAAGCACTTATTCTACAAGCCTGAGGTCCAGAGTTCAATCCCTGGAACTCGTGGTAGAAGAGAAAAAAATAGCTCCTGAAAGTTGCCTCTAACTTCCACATGTGCACCACAGCAGGTACGTATGTGCTCAAGCCAGTGGGCATGACTGCATGCATACACATACACACACACAACGCGTGCCACACGCATACTTGCCTGTAGATTTAGCTACCCCACCTTAACTCTGGGAATGGGCCACGCCCAGCTTCCTTTGAATCCACGGATAAAACACATACACACACACAGGGACACACACACACACACACACACAGAGACACACACAGGTTGCTCATTTTCAACTTGGCCTCTGACACAATTGCTGGGTGTTACTATCTCCCACCTGGAAAACCATGCCCTTATCAATAGTCTTATCTCCACACCTGTCCATTTTCCCTAAACTTAAGTTGCTCAGTTACACCTAGTCCCTGCTAAACATTCCTGACCACCCGCTTGTAGGAGCGGCCACAGGCCACAGCTCCTCCTGAGATCTCACATGGCTGGTTGGCTTTTCTCTCTCTCTCCGAAGTATGGCGGATTCTGTCTCTTCTCCTTGCGTCTCTTTTCCTCCACAGATCCGGAAATCCCGCCTATTCCTTCCACTGAGCAATTGGCCCATAGCTTTTTACTGGCAGATCAAGACCCAATTGGGGAACAGGACCTAGCATCAAACCGACCACACACGAAGAAGAAGAAGAGGAGTTGGAGGAGGAGGAGGAAGAGGAGGAGGAGGAGGAGGAGGAAGAGGAGGAGGAGGAGGAGGAGAAGGAAGAGGAAGAGGAGGAGGAAAAGGAAGAGGAAGAGGAAGAGGAAAAGGAAGAAGAGGGACGTATTTAAAAAACAAAACAAATTGAAAGAACGATTTTGAGCAATTTCCCACTTTTAAGGAAGATGAAACTCCTAGGTAAAAATCTTAACTTTAAATATGTGCTTTGGGCTGAGTATGATGTTGCACACTTACAATCCGTCATCTCTGGACATAGACAAATGAAGAGTTAAAGGCCAGCCTTGGGTACATGAGACCCTAAAAAAAAAACCACACGTGCCTTTGAGAAAGTGTACACATGTTGGTATCTGACAAATGCATTAGTGTGTATTTTCCTGGAGCAGACTTAACAGATTTTCTTTCTTGTCTCTGATAGTGTTGGGAAGAATTTGTTTTGTCCTGGCAGTTTTGTTAGTGGGGAATGGATCTCACTTTGTGCTTTATCTTTACCTGTGGTGATCTGAAATAGTTTTCCATTTGCTTAGGCAGAGGTGACCAACTTGTAACTCCTTATACTCAAAGGTGATTATACAAAGCTGTAGGAAATTACAGGTTATATAAGAGCTGTTTGGGTTAAAAAAAAAAAAAAAAGGCTAAAGAGGAGAGAACATTGTGATGATGTCATTGGCTGTGCTCCTAAGTGTCCTGGGAATGCAGAGCAGCCTAGCCAGCCCCTGAGGCTCCTTCCAAAACCACAGGCTGGATCATAAACACTCCTGGCTCAGGGGAAAGGATAAGAATTCCGGGTTTTCATGCAGGTAAGGCCAGCTGCGGAACCAAGAAACTAAAGGTTGCTTGTTCCTTCTTCAGTTTGCCTAGTGCACTCAATAGCACTGAGGGCAGTGTGACTCATATGCCACAAATAAAGGTAAAAGGCAGCATTCTCAGCTACTGTTGAACCTTTCAACATGGATAGTTCCCAGAGTCTTCCTGAAGACCTCCAGCTGTGCTATTTAGTAAACATCCTTTACAGATAAGTCATAAAAGCTGTATTCTGGGGATGGGGGATGTGGCAATGTATCTCAGAGGCAGAGACTTTGCCTACTATTCACTGAGTCCCAAGTTCAGATCTCAAGCACCAACACACACACACACACACACACACACACACACACACACACACACACCCCAAAATCCATACACCACACCATAATACACATAACACACAACACACACACACATACTCACACACCATAACCCACACACCACACACCACACATACAAACACTGCAAAACACACACCAAAACACACACACAGAAATACCATACCAGACACACAACCCACACACCACCCACAAAGAAATATACCACACACACACCACAATCCACAGAGATATACCACACCCCACATACACCACAACCCCCACACCACAGAGACACTGCAACCCATACAAGATACCATGCACACACCCCACGCCACACACCACACCCCACGCCACACCACAATCCTCACACCACCCAAAACACACCCTACAACCCACACACCACAATAAGCACAGAAATAACACACCACATGATACACCACAACCCACACACCACACCACATACACAGAAACACCATACACACAAACACCACACCACACACTGCAACCCACACACAACAACACACATGGAAACACCACACTGCAACACACACACACAGCACACCACAAAAACAGAAACACCACACCACAATCCACACACCATACTGCACACACACCTCAAATCACACACCACACCACGAGCATACTAAAACACACACACACCACAAACCACACACCATACCACACTACAATGCACACTCCACACACCACATAATGCAAGTACCACACCACAAACACACTGCAATTTACACACCATACAACATACACACACACAAACCACACCACACGTACCACAATCCACACACACGACACCACACACACAGAAACACCACACCACATGACACACCACAACCCCCAAACCACATAGACACTGCAACTCACACACCATGATACACAACACACAGAGCACAACCTACACACCACACTACTCACACAGAAACACCAAACAAACCACACAAAATACAAAGAAACACCACACACACTGCAACCTATATGCCATACCACACCCACAGTGCAACTCACACACCATACCACACACACCCCAATGTATACACACTACACACAGCAACCCACACACTACACCATACACATACCACAACCCACACATCATACAACATATACACTGCAACCCACACACCACAGCACATACACCACACACATATACACACACACACCACAACCTACCCATCACAACATATCATACCACACACACACAGACACACCACAGCACAAGACACACTACAACTCACACAACACTGCAGAGAGCCATGCAGTTTTGACTATCAAAAAAGACTTAATAGCAGTGTTATTAAAAGAGCTTAATAATTACTATAAATTAGGAATTCTTATAGGATCATCATTAAAAATTAAGAAGTAGTCTACTTGTCTATGTGGCATCACAAGACAGTACATCTTCATTGTTTTGCAAAGATCTGCTCAAAAGGATGGGCTAATACCTAGTGAGATATATATTTTAAAATAACAGGAAAAGCATGTTAATAGCAGGAATCTTTCCTAAAATGATTTTCTCCTGGGCCTTGTCTATGAGAGCAAATCTGTTGTGAATTATAATTCAAGGCAGACTCATCTCAAGAATATCATCTGCTAGTTATTGGCTTCTTCTACGTTGGCTCCTGACAGGGCAGTATCTCTGGCACTCACAATAATAATGCTTGCTCTCTTTCAGGCATTGCTGCTGGAGCTGATTAATGATTCAACCACCACCCTAAGAGCAAGCTTAGAAATGTAGATTATCAGCAATGACCCCTGTCCTTAGAAAGCATTTGGAAAAATAAAATTGTTAGTGAAGCTAGGTTAAGATGTTTTTGCTAGTGGCTCTGACATAGAAAATCTTAGGGAACAATATGAAGTTCAGAAAGGCACACTCTTATTGTTAAGCTCGGGACCTTTTAAGGTTAGGGAACAAGAACAATGGCAGCCCTGACTGATGTGACTCTCACTGAGACTGGACTCGTGATGATTGGCTTCTTATATCCATTTTTGCCCCCAGATTCCTGATATGATTTATTAAGAATCAATGATGAGTAGATATGCATTATAAGGATTAAAGGCAGATATGACTGATTTTTATATAAAAGTTTAGATTTGTGATTTTTTAAAAGATACAAGATTACTTTTAAAGATAAATAATGAGATAATTAATTCTTTCTTTGTACTCAAATTGCCTCTGCCAGTAAGAGAAACTGGCTGAGAAAACTATGTTGCTTGCTTACACTTTGCTAATATATAACAAGTTGCTTGATTATGAATATACATGAATTTTTTTAGAATAATTTGTTTTCTTTACCTGTACCACAGAATGTTATTTCTTGTGAAGGTATTGGAAAACACACTGTTATTTTCATAATCATTCACTAGAAGAAAACTAACATGTAATCACATTATAATTGTATACTGCTTGAAAGATTTTGCTAGAATATATAAGCTATGGAAGAAAGAATAAAGGATGATATGGATGGCTGTAACATTGTCTCTCCCATCTATTAACTCTGTGTGTGTGTGTGTGTGTGTGTGTGTGTGTGTGTGTGTGTGTGTGTGTGTATTTTCTCTCTCTCTCCTTCTCTTTCTCATCGGTCCCAAGGAGGTAAAAGAGTTCATAGTTTTTCCACTGGCCACAGAGAGTGCCAGTCCCAGTAAATTAAGCTTTGTTCTCTCAGAAAAAAAGTCTGCTGAGTAACTTCCCTAATCACTGGCTGCCTTTGTCAGCAGTCCTTGTAGGTATCTGGATCCACCCCATCAGTGACTTTAAGCACTAAGCCCCAACAGCTGCCTGTGTCGGTTTACCCACCACATAGATGCCAAAGCCAGTCATTGGCACAACACAACCCATACCACACACAGAAACACCAAACCACATACACACTGTAATCACCACATGACACCACAAGCACAGTAACACCACACACCTAAACCACACCACACACAAAGAAACACCACACCACAGACGCTGCAACCCACATGCCACACCACACACTCACCCCAACCTACACCAAACCACACACACACACCACAACCCTCATACCATACCACACCACACACCCACTGGATACCACAACACACACACACACACACACACACACCACAACACACCATACCTAATATACATCCCAACCTACACATCACACCACACACACACCACACCACACCACACCACACCCCCAGTGGAACCAGCACACCATACCCTGTAAACACCACAACCCACACACCACACCACACCATACACACACAATAGAACCAACACACACCACACGACATGCAACCTACACATCATACCACACACACAACACATCACACACAAACACCACAGCACACACAGAACCTACATAACACCACACACAGAGAAACACCAAACCATACACATATTGCAACCCTCACATGACCCCACATACACAGAAGCATGACACCACACACACAACCTTACCACACACAAAAAACCACCACACACCCCAACCCACACACCACACCACAACCCACACATCACACCACAAACACACCACAACCCACACACCATACCACACACATACATACAACAATCCATAAAGACACTGCAACCCACACAACAAACCTCATACACACACACCACACACACAGAAACACACCATACACACCACACAACCCACACCCCACACTCACCCCAACACATACACTACACCATATATACACCACAAAACACATACCACAAATCACACACCACATCATACCCTCACGATCTTGAATTCCTGATCTTCCTGCCTCCACCTCCGAATGGATGGTATTATAGGTCCGTGCTACTATGTCTGGCAGCTTTTGATGTTCTTGCCACATGGAATACTCCAACTGTACTTGATGTGCTTTTCATCAAAGTCCAGTTATGGACATAATGGCTTAGAAAGTTTGACAATCCAATGCTCCCCTTACCCCCACTAGCCTTACACATTTGAGAAACAGATGGAGGATGGTGCTACACTTGTGACTTTGCACCTTGGATATAATTACCAGTGTTACTTACTAAGGACGGTATGTAAAGTGAGTTTGCCCTCCTTACAGTGGGTCTGCTCTAACATTATTTTCTAGAACACGGAGCACAAACAGTACATGCATGATATATAATATATATACTAGGCATTCACAATACTCATTATATTCGTGCTCCAGTTTTGAAGAAGGGTAACATCCTTAAGACAGATCCCAGTGCTTCAAGTTCTGCTGGGAGGGAATCACACAGGGAAAACATGCAGCCACCAACACAGCTGGAGTACTGGGGGTGATGAAGAGCACCAGCTGCTCTTGCAGAGGAGTAAGGTTTGCTTCCAAGAACCCACATGGCAGCTTCCAGATATCTCCAATTCCAGTTCCAAAGAATCAGACATTCTTTTTTGGTCTCATGGTACGCAGACGTCCACCCAGGCAAACATTCATACACACAGATTTATGAGAGTCGAGTCTGTCCTAAGCAGCTTACACATAAGCTGATTGGAGTGATCCTTTAGGAATGGAGCCCTTAGTGGCTATCACGTCAGTGGAACAGGAGTGAAGGGCTGGGCCTGGGATGCCCCCTACAATGCATCAAAATTCTCTCAAAGTCACAGCAAAACAAGCATGAAAGAAGGTACTTACTAGGATAATCAGCAGCGGGATGGGAAGCTGATCCCAGAGAGCTATCAGGAAAAGTACAGGGAGGGGAAAGAACTCAGGGTCGGGGCTGGACTACGGTTAAAGGATAGCCTGCCGTTGAATCCCACATTTTAGCCAGATACTCGACTATCAGCTTTGTGGCCTGCCAAGAAAGATAAGTCTAGATAATTTTTCAGTTAGGTTTTACTGCATAGGCCAAGATTGAGGTCACTCACTAAAATGTAGCCTGGGAAAGTGGAATTCACAGCTAATAACAAGGGTGGGGATCTGTAGACGGAAAACCACTCCTGGGAACCCACTTCTGTAAAGGAGCATTCTCACTGAAGAAAGCTAACAGGGCTTGGCCCCAGTCAGGCAGGGTGCCCTGACTTCCATTTGGTGTGGACAAGAGCTCTTGGGATCCAGAGCAGACATTGAGAGTGTTCCCCTATGCAGGACAGCTCAACTGACTGAGCGTGAGCTTTGTTAAACCTGGACCAGGCAGACATAAAAACTGGGTCGTGCAGACTCCAGGCCTAGTCTTCAAGAGCTCAGGAGAGACTTGCAGAGCTTGGTCCTTGAGATTTCTTTCAGGACCAAGAATTCTAGGTGTCTGAAATTAGGGTTCTCTCCTCCAAGAGCTCAGGCTAGAGGGGAATGAAAGCATGCCCTGTAGCACTGTTGTTTTAGTATAAACATGCACACACTCAGAGATGATGATGGTGGTGGTGGTGGTGATGATGATGATGATGATAATAATAAATATTACATTAAAAAAGAAAATAGCTTCTGCTGTGCAGTTCAGAATATCAGTGTCCTGATGATGTATCCTGTCCATCAAAGTGCACAGCACACTGAGACCTTCCCTGTTCTCCTCTGCTTTCAGATGTGGTTTAACAATAGGAGAGCCAAACAGAGGGCCAGTGAGAAGAAAGCAATGCTCAGGAGCACACCAGTGGGGACCCAGGACCACATTTGCATGATGGACCCAGAGGAGCTCTAGGGTACCAAACCTCCGGGAGCCACGTGGAGATGGGCTGTGTGGAGTCACAGTTCTGCCATTCCTGAGCGAAAGTCACGTTTCTCTATCTCCATTCGCACCACAGTAGCAATAAAGACGAAAATTTCACTATATTTCTTTCTTATTGTGGAGTGTAGGTACAAACCGCTCCCCAAGTAAGATGCAGACAGATTGGCAAACAGGTCTTCCTGCTTGA
>CM052722.1:86055630-86074333 GCA_028551405.1 Uromys caudimaculatus | reverse complement strand
TATAGAGGGCAACCAATTTTGCATGATCTGTTTTCTGATTATAGTCATGATTACCATACAGAACAAATCCCTCTTCCTCTCGTTGTAGAGATGGTTTAAGAAGAGGAGAGAACGCTTCAGGAGAGAACAAAGTCAGTCAGGGATGAGTGGTGGTGCCCCTCCGGGTCCCAGTCCACCTCTCTCTGAAGATGGTGCAGGAACCCTAATGGACCACCCTTGACCTGGAGTCACATGTAGATGCATGCTTCCTTCCACCTACATGTCATTGCATCTTTACTCCCTAAGCACTTGTATTTGAAATAAATGGTTCTCAGTGTATTTGCTTCATGTGTCTTCTGGATTAGTATGGTGTGTGTGGCCCTTATCAAGGAAATGCCATTTAAAGACAGTGACAAGGTCTCCTTCTGTGGGATGATGTTACTGAGTGACCATCAGTAGCCGCGTAATATCACAGGAGATTGTCACATGTTACAGTGAGTATGCGTTGATCCATACATTGTTTTTGTCCTCTATTATGACCTCTCCCTCCTTATCTTGACCATATTGTACCCCAGACCCGCAAGAGAGACATGGAAAATCCCCATGAACAGACAGTCTTCATCTGGACAGGGTCCAGATACTGCAAAGTATCTAAATATACCATGGTGGCTTGTAAAATTAAAATGTTTTTCTGTCTATCTGCCTGACTGGTTCTCTGTCTGTCTCTGTCTCTCTGTGTCTCTCGATCTCTCTATCTCCCTGTCTCTGTCTCTCTGTTTCTCCCTCTCTGCTTTTTTCATTGCTGCTGGTGAATCACTTTTGCATATTTATATGATTTTTTTTTCAGATACAGGATCTCATGTGGCCTAGGCTAGCCTGTAACTGCCTATGTATTTAAAGAGGAATTTGTTTGAAGCAATGATTCCTCTTTTACTGTAAGACTCCGGGAAGAATTAACTTCCTGGAGACCCGAGTGAACACCATGGAGTCAGAGATCAATGCAAAAGGCAGGAGCAATTTGTTGTTCCAGCATGATGGTGTCCCTCTGAACACAAATGAGGGAGGGAAAACAACCATGTTCCCGTTCATCGAGGTTTTATAGCTTTTAGAGCAGCAGCCATTAGGCACAATATGATTGGCAGAACAGTGTGACTTTTAAACTGATTGGTCTTTAGGGAAGGAGGTAGCAGGGGCTTAGTCAGCCCCTCCTTTCTAGCCTAAGTGCTCTCTAACCTGTTTCTTCCAGGAGGGGAGGGGTGCCCATGTGCTCGGGGGCCCTGGTGGAATTTTTCAAATTTCCTGAGCAGATCTCTTCATCACCACAATCTGGGTGCTGGGTCTATAGGGGTGCCCCACCATTCGAGGCTCAGAAAAGTCCAATAGCAGCTCCTCCTGGCACACCTGTCCTAGTTACAGATATAACCAATACCTAGTTTAGAAATAATTATCTCAAAACATGAACATTTCTTCTGCTTTCTTTTCCTGTGTTACCTGTCAGCTATTGTTGCCCAGTGTCCTCCAGGCATAGTCTAGCTGATGTCTCCTGCTCTTACAGCAAATGTGACTACACAAAGCAGAGAAGATTAGCTCAATTAATATTCCCTCCTGGAGGAGATGGGGGGCTTCTGGGGGGGGTGCCTAGGAGTGTGTGTACAGGGAGTTCATAGGTCATTAAGTAGGGGGTGATCACCCCTTCACTTATCCTAAAGCAGATATAAGCAGTTACTTTGTCCACAGCGGAGAGAGACTTTTGTTGGGTGCTTTAGCTGCTCATAAGTTGTTCAGGCTATGTTCACAAACCCACACCTCTGCTCCTGTTTGTAACACCTATCAAACCAAGTGCATCATCGTACTAGACTTTAGTCGATTTGTTCTTTGATCTGAAATTAGCGCTCTCTCTTGGTTGAATAAATTTTTGTGTATGACCCCACAGGAAGAATCAATGGGGCATTTGTAGCTCTAATAGGAATATAACCAAAGTGATCTGAGGAAGGGCTGTTGTTGCATTATCCTTGCTATGACTGATCAGGTGCAACAGAAGCTTTGCTGTCTGAGGGGCTAGTAACCTGCTAAGGCAGTACCTTCTGCTTGCTCTGGTTCAGTTAGTACGGGATCTTTGAGGAAACAAATGATAAGTCATAGGCTCTTTCAGTGCCTTATTTGATCTTAGTATTTTTCCCCTTTCTTTTTTCTGAGAGAGAGAGAGAGAGAGAGAGAGAGAGAGAGAGAGTCTTTGTGTGTGTTTGGGTGAACACTTGGGTACACATGCATATGGAAGCCAATGTGAACTGCAGGTGTTGTTTCTCTGGTGCCATCAAGTTCCATTTGAGTCTAGATCTCTTACTGCCCTGTGAGTCTAGACCTCTTCAAGTGGACAAAGCTGGCTGGAAAAGAAATATGGATTGTGGAGTACTAAGTAAGATAGTGCCTACCATCCATGCCACTGAACCTCACAGGGATCTTTTGAGGGAGTAATTGATAAAAGTGATATAATCTTTTCATGCTGTGTTTGATTTTGCTAGACATGAGAGGAAGACAGGGCAATAAGTGGAAGGCCTGGGGGACAGATGGAGGCACTTTCTGGTCAGGAAGAGGCAACAGTGGGGAACAAACATGTGAGACTTGCTGCTATTGGTCATCTGCCAGCGCCCATGAATGATACCACTCAGGAGACATAAGGCTCTACAGGAAGAGGAGTAGGGTACCAGAGGCAGAGGATGTTGAAGAGTCCCTGGAATTCCAGTAACACAGAAAGCAGACAACCCACAAGATGCGCATGGTAATTACAGGGTCAGCTTGGTGAACCAGGGCCACTGTGTGGAAGAGGGGCTGGGCCCTGTAGGATCTCAGGACTCTGTATGTCCTGCAGTGGGTTTAAGCTCCCATTACTAATAGACAGCCTCTGGTGTGAGACCACTTGCTCAGATTAATCCTTGTAACGGTCTGTGAAGAGGTTCACATTCAGTAGAGCTAGGGCCTGGGCAATTCTCATTCCTTCTATCCAGGTCATGAATGGATTGAAGGGCCCTGTATCTGCTTAAACCTCATGAAAAGGGTAGGTATGAAAGGAAATTTTGTCAACCTTCTGTCAGGAAGTACCCACAAACTTAGGAAAGAGATAGGGTGGGAGGGAGAGAGGGAGAGAGGGAGAGAGAGAGAGAGAGAGAGAGAGAGAGAGAGAGAGAGAGAGAGAGAAGAAACCATAATAAGAAAGATGCAAAAACTATGTAGGTCCCAAATGACTATCAAAAATTCTTAAGCTGAGACATATTCATAAAAATATAGTAATGGAAAACTAACTCTCTTCTTTCAAGCCCATAGCTCCTTAGTGATGGATGAGACCTTTGCATCCCCACCTCCAATCCCCACCACCATTGAAAGCTACACATCCAAGAGCATATGGGCAGTATATTTTATTTTATTTGTTTTTTAAAAGACACAATATTGTTCAGCAATAGATCTGGGAGGAATTGGGGAAGGCAGTGAATATGATTAAAATATATTATATGAAATCAGCAATAAAATGAGAAAAATTATATATATATGAATATGCTATCATCCACCCACAGTAATGGGGAGATGCTTTCAATTTTTTCTCTGTTTCTTAGAGTGAAATAGATGTCATACCCTCTCTGAAATGAGACTGAATGCATCGAAACTCATGTATGTTTATTTCCATCATGGAAAGTAGAGCAAGAGTTCTGTATGCAGTTATACAACCACATTTAGGTCCCCAGAGACTTCCTCCTTGTGCCACCACCAGCACACATCCATGCAGACAGAGGTGACAGGCAGGATGCTGACTTTAGGTCCATGTTCAGAGAGATGGTACTCACATTGTTCTTTTATTTATTTGTGTGTGTGTGTGTGTGTGTGTGTGTGTGATTATATGTGTACATGTCATTGATGTGTTTGTGTGTGAATGCACATGTATTTGTCTGTATAGGTGCACACATGGCAAAGGAAACATGTGGAGGGAGGTCAGTGTGACTGGGTTGACTCCACCCTCCCCTTCTCAGAGAAGGGGAAGCTCCCCTCAGGTACCACCCTGCCCTGGGACATCCAGTCCCTGCAGGACTGAGCACACCCTCTCCCACTGAGGCCCAATCAGTCATTTCAGGCAGGAGAAGGGGACCCAACAGCAGGCAACAGTTGGATGTCAGTCCTCACTTGCTTTTTTAAGACAGGATCCCCTTGTTTTCCTGCTACATACAACAAGCTGACTGTCCTGTGAAGTCCCTAGCATTCTTTTGTCTTCGTCTCCCATTTCACCATAGTAACACTGGGATTACAGGTGCTTACTATCCGGCTTTTTGTGGGCTCGGAGATTTGAACTCAGCTCTTCATGGCTTCGTGGGAAGCGTTCTACCCACTAAGACATTCTCCTACCCTCCTCACACTGTTCTTTCTCTGTGTGAGAACCTGCTGAGAACATGGGGGTGCTTACTCGAAACTCCCGAGATCTCAAAATGAACTCATGAAACTGCAAAAAGACAAACGAATAAACAAACAAAAAAGGCAAAGAAAAAACCCTCTAACAAATGCTTTTTTCTTCACCTTATTTTTTTTTTCAAAAATAAATCACTGCAAAAAATCTGTGTCATCTTAAAAGCCAGTCTTTAACAAAGTAAATGAAGTGAGGGAATACCCTCATAGAGGCAGGGGAGAGGGGAGGGGATAGGGGGTTTCCAAAGTGGAGGAAACATAGGAACTGTAAATAAAGTATCGAAAAACTAAAATAAAAAAAAAATAGAGCCAATATTAACATCAGCCACAGTGGGTACTTAACTAAGCTGTCAAACTGGCTCCTCTGATGTCACTGTGCCCTTACTTCTGCCACATTTCTGACTCTGATTTCCTTGTGTTTCTAGCATAACCTGAAAGTAGACAAGAAAAGGGCACCTCATTCCAGAAAGGTCACTGTTAGACTTGTTGTCAAACACAGGAAACACTAAGGAAAGCAACACAAGGTTGTCTCCAGATGATTCAGGAATGGAGCCTCAATGTAACCTATATAAGCAAAATCCCAAAAGGGTATTGAGCCAATCACATTTGTTTGGTTAATCATAGTTCAGTATATAGCACCAATTACAGTCATTAAAGCTTGTATTTTTGACCCTGCCACCAACCAGGGAAAGAGTTCCCCACAGAGCCAATGTGGAAGTGGTTAAGTCAGGCTTGTACCTGGCTAAGTCCCTGGTACCTAGAGTTTCAAATGGTCCTGACTGGGGCTGTGCTTCAGGGGATGGGCCAATCAGATAGGTCTTTTGTAATGGTGTCAAGACTTCTGTCGAATGTTTGAGACAGCTGATGCAGGCATTAGGATAATCTGGGTGGATATTAGATAGTCCCTGGACAGCTTGGGTAGCAAGAGAGAATCTGGTAACAGCTACTTAGGGAGGGAAATTGCCCTGGTCCCAGGCTCCTTGCTTATTCAGAAAACTGATCACCACAAATAGAAACCTGAAGAACTTATCATTAAAAGTAACACTATTTATTTATTTATTTATTTATTTATTTATTTATTTATTTATTTATTCGCTTTACATACTGATCACAGTCCCCCTCCCTCCTCTTCTCCTAGTCCCACCCTTACAAATCCCTTCCCCTATTTCACCTTCTCCTCAGAGAAGGGGAACCCCCCCTTAGGCACCAACCTGCCCTGGGACATCAAGTCTCAGCAGGATTGAGCACATCCTCTCCCACTGAGGTCAATCAGGCAGTCATAGACAGTCTCTGCTCCAATTGTTAGGGGACCCACATGAAGACCAAGCTGTACATCTGCTACAAATGGGGGGGCTAGGTCCAGCCCCTGCATGCTCTTTAGTTGATGGTTCAGTTTCTGTGAGCCCCGTGGGCCCAGGTTAGTGGACTCTATAGATCTTCTTGTGATGTCCTTCACTCCTCTGGCTTACTCAATTCTTTTTTCTTTTTCTTTTTACATTTTTTAAAAAAAAAATTTAGTAGATATTTTCTTTATTTACATTTCAAATGTTATCCTTTTTCCTGACTTCCCCTCTGAAAACCCCTTATCTCACTCCCCTTCCCCTGCTTCTATGAGGGTGTTCCCCTACCCACCCACCCACTCCTACTTCCCCAGCCTGGCATTCCCCCTACATTGGGGCATCAGGGCATCAAGCCTTCACAGGACCAAGGGCCTCTCCTCCCATTGATGCCTGACAAAGCCATCCTCTGCTACATATGCGGCTGGAGCCATGGGTCCCTCCATGTGTATTCCTTGGTTGGTGGTTTAGTCCCTGGGAGCTCTGGAGGGTCTAGTTGATTGATATTATTGTTCTTCCTATGGGGCTGCAAACCCCTTCAGCTCCTTCATACCTTTCTCTAACTCCACCATTGGGGACCCCATGCTCAGTCCAATGGTTGGCTGCAAGGATCTACCTCTGTATTTGTCAGGCTCTAGCAGAGCCTCTCAGGAGACAGCCATATCAGGCTCTTGTCAGCAAGCACTTCTTGGCATCCACAGTAGTGTCTGGGTTTGGTGACTGTATATGGGATGTATCCCTAGGTGGGGCAGTCTCTGGATGGCCTTTCCTTCAGTCTCTGATCCACACTTTGTCTCTGTATCTCTTCCCATGGGTATTTTGTTCCCCTTTCTAGGAAAGACCAAAGTATCCACACTTTGGTCTTCCTTCTTCTTCTGAAAATCAGTCTGGCGATTCCTCTGAAAATTAGACATAGTATTACCTGAGGACTCAGCTATACCACTCCTGGGCATATACTCAGAAGATGCTCCAACATGTAATGAAGACACATGCTCCACTATGTTCATAGCAGCCATATTTATAATAGCCAGAAGCTGGAAACAACCCAGATGTCCCTCAGCAGAGGAATGGATACAGAAAATGTGGTACATTTACACAATGGAGTACTACTCAGCTATTAAAAGCAATGACTTAATGAAATTCACAGGCAAATGGATGGAACTTGAAAATATCATCCTGAGCGAGGTAACTCAGTCACAAAAGAAAGAACATGGTATGTACTCACTGATAAGTGGATATTAGCTCAAAAGCTCAGAATACTCAATTCTATCCCACACTCTTCCATAAAACTTCCCAAGTGAGCTCTGCCTGATGGAACTAACATCAATTTTAACACACTTTTATACCTGATTATCATGAGAGAGAGGTGAGTAGCTTCATTTGCCAAGTATTGGCCTGTCCGATGCTGGATCTGCGCTTTCAGTTAGTGGTGGTCTTACAGGATGTCTGGGAGCAAGTAGAGTCTTGGGGAATGTGGATTGCTCTAGGCTGAGAGTGCATACAGGCAGCCAGTGTGACTGGGTGGACTCCAAGCTAATTAAGGTAGTGTGACAGGTAATATTGTCAACTTTACAGCATCTACAGCTACCTAAGGACATAGGTCTTTGGGCATGCCTTGTAATAGTATGTATTGGCTCTTTCTCCAATGCACCATAAACCACCATATAAAGCACCCTAAGCAAAGCAACTTAAAAAATAATTTATTGTGGCTTATGCTATGACCTGCATGGCTCCGAGATTGACCTGACTGGGGTGATGGGGAATGAATAAATAAATAAATAAAAACTCTGGAATTGGGTGGGTTGTGGGGCTCTGATGGAGACATATCAGTACCAGGGAAACTCAGGAAATTCATTACATACAATCTGAATGAGGTGGAGGGTTAGCAAATTTCAGTGTAAGATCTTTGTAGGGGAAGACTTCAAGCTCCAGTCATCTGGGAGAAGAAGCTATGGTTAATATTTTCTACACACTGTCAACATCCTTACTAAGGCTAGCGGAAGGCCTTGTCATTCACCATGGGTCTGAGGAGTTGAAGTCCTTGACAGACCATTTTCATGTCAATAATACACATTCACTCAGTACTTTGTCAGCTCCCCACAGACTCCTGGTTCTAGAGGGATAAGAGTCCATCATGGCAGAGCAGAGACATAGTTACTGGAGCAGGAAGCTGAGAACTCACATCCCCAAGCCTCAAGCATGAAGCAGAGAGAGGAGAATAGAAGCAGGTGAGGCCTTTCCCGCTCAAGGCCTAACCTCAGTGACATACTTTCTCCAGCAAGGCCACACCTTAAGCAGAAACACCAACCGGGGACTGAGTATTCAAATGCTCTAGACTACAGGGACATTTATCACTCAAATTACCACAGGGATTATCTAAATTAAGTTAACTGTTGTGGGAAGGCCCACCTTAACTATGGGTGGCACAATTCCATGGGTTGGGGTCCTACATTGAATAAAGAGGAGAGCGTGAACAGAAAACAAGCATCCACATTTTTCAGGTTTTTCTTCCTGGCCATGGATGCAATGCGATCAGCTGCCTTGAGATCATCCTGCCATAATGTCTCTTCTACCATGATGTCTCTTTATGGTGGACTGCATCTTGGTGGCATGACACCAAATAAACCCTTCAAGTTGCCTTTGTCTGGGAATTTTGTCATAATAATCTAGTGCTAGAGTCTGGGAGGATTCCTAGAGGATCCCTAGAGGGTCTTTGGTCTCTTTTGGAATTCAAAAGTAGTTTCTAATACCATCAAAAGAGCACCTCAGCAACAGGATAGGTGAGCTTGTCACTGATAATGAGGGCAAAACAAGTAAAAAAGTAAAAGCTTCCTTCTTCCACATCCTTTCGAGTGGACTACCCAGATTTAAGATGCATTTTCCCACCTCAAATGATCCAATCAAGAAAATTTCACATAAATCTAGGTAGCTGCTTGGGTTTTAGATGATTCCAGATGTTGTCAAGTTGACTACCAAGTTTAACCATGACAGCCAACCTCTACAAGCTCCAGGACATCATGAACAAAAGTATATCCTGTGATTTCAGTCCAGAATCATCTGCTTCCTGCCCTGTGACTTGTATGAACAGCCTCTCTAGACCCACAGTGGGATTGTATAATTGCTATCTACTTCTCCCTGACCTGCCTATTGAGTGAGACACAGGCATGGCTTAGTTTCCTAGCTGAGCTGGGGTCTACCCAGTGCTTATTTTTAGCTCCTAGGCAGAGGATACGTGGAGGTGAACAGCTCAGGACCACTGAATAGCCAAGAAAGTGATGCTAGACATAAGCAGTGTTTATAACTATGTAAGGTGCTTGGCTCAAAAATCATGTTATTCCCAGGGTGCCTTTTTAGTCTCCCTCTTCCATGAAGCATCCTGACTGAGTTGGATATTCCTTAATCATTCCCAAGCCTGGGAATATTGAGAACTCAGCTTGACACCTCCCATCTGCTATGGCTCCACTTAACGGGGAAGAAATTTCCCAAGAATCAACATTTCCACATGGCTAGGCATAGATGCAGTGTAAAGACTGACCAGGGATAGAAAGTATCCCCCTACAACAGGTGAATAGGAGAGCAAAGCCTTGACGTACATGGCATAGATAAGGGAAACCCCACATCTCCCTGTAAAGCACTAGTAAAGCATCGTCAAAATCTATTGAAAGATCACTAGTAATGTTAAAGATAAATTCTTTACATTTATATTGATGTCCATTTTCCTTCAAACTAGCAAAGATACTAGAGATGAGCAACCTGGCTCCCTACTAAGTAGTGGATGTTGGACTCTGCTTTGCTTTCCTGGCTGCCCTGAGCAAATCTGATCAGCCTATCAGATTGCCCGCATGCCAAGACTGGTAGTATTGAATACTCTAGGGATTTCCTGACCAAAAAAATGACAAGAAGATCACAGTGATTGTCCTGGCTTCTGTAGGTATGGCTCACTTTGGAAAACACTTTGTGCTATTGAGCTCAGACTCCAGATGACTCTGAAAGCATTTTCACCTAGACGAGGGGAAGGAGTTCCCCTGGAGGCCTAGAAGATGGACCACTGTGCCTGGTACTTTAGGCAGACTTTGGATGCAAAGCTGGGATTGATCTGAACACAAGCTTCCATGGTTGCAACTGGTGCTAAGATAAAAGATTCTCTTCACAAATATCTGAGATTAGCCCAAATACTTCTTATTAGGTAATATAAGCAGACTTGTTAGGCTATATTGCTTCTTGTGGTGTTGTGACCTTAAACCTAGTAAAAGTTCCTTTTCCTTGTCTACTCATAATGTGTCTCTGGGGGAAGCAGGAGCCCAGATAGCTGATAGCACACATAGGGACCCAGGCCACCAGGGCTTCCAGGCAATACCAGAGGGCTCTGTGACTCAGACAGAGGCAGAATCTACCTCTTACTTCTCTTTTTCCCAGGACAACTTCCTTGTAGGAAGCTTCGGAGTCGCATTAAGGACCAGGACATTTGTAGGAGGCAGATATTAGTGAAACTGAGTCACGGAAGCTATGTGGGGCTACATGACTTATAACCCTAAGCATGCCTGTCTCGCAGAAGCCATCATGGCATGCCTCTGTGAGTTTCCTCTGTGGGCTAAGGACTGAGACACATTTAATTGTGTGTGGTTTTTTTGAGACATTGCCCTTTCCTTCTCTAGTCTCATAGGTGACCCTATATTCTGTTGGAGCCTTGGCCCTAGGGTTGGCATGCTCAGTGGGATGGAGTGACACAGTGGGAGGTGCATATGAAATGAAGCAGGTGTCATTCCACAGGAGATGGGAACCAGGGTGGTGGACAATGACTTCTTAGCCTCTCAGTCACGTGCCATTTCCTGTTTATCTTAGTGGTCCTTGCCACATGTCACTCAGGTAGCAATAGTTAACCGTAGCACTAAGCTATGCTACTGCCATAGATAGCAGTGTGGTGTGGGAAGGAGTGGTTATTGCCAGCTGGCTCGGCCATTCTCCTTTACAGTCCGTATCACCACTTTTTTAAAGGTCCTAACAACATAATGAAGTACAAGGCTGTTTCCTCACTGTCCAATTCTCCAACCCCAAAAGGGAGTCCAAATATCCAGAAATGAGCTCAATGGAGATTATAGAAGGATTTCTGACATTTTGATAAAAGTCAGCATTCCGCAGGAACTCCGTGGACCTGGTTTCTATCTGCCAAGAGTCACTTCCCTTACCTCTGGCAAAAGGTATGGGTTAAAGGTGTGGGCTACTACGTGTGGTCCCGTATCAGCATATCAAAGTTCATGCTGGCCTTCAGGTTCCCTTAGTATCACAAGTACCTGTAACACAGTTCAAAGTTCCTGCTAACACCCTAGCCCTTCTCACATCCTCCCTTACTCTAAATTTCCTCCAGCTCATGGGCCTCTCTCCCGGCTGCTACTCATTCTCCTTTTAAATTGTTGTTCTATGTTTTCTTCCCTCCTAGTTCCTGTTTCACCCACTCTTTAGTCTCTATGCCCTGCTATTCTCCTGACTCTCACAGATATCCATGTCGTCTGATGGGCATGTTTCGTCTACTTCTTTCTCTCTCTGCTTTGGACTCTTCCAGATGCCTCTAGCTGTTCTCTTTTTTATCTACAATAAAAAGCCTTTCCCTTAACCTTACCATGGAGTGACCATGTCATCAAAGTATAACCTTGTGTGCCTCTTTCCCACAGGTGGAATGTACCTACTGAGTTGGCAAAGGTCATCTAGCTCAGATGGGCAAGGTAGGGAGGAACGGTTCTAACAGAAGGGCACGGATAAAGCCCCGAACAACAGAATGCGTCTACACTATGGGTCAAGGATGATGTTCCATATAGGATCGGGGGAAACATGGCACCCAGGGTCCCAAAGACTGGACAACTGGAGCTGCTGTGACCCACCCTAGCCTTTACTAGTCTTCCAGGCTTGGGAAATCCTTGCTCTCTGGATGTAGAAGAGATCAAAGGGATTAAAGCAGGCCTCCACTTGTGTCCACTGACACAGGAGTCTATGGCTCCCAGGGACAGAATCATACTGGTTATCCAGTTCATTTACACAGGGCAGCAAGACTGCAGTGCAGCAAGACTGGATTGCTAAGCTTGATGGAGCACATCATGGGGACACCTGTGTTGCAGGTGTCCATTCTTACTGCCTGGGCTGTAGAGTGTGGCATTTGCCTTTTCTAAAATCCCTGGATGGTCTTTTTATGAAGACCATAGTGCTCCATATTGCCGGGAACTTGACTGTGGGGCCTGGGCCTCTGGAGTTTGAGGGAAGCAATAGACATAGCAATTTGCCATTGAGAAGGGTGCATTTTCAGGTCTGTAGATTTATTACATGCATGCGTGTATGCATGTGTGTGTGTGTGTGTGTGTGTGTGTGTGTGTGTGTGTGTGTGTGTACAGAAGGATTCATCGAGGTCAAAGGACAGCTGGCTAGAGTTTGTTCTTTCCCTGTATCATGTGGGTCTTGGGGATCAAACTCAGATCATCAGTATTAGCAACAAGCTCCTTTACCCACTGTTCCAACTTGGGAGCCCCCAACCCACAGATTTTAAGTCGTAGTTCTACATTCCCCACATACTGGTTACCTGACTACAACTATTTATTGGTCAGACCAAAGACTCATTTAACTGAGAGATCGATAGATCATTTAACTGACAACTCATAATATTTGATTGGGAAGACCTTGGTTTTCATGTTCTCATGGGAATTTCTAGTTTGTGGTTCTGTGGAGTTCAAGATTACTGAAGTAACCCTAGTTGTGCATAGAGCTAAATATTTATTCCATGGGGGATAAGGACTAGGGTAGAGGCAAATGACTTCTTGGCTTCTAAATCCTATGTCATTTGGTCCTTATCTTTGTGGTCCTTGCTAGATTCATCTTCCATATACCAAATGGTTATCCATAGCACTGAATTATGTTGCTGCCGTAGTAATAGTGAGAAGAAGGGTTCTCCAGCTCCTTTCTCTTACAATCCTTATCGCTAATTTCCTTACGTTCCTAATGACAGAGGTACTACAAGGCTGCTTCCCACATGTCCTTCTCCCATATTCTTGCCATTGCTTTGGAACTCACTGATTTTAACCGGGATTGCCTGTGTAAACAAGCATTTGGAACTGTTCACTAGAACCTAGAGGGCTCATTGTTTGTTATACAACTGAAGGCAGTGACTGTGCCTCCTCCAGAATCTGTCAGTTGCCAATAGTTCAGCAGAGAGAGTTAGGGCCTCTTCAATCCACAATTGGCTGTTGACAGGTCTATTTTGTGCAGGCCCAGTGCAGGCTACTCAGGTGCTGTGAGATCATGTTTGTAATGGCTAGGTCATGCACTGAAGGAACAGCTACAGAGACTAGAATTACAGAAGTAACTAATTATACCAGAGACTGGAGCTTGCAGTTGACAATGTTGTGTTGTGATTTTAGACCTTCTTCTGAAAATCCCAGGCCCAGTGTATGAGAAGGAGCTATGAGATACCACAAGACTATGCAAAAAGGATCGGGAATTACATTATTAGGGACTTGCAGACAGAAGTCTGGTCAAAGGTGGCAGAGATACCTGGGTGTCCCTTACTTGGCTCATAGGCCTTATATAAGTGTCTGGACAAAAGCAATTTTCCTCCCTTATATCCTAGGAAAAAGGACGCAGCTGGATATTGGCAAGTTCTTTACTTTGATGCCTTCTGCCTTGTACACTTGTGGGGCCTTTGTACCTAGTGTTCACAAACATATGTTAGGAAGTAAAAACTCCATCAGAGACACTTTAGGCAGGGATGGAGGGCAGAGAGCAGAATACATATGGGAGGAGGCCTCACAGTGAAGACTGTCACATGTTAGAACAAAAGTATGTTACGGTCGTTGAGTTTTGAGTTGCTTTAAAGTACATTTTTCTGCTCTCAAGAGTGAAGATGACTTAAAATTGACGTCACTGACAGAGGCTGAGTAACTAGGGCTGGAGTTTTGCTGACCTTATTTAGATTGTTGACACAATTTTCTAAGAAAGCTGGTAGAATTGGTTGGCTAATGTTTCATAAAAACACTCTGACTTAGGGATAAGCTTAGAAAATGGAAACATCTGATGGTAGTAACCCAGTGCTAGTATCCAGGAACTCTGAGCTTGCCATAGGTGTTGGCTGTCCCCTTGGGAAGAGGCATGCTCTTTCCCAGTTGGCCACAGTCTCCATTCAGCTTGCTCCTTTCACTCAGTTACCTGCCTGGCTATGACGGCAGTGTTTGAATGCTGACCATTATACTTTATTTTTGTAGATTTTTTTATTGGACATTTTCTTTATTTACATTTTAAATGTTATCCCCTTTTCCGATATGACACCCTTCACAATAGTCACAAATAATATAAAGTACCTTGGTGTGACTCTAACCAAGCAGGTGAAAGACCTGTACGACAAGAACTTCAAGTCTCTGAAGAAAGAAATCGAAGAAGATCTCAGAAGATGGAAAGATCTGCCATGCTCATGGATTGGCAGGATTAATATAGTAAAAATGGCCATCCTGCCAAAAGCAATCTACAAATTCAATGCAATCCCCATCAAAATTCCAACTCAATTCTTCATAGACTTAGAAAGAGCAATTCTCAAATTCATTTGGAATAACAAAAAACCCAGGATAGTAAAAGCTATTCTCAACAACAAAAGAACTTCTGGGGGAATCAGCATCCCTGACCTCAAACTGTATTACAGGGCACTATACTTTGTAATGATGCAAAACGTCAGACAAATCAAGGCAGAGAGAGTCACAGAATGCAGCTCTTGCACCTGTCATCCAGTTTTTATTCTTACTCATGAACTCTGGTAACTATGTAATTATTTTCTAAATACAGAAAAGGCAATATAAATATACCACCTTCAGAATTTGAAGAGCAAATGTTCCTAAGACCTGCATCAAGCTTTAGAATAGTTACCCCCACCAAGTACAGTTTTGTAGGTAGTGATCTGCAGCTGGTTTTGATCCAGCTTATGCATCTTTCTATCTGATGTCTAAGAGGAAAGCATGTTCTGCATTTGTAGGTGTGGATGAAATGAAATAGGTATCATTTATCTCACACTTTCATGTTAGTATCTGACTATTTATATCTCCTGTCCTAGACATTAATTCTATAGTGTCCAGATGAAGGTTTCTTTTAGGCGATGTTTTCCACTCAGCAATAAGTTGAAGGAGATCACAGAACTGAGTTACAAATAAACAAGACTTTGTACAGTAATTTTTAAAGTTCAAAGAGATTAATCTGAGTACACAGTGAATAGCATACACACAGGTGGAATCTCAGTGTTCTTTATCATGACAATGCTTTATGGTTTTCACTTTTCTAAGACCCTGGTTTCAATTAAATCCATTTACATGAGAGCCCCTTGTCAGGCTAAACTTTCCCTGTTTGGTTCATTAAAATTTCTTGCTAAAATAACTACCTTGCTGACCAGCAGGCATTCTGTACATGTTGATGCCAAAGGTTTATAGATCCCCCCCAGTCTTGAAACCCAAAGTTGTTCTTGGTTCAAGAAAAGTGGGAAGTGGGTCCAGGAGTAGAGAATGAGGTCTGGGCATAGGTCCTGCTCCTTTAGACTGGGTACCTCATTGAGCCAGGTGTCTAACTCACAGTCACGTTGTAGATTTAGAATACTTGGGGAAATACTGACTGTCCCCTGGCTCCCTAAAAGCCTCTTCCATCTTTGCTTGTGAAAGGGGACAGGTGTTCTTGCACCACTGTCCTGGCTAGTTTTGTGTCAACTTAACATAAGCAAGAGTCTTTCTGAAAGAGGGAACCTCCACTAAGACCCGAAACTTGCTCTGGAGATCAGACTGGCCTCTAACTCAGGCCTGCCTGCCTCTGCCTTCCAAGTGCTGCGATTACAGACATGCAACACTACCACCCATCTGTTACATTGTTTTGTTTTGTTTTTTGTTTGTTTGTTTAATTTTCATCTTAGACAATCTGCTTGTGAGAGGGCTCATCATTTGTGGTTGTTGCTGTTTTGTTTAAAACTAGCTCAACAAGAACACATGCTGTGTTCAGCAGACATGGGTAGTGTGCAAACCGGCTGCTGGAATCTTTAAAGGCATGAGCTCATCAAACCACTTCTAACCAGTTATGAAGAAATCTGGTTATGTTTGTGTGGTGGCTTGAATGAGACTAACCCAAATAGGCTCATATGTTTAAATGCTTGATTCCTAGTTGGTGGAACTATTTGGGAAGGATTAGGAGGTGTGGCCATATAGGAAGAAATGTATCACCTGGGGTTGGCTTTGAGGTTTCAAAAGCTCACAGCACTCCCTGTTAGCTCTATTTCTGTCTTAGTCTTCTGGATAAGAATGTAAGCTCTCAGCTACTGCTGTAGCACCATGCCTGTCTGCCTGCTGCCATGTTCCCTGCCATGATGGTCATCTAACCCTTTGGAACTGTGAGTCCCAATAAAACATTTTCTTCTGATAAAGGAAAAAGAATACCTCAATTAAGAAAATATCCCGATTAGATTGCCCTGTGGCCAAGCACTAGTGTATTTTCTTGATTAATGAGTGATATAGGAGGGCCCAGCTCACTGTGGTCAGTTCCACTCCTGGGCTGGAGATCCTAGGGCCACAAGGCAAGACCAAGGTGCAGGCCAGCAAGCATCATTCCTTCATGACCTCTGTATTAGCTTCTTTCCCCAGATTCCTGCCATGTTTTATGCTTCTGCCTGACTTCCTTCGGTGATGGATTGTGATGTAGAACTGTAAGCTGAGCTAACCTTTTTGTCTTCAAGTTGGTTTTGGTTCTGATGTTTTATCATACCAATAGAAACACTAAGATTACTGCCCATTGCCAGTCAACTTCCTGCAGCTGCTGGAGCTTCTGCTTCTGAGTAAGGCAATGTATTTTTTTTACCTGTATCTACTTCTCCCCATATAAGCACCAAGTTCTTAGGATGAGGTTTCACATCTGGAAAGGGCAGGGAGAGAAAGGCAGAGATAAAGGCAAGGGTGAACGATCAGTGCATCAGGTGCCTGGGTACATTGGGGTTCACCAGAGCATCTGTTTGGGCTCTCGCTGTATCCAGGAAGTTCTCCCTTGACATTCTAGACTCTCAAGCTGCTGCATCTGGTGTCATCAGTCCCTTCCACTGGGTGGAGGTTCAATGGGCTCAGTGTGGTGGTAGAGTTGTGTGCTGTAGCTGACTCTAGGCTGTGATCCACAAGAATCTTCAGCCTGGCTCAGAGGGGTAGTTGGTAGCAAGGTCAGATACTCGGAAGGTCTTATCAGCTTGCTTTGAGCATTTGCGATTTAGTCATCCCTTGCTGCTCTCAGTGGATCTAGGATTGTCATATGATTAAGTCTCTCAGATGTTCTGTAAGGAACACTAAAGCACCTGTTGAGAAAGTGCAAGGATTTATATTTGGAGTGGTGACTAGGACTACTTAGCAAACATTTATGGAATCTTAGTCAGTGTTTACCTTATCTAACAACACACACACACACACACACACACACACACACACACACACACACACACACACACACACTCTGCCCGGGCTCTGGAGTATCCAGTGGTTCATGAACCTGATTGCTGATTCTCTTCAGAGGTTCAAGTGTTCCCTAGGGTGGGCTCTTCCTGTAGACCTGGGTGAGTTTCTATTTTTCCCTGCCTCCTTCCTCTAATTGGCTGCTTCATGTGTGAGTAGTGTCAGAGGTGTGTGAAGAAATTGTCTCTTTCTACCTGCTGACAGGGTTCTATTTTGGGGATCCATTGCGCCTTGCTACTGGATATATGGAAATGGTGTCATACTCATTTCCTTGTATGAAATGCCTTTTCTGAGCCCAGCTCATAAATGGGCTTTCTAAAAAGCATAACTATGTCTGCTATAGGGCCAAATTCCCATTTCCATCATTCAGTCCCCCTGGCTGCTTAGTGCAGGATGGTCTCAGGAAGGAAAAGGTATAAGCATGGAGAGAGGAGGGTGGTAAACTATATATCCCAGGCGGAAGGGAATGGCAGTGAGTTTTTAGGCATGGTGGAGAAAAGCAGCTGTGTTGGGAGTGTGCTTTGGTTATTTGTCTCGTACTAATGATGCTGTCCACCTTTCATGGTTGAAGAAGCTGGGAATCAGACAGATCCTTCCCAGAATGTGCCCATCTCAGGCTTTGAACCTGGGTCTCCAATTCCTATCTCCTGCCTGCACTCATTCTCGACCTCACAGCACTCTGTCCTTCTCATTCTCTTTCCCTTAAGTTTGGGCCTTATTTTCATTTTATTAGTATTTTAATTGTACAACTCTACTACTCTGGATTTTGTAGAAAACTATTATTTTTATTTTTATTTTTAGATATTTACTTTATATACATTTCAAATGTTTTCCCCTTCGGAACCCCCTTATCCCATCCCCCTCCCCTGCCTCTATGAGGGTGCTCCCCACCCACCTACTCTCGTCTTCCCTCCCTACCATTCCCCTACACTGGGACATCTAACACTCTTAGACCCAAGGGCCTCTCCTCCCCCTGATGACCAACAAGGCCCTCCTCTGCCACATATGTGGTCCGAACCATGGGTCCCTCCATGTGTATTCTTTGGTTGGTGGTCCAGCCTCCAGGAGAACCGGAGGGTCAGTCCAGTTGACACTGTTGCTTCCTCCATGGGGCTGCAAACTCCATCAGCTCCTTCAGTCCCTTCTCCAACTCCTCCATCCGGGACCTCACTCTAAGTCCAACAGTTACTGTGAAGTGAAACTTGGGTATTCCAAACTTTTGGGCTAGTATCCACTCATCAGTGAGTACATACCGTGTTCGATCTCTTGTGACTGAGTTACCTCGCTCAGGATGATATTTTCAAGTTCCATCCATTTGCCTGCAAATTTCATGGAGACATTTTCTTTTTTTTTTTTTTTTTTCTTTTTTTTTTTTATTTATTTATTTTTTTTTTTGATATTTTATTTACATTTCCGATGATTCCCCTTTTCTTTAGAAACCCCGTGTCCCCTCCC
>CM052722.1:86035829-86055130 GCA_028551405.1 Uromys caudimaculatus | reverse complement strand
ATAAATATGGCTGCTATGAACATAGTGGAGCATGTATCTTTGTTACATGTTGGGGCATCTTCTGGGTATATACCCAGGAGAGGTATAGCTGGGTCCTCAGGTAGTATTATGTCCATTTTTCTGAGGGTCCGCCATACTGATTTCCAGAGTGGTTGTACCAACTTGCAATCCCACCAACAATGGAGGAGTGTTCCTCTTTGGAGACATTTTCTTAATTGAGGCTCCCTCCTCTCAAAAGATGGCAGCCTTTGTCAAGTGAACATAAAATAAAAAGATGGCTCTATCAAAAGATTTGGAATATTTGTCCTTTCCCAGCAGCTATCATAAGCGGATAGTGGGACTCAGCAGTGAGCACGCTTCCGAACCCCGCCGGAAGGTATAGTTCCTGCCATCGATAAAACCAAAGCCTTCTCTGCATCGCGTGTCCATGCAGAAATATGGAATAAATAAGCCTGTCATGCAATGATGTCAAGTAACTTCCCAGCCTATGGATAATATAGATGAGGACTTTGAAGGGTCGAACATAAGAAACCCCTCAACACGTGGTACAGGGTTGTCTTGGCCAGGGCGCTAATATCACCACGCCTCCATTTCTTTCTGATTACAAACCAGCTTACAGCCACTGTCAACCCTTCTTTGTGATCTTCTCTGGAATGAAGGGGGTTTCACAGCTCAGATTCAGCTTGGAAATTTTTTATTAAAATTATTGCAAAAGGCAGAACAGATCAGGAGCAGGGCTGGGACACATAATGGCCACATCACCCCGGAAGAACGGGGAAGACGGAGTCCCTTAATCTTTATGGTCAGTGTAACCTCTCTCCTGCCTCCAGGCTCTCTGACGCCACCTTTCCTAGGACTGCTCTGGTCAGCGTCCTAACCTGCTGCCTCTCTACCTGGTTCCTGTTAACTGTGTCTCCGGAGAAGGGCGATGGGAGCAGGGTCAGTAGGTCATGAAGAGCAGGAAGAGGGACACTTGGCTCTGGCAGAAGCAACATTTAAACGTCTGTCTTATGCGTGTAAAAACCAAATGTTTAAGTGGCTCAGTCTGGGACAAAATGGGGAATCAGAACCTTAAGGGATGGAAAGGGAGAGGCTAGATACTTGTTTCTTGTGCTCCAGGGAGGGGAGACAGTCTAGAGTGGGAGCAGGGAGGGTGGAGGCCTGGTCTGAGGTAGAAGCCTTGCTTGAGGCACTGTCGGAGACACTGCTATCTAAAAATCTCCAGAGTTCCTTCTTACTCACTTCTGACTTCACAATGAAGGTGACCAGTCAAAGCTGGCTCTTTGCTTGCTTAGGACTGAAAAATAAGAGTACATTTGGGGACTTCTGTATTTTTCCTGACAAATGACCACTTATCAAGAGTGGCAAGGGGCAGCTTCATATCTGGTGGTCACATGTCAGTATCCTTTTATGCGGTACTGGGACAGGATCAAGGACTTGGTGCCCCTCATAATCTAGACATGTCATTTAATCTTGGAAGGAACTATCAAAAACTTTAAAACTGTAAGGGAGAGTCAATGGACTCAGCTCACTGTCTACCCTGACACACAGCTGGTCCTCACTATGCGTGAACCACAGGCACATGGCAATAGGCATTCTTCATGCCTTCTTTTCCTGTGGCTCTGAGGATGAGGCCAGTGTCACACTTGGGAAGCCATCCACCACTCAACAATACCAATTGTCCCATTAAGTATTTGAGCCACGAGAAGACAGCTTCTACCCTATAGCTTCAGGCCTCAGTGGCATCTGAATGCTTGCTTGTTTTCTCCATGGTGAGATTTATTATTCAACAGGCTAAGCTGACCCCTTCCTTCCGTGATTTCAGGCACAGCTTAATAACAGGCAGTCCATATGGCAATCGTGAAATAGAAGAATCCAATGCTCACGGGTATACCCGCTGAGTCTCGGGCCACATTTTCTTGGTGGTCATGAAGGATCCGTAGAGAGCCATCTTTGTACCCACCATTCCAATAATGCTTTCTGTGACTGATAACAAGTGTGAAGAGCCAGGAGGCAGGGGCCAGGGGTCAGGAGCCAGGAGCCGAGAGCCGGGAGCCGGGAACCAGGGGCCAAGAGGCAGGGGCTAGGAGCCAGGAGCGGGGAACTGGGAGCTGGGAGCCAGGAGCCGGGGACCAGGGGCCAGGGGTCAGGGACTAGGGGTCAGGGGACCAGGTGCCAGGTGCCAGGAGCCAGGAGCCAGGGTTCCGGGGCCAGTGGTCAGGGGCCAGGGACCAGGTGCCAGGAACCAGGAGCTAGGGGTCTGGGCCAGTGGTCAGGGGCCAGGGACCAGGGGCCAGGAGCCAGGAGCTAGGGGTCCGGGGCCAGGGACCAGGGGCCAGGAGCTTTAGGTCACAAAGCTCCATTATAATGGTAGCCTGTGGGGACACACTGACGGAAGCAGACCTGTCTGAGACATTTCACCTTCACTCAGAGTGTAGTCGGGGTCTTATTGGACTAGAGTTTCCACAGGCAATTCCGTGCCTGTGGTGGGAATCTCGGAATCCCAGGTGTCAGAGGAGTAAGTCTTCTCCCAGAAGTCTTACCTCACAGCTCTGACAAAGTTTCACAGGGAATCTGCATTTGCCTGTGCCCCTCCCTTTGTTTACACTTAGCTCTTCTGTAGTTTTGGCTGACAGCGCTCAATGGAAGGCAGCTCTTGATACTGTGAAGCATTCACACAAACCCTCACAGGGTCCTGCCTAGGGATGCAGATGTCATGGCTAATCTTGGTCAGCAATGTTATGTTTTGAGTCAAGTTGATCATACTATTGAGGAATTTTTTCCATAAACTATAAAAGTTTAATCATAGATTCAACTTAAACAAATAGATCATCTCTTCAATAAGGAAATATCAGCCATCTGCGCACTCCAGAGGATTCACAAACCTTTCAAAGTTCTTAGAGAAAAGAAAGTTAGAGACTTTTTGGTAAGGAGTTGATTCAAACCACATCCAGAAAATCTGGATGTCCTTTAAGAGGGTACAGTCCTCAGCCAGGTAGTGGCACACACACCTTTAATTCTGGCACTTGGGTGGCAGAGGCAGGCAGATCTCAGTGAGTTTGAGGCCAGTCTGGTCTACATAGAGAATTCCAGGATGGACAGGGCTACAAAGAGGAAACCCTGTCTCAAAAAAAAAAAATTCTACTTATATCAATATCAGAATGAGACAAAAAGCACAGGTTTTTTTTTTTTTTTCAGTTCAGAGCCTTAAATAGGAACTTTTCATTGTTTTGAATATTAACTCGTCATTTTGGAATCACAATTACTTGGGACAAATAGTCATTAACTAGCCTGAAAGCTGATTCTAACCCAAGGATGACATTCTCAAAATTCTCAGACAGGGATTCTGCCCACTGCTGCCATGTGTCACACAAGTGCCATTGAAGTCTCTGGTTCAGATAGCACAGCCATTTCTGCCTTCAGCGTGTACTGAGCCAAGTCTGCTCACTTTCCTGAGTGCTGCTGCACTGGATCTCTCTGGCCTGGCTCTGTTTGTCACTCAGCGTCCCTAGCACACTCATATACTCTGCTACTGTTTATCAGGACCCTACAGCTACAACAGAATTTCCCCTCTCATTAGTTAGTCACCCAGTTGACACATAGTAGGTACTCAGAGAACCAGCGAATGTTGTAAACAGGCTATGAGGTGACACCACCTGAAGGGTTCCCACCTCAGTAGGACTCCTGGTTTAATATCTTGAACTATACCACTTGGAATATGTGTCCAGGGATATATTTTGCATCCTGCTGATCCTTCAGAAGTTTACTGATTATTCCAAGGGTGCCACTGCACCTCCTTTCATCTAACTCTAGATCTTAGTCAGTGTGCTTGTTGGTAATCTGAACAAGCCTTACCTACTCAGAGAAGAATGTTTCAGCTAAGTCAAACAATGCCAAGGGAGGAGCTGGTAACTCTCTGACACCAGGACGAAAGAACAAAGGCTGAAGCGCTGACAACAGCATCTCCAATGGAGCAGGAGCAGGTCATGCTTCACATTTAGCTTCTCTTGAGACTTGATGACCTTGGGGAGGCAGGTGGTATCCAGCTTGTAAGTGGACAGGTCACAGAGGTTGACAATGCCACGAAGGTTTTCATCTCCCTGGAGACACACTCAGAGCTGGTCAGAAATCTCTGGGTCCTCAGCATCCATCTGGTTAGGTAGAGGGCTCTTGTTATGAGCCACTGGGACACAACATCTGTAATTTAGTTTTGTTTTCTCCTTTATGCAAGTATTGGCCACTGAACATGTGACAGGAGCCAAGCACTGGTAGATCTTTGAGCAGTAAGAAGCCATATTAGGTCTGTAAAGAGAGAAGCAGATGAAGGCTGTTGACAACAGCCACTGCTAGTTTTATGACACTCAGCACTTTCTTGTAGCTCAACTGAGTTTGAAGTTCTGGAGAAAAAGTACCTTGGCAATGGTGAAGATATCCTTCTGATGCAAGGAGAAGGAAAAAAATCCAGACTTGATACCAGTATCAACTTTCTTCTAGAAGAATATGGACTCATAGTCCATTACAATACTGTGGTTAAAGATGAATGTCACACGTATTTGCATCCTAAGAAAGCTGTGGGTTCAGATGGATTGTTGAACAGGGAAATTAGCCACACTGCAGGAAAGGCTGTGCTTGAAGTCACTGATGAAGAGAATAAAGGTAACAGTACCAAGGCCCTCTGCTTTGTCTACTCTTGTGCTGTAACCTATAGTTTCACCAGATTAACTTCTTGGATGTGACTTCATTTTTTAAGCTCTGAATAAAATCTTCGAATTACTCACAAGTTTTTTTTGTGAAGCTTCATTGCTAATGTTGGTGGGAAACACCTCCTTTTGGTATGCATTGCTATACTCCAAAACTCCTTCTCCATGACTACCTTTGGTTTATGGCTCCAGGCCCCAATTAACTTCTGAAGTGGGATGATGACCAGCAATTTTCTTAATCAGATTTTCTTAATTATTTGAAGATAGAAGATCCACCATAAGTCTGGGCCATATGTTCTGGTGGCAGCCCACTTAAAAGGACGTGGAAGAAGGAAGTTTTTGATTTTTGCCTGCTTGTCCTCACTGTCACTGGCCAGTTCATCTATCTTGTTGTTGAGACCATTCTTCACTGGCTATCAAAACGCTGAGAGAAAAATATAAAATAAAGTGTGGGTGTTGAGGATCTGCTCCATCCACCAAATATATGTGTACGTATATAAGTATGCATATGTGTGTGTGTGTGTGTGTGTGTGTGTGTGTGTGTTTACATGACCTTCTCTCTATCCTTTTCTTTATCACCAGCCACTTAAGAATTAAAAGAGTTTAGAGTTTCTCTGCAGGCATTCTTGCTGGCCCCAAATAAATTAAATTTTGCTCTTATCATTAGTGCTGACACTGTAAATGCCATCATCAGGGGCGGGGGGCATGGTGAGAGGAGTGTCAGTTGCTACTAGCACCAATCCCAATCACCAACACCATACTTCCCTGCCTTCCTCAGTTACCTGGGTTGAGCTGGCTTTTGACACTGCACCTAGCTGACTGAAGTGTGACAACCAGGATATAAGTTTTGTGCATAAAGGACAAATGGCCGTAAGGCTTGGACTGCATGACTTGGGTAAGTTACTTGTGCAGCTTCCAGCCAGAAAAAAAAGCACACTAAAGGATCCAGAGAGTGGAACATGGTGGTTTAGTTAAGAAGTGTCTTCCATAGTCTCTGACATTTGAATACAAGGTACTCACTTGGTTTCCTTATTTGAGCAGTCTTAGGACACATGGCCTTGATGAAGGAAGGATGTCACTGCTGGTGAGTTTGAAAGCTCAAAGATTAGTACCACTTTGAGTTTGCTATCTCTGCTTCTTGCTTGCGGTTCAAGATGTGAATCCTCAGCTTTCAGCTTCCAGCCATTATGCCTGTTGCTTGCTGTCCTTGCCACTATGGACCCTAACCCTCTAGAACTGTAAGCCCCAAATAAGCTCCTCATTCTATTAGCTGCCTTGGTCATGGTGTTTTATCACAGCAATAGAAACTCCAAGACAGTATTGTACCAATGCCAGAAATGTCAACTGAGCTGCAATTTGGAGACCCATGTTCTGCACCTCTCTTTTTGCAAGCATGTTCATTACAGCCTTGCACTTCTGCTACTGATATATATCACAGACTCAACCCACAAAAACTGTCAGTGAGGAGAGCCATTTATGCCTTGAGACATTATTATCTGACTAACTTCAGAAATAAACACTTTGAGGATAAATGCCACACCTCTATTTTTACTTATGAACTGCAAGGGATTCATCTCAGTCAGTAGAGGCATATAGCTTCATCTACAAGAGTCAGGGCATGGAGCTTCCTCTAGGCTGTATCTCTGATATCATCTTCTTGCTTGGTCCAGAAGTCAAGGAAGAACAAAGAGGTATGATCAGTACCTGGATTGGACCAGTACTTTTCCGATATCCAAGAAGTCAGTGTTGCCCAGGAGAAATAAGAGAAGGTGCCCGTTTGCCTGCTCACTCTGTATCTTTTCACTGTTTCTTCCACAAATCCCTCTGATTTTTTCTTTCATGCTTCCTCCTTTCCATGGCTGCGAGGGCAGCCATGATGTTGTTGACTTGAGAGTGAAGAATCAAGAAAAACAGTGTATAGGGTCAGTCTGCTAAAGGAGCAAGCAGCAGCAGCAGAAGTTGAGAGAACAGAAAAATTCCAGAAGATTGGGGAAGATAAGAAAGAAGAGGAAAAGACCATGTTTGTACTGCTGCTCAAGACTTCATGGACCATAGTGGTTCCGAGGAAGGTGGTACAAGCAGCTGTAGCTAGGAACATCAGCAACAGAAATTGGAGCCCTTCACTGAAGGCACAGAGAGCAAAATACAGCTTGCATACCAATGGCTTCTTTGTGCTCACTGACCCACATTCTCAGTTACAGCAAGGTAAACTGCCTGTCCTGCTTGACCTGCAGTTTGCTAGGAGTACAAGCTCCTTCAGGGTGGCATTTGGCTACTGTCCAGGTCCCTTTCTTCCCATACTAAAATAAAGCCCACTGGAGACCCCATACTGTCTGGGCTCCTTTGTCTTTCCGTTGAGTTTTTGTGGAAATGACAGATACAGCAGTCGATTTATGTGGGTGGGGAAAGCCACTAATCTTTACATATTTAAGTGAATCTGGTTTGAAATGTTTGAACAGTGCTTATTATTATAAACATAGTCCTGTTAGAAAGGGGAGAGAAGAGGCTGTAGAGATGACTCAGCCCTGACTGCTCTTCAGAGAACCTGGGTTCAATTCCCATCACCCACATGGCCTCGCACAACTGTCTGTAATCCCAAGATCTGACAACCTCACACAGATATACATTCAGGCAAAAAACCAATGCACATAAGACTAAAATAAATGAATTTTAAAAAAGAAAATAAGAAGAAAGGGGAGAAAAACTTGAGGTATGGCTGAGAGTGTGTATGGTTGAATTCTGCCTTTGTTTGAAGTCTGTGAAATATTTTTAATTATTGATTCTATTTTTGATTAATTTTTGTATTTTAACTGTATTAGAAAATAATTCATATCAATAATCTTTTAATAATCTCACCTTAAAATTGGAGCCTGAGGGAAAATCTTTAAAGCAAATATTTTAGTTTCCTTCCCTGTTACTTAGATAAAATATTAGCTCCCCACCAGAGCAACTTAAAGGTAAAAGGGTTCATATTTAGCTCACAATTCCAATCCATTAATCCAGGAAGAACAGATGGTAGGGATTTGAAGCATGTCAGAGATCAGCTAACTTTCACCTCATTCAGTTCAGAACCCAACCCACAAAATGGTTTCCAGCCACATTCAGGGTCTTTCCACCTCATTTAACCCAATTAAGACAAACCTGCACAGGCAAGAACACAGGCCCTCCTTTTAACAATCTCTCACTGAGACTCCCTTCCCAAATTGATTTTTATTGTGTCAAGTCCATAATTAAAACTAGTTCTCAAGGAAAGCTTCAAGGTGAATGCTAGAGAATAGTGTAGACGTGTGGATTTGACGGGAGAAATATTTACAAATGAATATGAAATGGACTTTACATATTTCACTTGGTTTGCAATGCCAGGTCCTGAACATGTGCAGCATTTGGCCTCAGGAAGAGCCTTATAAGATGGATGCACATGACTGACTGAAGCCAGAGTGCAGGTCAACATATCCCGTGACAGCAATCTGGAAGAGCAGCCACTGGAGAACTCATGTCTGTTGTTCAACTCCCCGTGCTTTGCAAAATAAGATTAAGACTTTTCAGGCTTTGTGGGTACACAATGGCATAAGAAAGCCCCCACATATGGAAATGAGCCAGTTCCAAGATGAACACGATTTCCTCAAGGAGCAAAGAATATCACAAAACCACCACTTTTATATGCCTTAGAAAAATATGAACACATTCATTCTAAATCAGAAATGTTATATCTCACATATAAATATATAAACTATATATACATGTATGTGAAACACACATATATGAAACTTACAGTGTTTGATTGCTAAAACCAGTGTCCTTTAGATAGTGATTCTATGTGTTAGTCATATTAGGGTTACATATGACATAGAAATTATCTATGTTGATAGGAACTCTGTGATACCAACTTATCTTCAGTAGTATAATTCAAGCTTAAATTCTATGCTTATAGAAGGAATTTATAAATCTTCAGGCTCTGGAGTGAAGAAATAGTCCCACAAGCTATTTAGTTAAATGGTCTCTAATGGAAATAGGAAAGCATCAATTTGAAATGCCTGGTCCTCTTTGTGTTGTTTTAAGTGTTGAATAACATCTCAGAGACTGTTAGTGAGAGAGCTCCAACTTGGAACTTCCCACCAGGCCTTAGGGAAGATCCCTGCCCAGCCAATTACTGTAAAGGTCACTAGAACCACCAATCATTACATGCCTTGTTGCTGTTGTTATAATCTGCCCTCAAAAACTGTATAAAAAGCTTATGAGAGAAAGAGAAGGGGTTGCCTCTCCTCTGGGTGTAGGACGACCCCAGCATGCTGGAACAATAAACCTCTTGCTTTTGCATTGAACTCTGTTCTCCAGTCTCAGTTGGGGGTCTTCCGGTAGCTAAGTCTCACTTTGAGTCTTACAGTAGGTTCACATTTGCTCTTAATTTTAATCAACTGATAAGGTGACAGGTTTTCTTATGGTGTTTTGTACATAGTTATAATTTGACCATCTCTCTCATCCCCTCCTTTTCTTCTCTTGCCTCTCCTTTCTTCCATCTTCCTGCCTTATCCCATCCCTGCTTAAACTTTTTCTACCTCTGGTATGTCTCTTCAAATTTTAATATTACATATACTATATTACTTTTCCTCTCCCACTCCCTTTAAGATTCTTCCTCCTGCCACATGGGTCCCTTTCTAGTTTCCTGGCATCTACATACATTAACCACCACATATGTATCCATGAATAAAAATTAGAAGTTAAGATCTGTATATGAGAAAAATATGTGGTATTAGCCTTTACAAGCATAAATTTCTTTACTCAATATGTTTTCCAGTTCCATCTGTTCTCCTGAAAGTTCCATAATTTTGTTTTTATTCATAGCTGAATAAAATTTCATTGTGTATATGTACCACCCTAGTTGGTTTTATTGGTCAACTTGACAGGGCCTAGAGTCAACTAGAAAGCATATCGATTGAGAGACTGTCCAGATCAGACTACGGTTTGGGCATGCTTGTAGGGGATTGTCTTTATTGCTAATTGATACAGGAGAGTCCAGCCCACAGTGAGCTGTACCATTCCCTGAGCAGATGGTCCTGGACTGTGTTAGAAAGCTAGCTATGCATGAACCTGTGAGGGAGCCGGCAAGCAGTGTTACTCCATGGTTCCTGCCTCTAAGTCCCTGCTTGAGCTCCTTCCTTGGCTTTCCTTAGTGATGAACTGTAACCTGTAAACTGAAATAAATCTTTGCATCCTCTAAGTTGTTTTTAGTCAAAGTGTTTTATTACAGCAACAGAAAGTATTATACATTTTCATTACCCAATCATGTGTTGATGGACATCTAGGCCTATCTTATTTTCTTGCTTCTGTTAATATGGAAAATGGTTAATTGTACCACAGTGCCTGACACAAAGTTGGTGCTCATTGAGGGTTTGTGAAGATGAGTGTGTGTGTTATGCTCTGAGTAGGTTGTTCAGGAAGATTATTTTTTGCAGTGCTAGGAATGGAATGTGAGTTCTAGGCAACCAGTATAATCCTGATTTACAAGTTCATCCCTTCATATAATTAAAGCAATAAGAAGTATTCTGTGCAATCTAAATGATCAGTGACATACAAAGTTATCTTATGCATTCTCTGATTATGACTCTACAATGTTAAACCAGTCCTTTTCTACTTGAAATTATAACATTAGGTATTTTATTTGGCTTGGTCTCACTATGTGGCCTTAGCTGGACTTGAACTCAATATGCAGATTGTGTCAAACTCAAAGATGTCTGCCCATCTCTACCTTCCCAAGTGCCGATAATGCACTACATCTACTTCATACTGGAGCTTGGGGATATGATGCTGTGAGACTGGGCTTGGCTGGCATGTATGAAGCCCTGAGTCTGATCCCCAGTACCCCCAAAACAGGGCATGGTGATGCAAAGCTATAATTCCAGCTCTGGGGAGGTGGAAGCAGGAGGTTCAGAGGTTCAAGAATATCTTTGACTATATAGAAAATGGAAGGCAAGCATGGAATACATTAGCCACTGTCTCAGAAAACAAAACACAGAAATCATACTGGAGTCTGGTGGTTTTCTTTTGATGCTCTAAGAGATTTGTTTTATTTTAGAAACAGTTGAGTCTGCTGTCCCAGTGCTCCTTCTGGAAGATAATTAGATAGCAATAACTAGAATATATTGAAATCAGAAACAAAGTTATGCACAGTGAGGTAAGATCATGTGGTCATCTAAATGAGCACGTGAGAAATTCCACAGCCTGGAGATTAGTGAGTGTGGTTAATAGGCAGACTCAGAACTCCACAATGCTCCAGAGAATAATTTCGAAGAGAAAGAATCTGCTTTCACAACAAAACTGACATAAAGATAGGCTGACATTCAACTCTCAAAGATGGAGTACAAAATTAAGTACTAAAACCTAGCAAAATACGTATTTAAACTGAAGTCGATGGAAACTTGAATTCCCAGAGGGTACAATTCAAAAAATGCTTCTCCTTGATTTTAAGAACATGCCAAAATTTGGTATGAAAATCATAAAACAACTTTGACAAAATGAATATTTCAATGACTTGCACTGAGACCACAGCTATCCAGTCCTAGGCCTGCCAAGGGTAAGGCTCACTCCTGCCCCCAAGAAACCACACCACTAGCAAACTCCCAGTGGAAAAAAATACCAAAGGCTTTTAATCAGACAGAAGTGAACATTAGTTTATAGCTACGCTTTTAGCATCCTTTACGTATTTAAGAATATTCTTTTATCTATCAACCTTCCAGTTGTTTAAAATCACTACTTCCTTCCTATAATGTTACCAACTTAATATTGTTGAAGTATAAAAACTCTAGCTCACCATAAGGGCCAAGAGATGTGTTGTCATAGGACCATGTTATGAAAGGTAACTAGAGAAAACAATTAATTACAATCTTGGGACTCATACTATCAAAGTACTGCTTTGAGGTTAAATTATATTAATAGGCAACCATAGAATTTCATCCTCAGAAAGTACTTATAGAAAAGCAGAAGAAACTTAATGGTTTAATGCAAATAGATTCTATAGCTCCTTAGGCAACAGAGGAATCCCAACGCCTGTAATGTCAACTAGGGAGACTAGCAGGTACCCAGGGGGCATGGATTTCAACAAGAGCAGGTGGTACATCTGGAGCTGGCAACAGAAAGTTAATTTCCTCTGGCCATGGCAGAGACTGGACCCCCTGGGGCTACTGATGATTTCTGCTGTCATGGATCATAAAATAGGACCTGGATTACTCACTAAACTTGTCTAATTTATAGCCTTGGCAGACGGCAGAAATCCTTCTCATGCCACAGGCACATGCTGCCGCTCAGCATTGACATAATCTGACACTAGCAAATAAAGGCCCTGTTCATTATCTGGCCATAAGAACTGATCTCTTTCACATGTGATCATCACGTCTACTGGCTGGCGCTGAGGAGACAGTTCGGTTGGCAAGTGTTTGTCTTGCAAGTGTGGGGACATACAGGAACATGAGTTCAATCCCCAGAAGCCATGCTTAAAAGTCAGAAGTGACCACATGTCCCTGTAATCACAGAGCTGGGGAGGTGGAAAAGCAGGTGATTACTTGGTGAGTTTCAGTCCAGTGAATGACCCTGCCTCAAAAGACAAGTGGATGGCACTTGAGGAACAGTATCTAATGTCCTCTGACACGAACACACACACACACACACACACACACACACACACACGCATACACACACGCATGTACACACACAGAAACACACCTTCTAGCCCATGTATACTTCCTACGTGAACATGTACGTGAGCACATGCACACAAAGGGTTCACTGACTGACTTTATGTGAATACGTTGAGATTGCACATCCAAAACAATTCGAATGTACTCAGTAGGAGATGGTTTCTTCTTCAGTGCAGCTTCAAAGGATGTTGGCTTAATTTTCATAACTTTTGTGTTGTACCTAAAAGTAAGATTCCCACATACTTCCCTGACCCCCTCCACATACACACACTTAAACATTGTCTTCTCCAATACTTCTGAAAAAATGAACAAATCTATTAGGAGGGGGAGGTAGATAAAAGAGACTATGTGGTCAGAGAAAGCCCACTCTCACACTTAAAATGTGTCTGTGATACGCTCAGTGAGATTACCTTGTGGAAGAGATCTTTGTCATTCTTTTTAAATGACATTTTCTTGATAATTTACACACATACAAATAATCCCCAAAGATTCATGAAGCGAATATATTGAGATTTCACTTTATTGCAAATTAAAGAGCTGAGGAGATAAGGGTGGGATAAGAGGGAGAGAGGGAGAGAGAGAGAGAGAGAGAGAGAGAGAGAGAGAGAGAGAGAGAGAGAGAGAGAGGAGAAGGAGGAGGAGGAGGACTGGTAAAATAATGCGTTGGTGGCAGCAAAATCTCATCTGCTTCTGTCTCCTGGGCAAAGGTGGTTCTCTAGCGCTCCTCCACAATCTTTAGGGAAAGGTGCAGCTGCAGAGAGCACCATGAGGAGCACTTCAGAGCACTTACATCCTCAGGTATTTCCTGTATTTGGCTCTCCTACTCTTAAACCAATTCTAAAATGAAAGAGAAAAAGCAGTTGTCTTAGTGTACTGAATGGTCAGGATCATAACTGAAGAACCTATCATGTAAGTTTATATACTGTGAGATTTTACCTTCCATGAAAGAACCTTCTTTCTTGTTCTAATTCCATGAGGGGTACCCCAAGGTCTGAATGTTTATAAACTCCCTCCATGAGTATAGACTTTTAGTATAGTTTATTATTTAAAATAATTCATTATCACCTAAACTGCACTGATGTGAATGACTTATATATCCCCTACATATCTATTTAATTTGTACAACCGTTTGTACATATGATGAATATGTATTTTGTAATTAAGAATATGTATTAATAATTTATTCATAAATGCATAACATAGTAGAGTCTCCTTATATTTAAGGAAAACAGGTTCTGTGACAGCTAAAGAAAGTCCATTTTATGCTAGGCATCCATCTTGGTACCCGCTAGCCATTTGTCTCTGACTCCAGTCCCGGAAGATAAGTTTTCAGTAACCCTGACCCAGTGACTCCACCCACCCAAAAATGTACAGCCAGGACCATCTATTTATTATGATTTGACAAACTGCTTTTTTTTGACTTCCATAATAGGCTTGTGCAGACATTCAAGGACTATTTTGAGACTTTTTTGACTACCTAATCTTGGCAGAGCGGAACAGTTCTTGGCTGGCTTCTGCAAGATACTCGAGGTTTCTTGTGGTTTTCCTTTTAAAATTTTTCCCTCACCCACTTTCACCAAACTCAAGTTTGGCTCAGAGATTGTTGTCCTGCTAGCAACTTTAATACATTTAACTAACTATAATCCAGATTGAGTCTGTATCCCCCAGGGGGTTATGAACTCCATACAGTTCAATACTATATACATTTTATTTCCATTTAGGAAGTCATATTCCCTCTGAAAGTGAGACTTTTTTTTTTTTGGTTTTTCGAGGCAGGATTTCTCTGTGTAGCCCTGGCTGTCCTGGAACTCACTCTGTAGACCAAGCTGGCCTCGAACTCAGAAATCTGCCTGCCTCTGCCTCCCAAGGCGTGCGCCACCACTGCCCGGCTGAGACATTTTGTTTTGTGGAATTTTCTTATTCCACTTTCCATGTATAAACCCCGCAAAGTTCAAAACTCATTTCCCAGTCAGGCATGATAGCACATGCCTTTAATTCCAGCAGAGGCAGGTGGACCTCTGTGAATTCGAGGCCCGCCTAGTCTAATAGAACAGCCAGGGCTATGTAGAGAGACCCTGCCTCAGAACAAAACAAAATACCTTCATTTCCCAAATATAGAACAGTAAAAATAAACAATACAACTTCATCCATTGGACAAAGGTATTCATGTCCTGAAGCAAGTTCTAGAAGGGCTATCTTTTTCTAGTTACTGACCTCCACTCTGGATTCTGTCACACCTATCCATCTTGCGAGCTCCCTTCTGTGGGCACAAGTTGAAAATGTTCAGTATTTGGCATCATGGATAAAATAAAAATAAGAAGGGCATTTTCATCTGTTTTAAAACATTTGGCATCATTTCTCTTCTGTGACATTCACCTTGAGGATTTTGATACCTTTTAGGTATTTCTACGAACAATTTTCTATCTGCTGTAGATTAAAATGTGAAAAACTGAATATGTCCCTGAGATACCCAGACACAACTTGAAAATCAGTGAAACAGAAAACGTCACAAGAAATAATACTGACATCAGCATGTGGTGGTGCCTGGGACTCTGCCCGCAAAAAGAAAACAAACAGCTGTGAACAAAAATACATAGAGGAGAGGTTTTAGGGGCTCGGTTGGGCTGGAAAGATAAAATCACATAGAAGAAAATGGATGAAAAGAAAGCACATGGGAATTTCTAATGTTTAATTACCATGCAAAAATATCCAACCTACTGTTTGGATACTAAACACTAAGCCACAAAATAATAAAACCACAGCAGGCACAAAACAACGTTGAAGGTCTTACAAGGCTGGCAACACAGGCCAATCTGGGCTGGAGAGTGAGTTCCTCTGTCAGCAAAAGAGGAGGAGGGCAGGGGGAAAAGGAGGGGAAGGGGGGAGAGAGGAAGGAGGGGGGGTGAGATAGGAGAAGGGAGGAGGAAGAAAAGGGAGAGGGGAGGAGAGAGGGAAAACCAGGCAGTGGTGTTGTGCTCTTGCAATCCCAGCTCCTGAGAGGCTTGCTTTTGTTTGAGGTGTCCTGTGGCACAGGCCTCCTGGAGCTATGTAGCTGAGGATGACCTTGAACTTCTTACCCTCATTCTGCCACCTCCAAGGTGCCCAAGTGGTGTGATTACAAACAAGGACTACCACCAATGGCTTTGATTGATTGATTGGTTGGTTGGTTGGTTGGTTGGTTGGTTGATTGGCTGATTGATCTGGCTATAGACCAAGATGTCCTGGAATTTGCACTGAGCCTCTTGCTTCAGTTCTGTTGCTCAGGCTACAAGTCACCATGCCCAAAACTTTATCTTGTTTTTAGGAACAATTTTGTTTTTCTTGAAATTTTAAGGTGAAGAATACACCCTCCCCCATCCTGCAAAATAATCAACAGTTAACATTCCAATCAGTGATTAAGAAAAATTTTCTGACGCACTTATAAAAATATAATGTAATGCAAAAACTACACGATGTACAATTAAATTTTAAACAAAACCACTCTGTATTTCCTCAGCCACCTTCAGACTTTATACCCTGTTCAAACCTTCTCTGATTCATTTGAATATTGCATGAAAATATCTTCATTCCTGTTTGCCCTCCCCCACCTCATCCCAGAACCCAAGTGCAAAAGACTAGGGTGTGGGAGACTATAGTCTGCAGGTAGATTCTATTTCAGGAGGGGAAGAAAAGATACAGATCCCTCTCCGGAGCATTTGGTGCTCCCAAGCACAAGCCAGACAGTGTTCTTACCTGGCCGCAGCACTTGGATAGTGATTGCGTTCGAAAATGCGCTCCAGCTCCTGGAGCTGGAACTCAGTGAACCTGTAGCGGTTGCGGGGCAGCTGGCCTGGTGGACGTGGGAGAGCCAGAAAGCCCTCTGTGCTCCCAGGGATTGGCTCCTCCCGTTGGTCTTTATCCTGGCTGTCGCTGCTGGTCCCGCCATCATGGCTTATGCCATCTACGGAGGCTGAATTGCCAGCAGGAGTTTCATCTTTGGATTCTTCTTCATTTGCACTTTCTCCTTCTGCAGCTGTGGCCCCCAACATAGGGTAGCCCTGTACACCTTCTTTCTCCTCTCTCTCCTTCATATCCTGTAAGACTATCCATGCAGTTGCTTCTGGAAGAAGGAAACAAGAGGAGCATGGTTGGGGAATCAGAGTCCAGGGTGAGCGGGGAGGGACAAGGAAGGGCTGCAGACTGAGCCGGCAAATGTCTGTCCATTTTAGTCTATAAAATGACAGTTAATTAAAGCATCTGTCCTATCCATATACTCACCATTGCTTTCTTTAATTTGATCATCTCTCAGATGAGACGACTGGGTGACTTCTTGAGGTTCCATAGCTTGGTGCTCCTGCTTCTGGAAATTCTGGGCTTAACCTCTTGGTTCAGTATTAAGAACAAAAGTGTTGACCCATGACCTGGAAGTGTTCTCTTCTGGCCTGGTCCACGTTACAATGTATCTAGTCAGTCCCAGCCATCCTGACTAGCCTGCCTTCTCAATGCCATTTACTGTGGGTTGAGTGTCTTCAGATACAACCAGTGACAGCAGTTCGAGGCTGCAATGAGCAGGGTGTGCTTTCAAGAAAGAGACAACCCGTGGGAATGTGGGGGTGTAAAATTGGGCTTCTAAGCTGCAGGCCTGCTGGATTACTCTGGCCTTGGTGACGTATCTTCCCAGAGAATGGAATATGCTGAACTGTTCCAACAAATTTTCAGGGAGTAAGAACAGTTCTCCCAGGAGCTCAGGGGTCTGGTGAGAAATGGTGATGAACACCTCTTGCTCTGCTATTCTACATCTGGCAGCTGGTACTTGACAGAAATAAAGGAAATATGATCATGTAGGAGTCCACTGCCTCTGAACAGTCACAAAGACAGAAGTTAGAGGCTGGCAGGCTTCCAGGGTCTCCAGCTGTAAGGTACTGAAAAAGGTACATACAGAGGCTGCTGACTGCTCAGAAGACCTAGTACAGGGACCCACATCTGCTGGGGCACTGGGGCAATTTACACTGTTTAGCATTGCTAAACACCATTAAGATGGGTTCCAACCTATTAGCATGATCTGTTGTGTGCTGGGCTTCCCTTGAGCCTATGTTGTAAAATCCTTCATAAGACTTGATATGACTAAGTGAATGTGTTAAGAGTCACCCTTTATCCATATAGTCATTTAAAAGGGTGATTATGTATAGATCCACGTGTGTTCACGTGGTCACGTGTATGACATGTGTGCATACAGGCACGTCTTTGGAACTCTACTATAACCTGTGAAAGGTCCCAAATGAGGCTAGGCTAGCACTAGTCAGCAAGTCCTAGGAACTTGTGAGCCTTGACTCCATCAGTGCTGATGACAAACAAGCTTAAGAACGTCTGCAATTGATGTGGGTGTGGGATTCGAACTCAGCTCCTCATGCTTGCACATTCTGCCAAATGAGCTATCTCCTCAGCCTGCCTTGTCTTCCCTACCTGGCAGCAGGCTGTTTGAGACACTGTCCCATCACTCTGAATGCAGCAGGGTCACTAAAGAAATAGAATTGTTATAGACAATTGCACACTGAATCCTAATACCTTTGTAGAGAGCATATGCCACGGACACAAGCTGGTTCCTAAGTGTTCAGACACCTTGGGCAGACAGAAACAGACAGAGTGTTGAGTGTTGGAGTACATGGCTAGATTCGATATAATTTTACTCAAGTCTAGTTCCATGATGACATTGGTTTAATTGGAGTAACATACAGGAGCAGAGGTGTGGGCTTGCTTACAGTAGCCTGAGCAACTTACAGGCAACTAAAGCACCAAACGAAAGTCCTCTATAGATATGTAGGAAGCTACAGGCTAGCCTGGGCTACATGAGATCTTCTCTCAGAAAAAAAATCATTTAAATATACAAATCCCAATCATCAGCAGCAACTACAAAAAACAGAGAGGGAGAGACAGAGACACAGAGAGACAGAGACACAGACAGACACAGAGACAGAGACACAGAGAGACACAGAGACAGAGACACAGAGACAGAGAGAGAGACACAGAGACACAGAGGGAGAGATAGGGAGGAGACAGAGGAGCAATCAGGCAGATAGACAGACAGAAAGCCATTTTGATTTTATAAGCCATCAGTATGGTATATTTGTATACCTGGCAGTTTATGAAAGGTTTTGTGCAGATAGCATGATGTGTCCAAAACATGTTCTAAACCTGTGTAATAATTGTACTTGGTAAAAAAAAGTGTGTGTGTGTGTGTGTGTGTGTGTGTGTGTGTGTGTGTGTGTGTATCTCCCCTGTATTCTGTGCCCCACGTTGTTTAAATAGTTTATTTTCTGGGGTGGAGAGAGATGAGATGCCCAGTGGATAATAGCAATTCCCCCCAAGATAGATGACTCATATTTGATTCCCAGGATTCACACAGTGGAAGGACAGAACCAAGTAACTTGACAATTTATCCTCTGACCTCCCCATGTGTACACCCTAATATGATTAACACAAATAGAAACAAAATAGATAAGTAAATACATAAATGAATAAATATGTAATTGACCTAATAATCAGGACTTTGGACGGCCTCACTTGCTAATTGAATATTAGAAATGCTTAGATGGGTTATATCGCTCCATCTCCTGTTGCCTGCTTTAGTTTTACCTTGCTTTCCTTTTCTGTGACAAAACATCATGACCAAAGGCAATCTGGGGAGGAAAGGCTCTATTTCCTTTTGAATCTCACAGTCTAACATTTAGCAAAGTGGAGGCAGAAACTGGAGGCAGGAGCTGAAACAGAGGCCAAGAAGAAATACTGCTTACTGGCTTGCCCTCTGTGGCTTGTTCAGCCTGCATTCTTTATGCTCCAGAATGACCTGCACAGGGGTGGCCCTTCCTACAGTGAGAGAGACTCTCAAATATCGATCATTAATCAAGAAAATGCCCATGAGATTTCTTAAAGA
>CM052722.1:86016547-86029991 GCA_028551405.1 Uromys caudimaculatus | reverse complement strand
TATATATATATATATATATATATATATATATATATATATATATATATATATATATATATATATATATATATATAAAATACATATGTATTACAGCCTGCCACTCTTACCATGGGCCTTTTAAGTTGAGAATAATGGAATAGCCAGGGTTACGGGTCCCCAATTAACAGTTCCATTGTGGCAGTTCCCTTTGGAAGGACTACCACTTAGTTTGCTTTCTGCCAAGAAGCCCAAATAACTCATGTTCAGTTAAGAGGGTAGGTTTTGGAAGAGGGGATCACAGCCAAAGCTCCATTTAGCCTGTTTTCTTATTCCCAGGTTAGCTCACTGCATTATTCAACACAGGGTTTTTGGACCTCAATTATGATGTTGCATGAGTCAAAAAGTATTGACATTGACTGTTTTAAATTAGTGATCCTTATCTTTTGGCTTATTCAGCCTCTGCCTGGATGGTTATTTCTTTTTAATTATGTGTATGAGGCTGGTGAAATGGCTCTGTGGTTAAGAGCACTGGTTGCTTTTCCAGAGGATCTGGGTTTAATTCCCAACACTCACTTGGAGGCTTATAACAATAGTAACTCCAATTCCAAGGGATCCAGTGTCCTTCTCTGGTGTCTAATTGGCACTGAATGCATGTGGTGTACAAGCATACATGCTGACAAATACCCATACACATTTTTTTTTTAAATCTTAAAAAATATATATAGGTGTTGTGGTGGTTTGAATAAGAATGACTCCTATAGGTTGGTGTATTTGCCAGCCCCAGTTGGTAAGCTGCTTGGAAAGGATTAGGAGGTATGGCCTTGTTGGAGGAAGCGTGCCACTGGGGGTGAGCTTTCAGTGGCTTTGCAGTTTCAAAAGTCACACCAGGCTCAGTGTCTTGCTCTCTGTCTGTTGCTTATGGATCAGGATGTACAGTTCTCAGCTATTGCTCCAGTGCCATGCTTGTATGCTTCCCATCATGATAACGGACTAACCCCTGAAACTGTAAGCAAGCTCCAAATTAAATACTTTCTTTTTATTAGAGCTGCCTTGGTCATGGGGTTTCTTCACAGCAATAGAACAGAAAAGTAACTGAGGCAGGTATATTTTTGCATGCCTGTATGTTTGTGCACAACATGCATTTCCTGGTGTTGGTGGAAGCCAGAAGAAGGCACCAGATCCCCTGGAATTGGGCAGATGTTTGTGGGCCATAATTTGGGTGACAGAAATCAAATCTGGATCGTTTGGAAGAGTAGCCAGCATTATTAACTGCTGAGGCATCTCAAGAGCCCATAGAACATAGGTAGATTTTGATAAATGGATACAGTAAAGTACCTGATCAAGTTATATGAATACAGTGATCACCACTAGAGGAGGTCCTTGAACCACAAAAAGGGACCAGATTAGGGGCAGTGGACAGAGACTATACATCCTATATCAAAGAGACGAAACTGCACTAACAGAAACCCTTTTCACCACAAATCTAGTCATCTGTATCTGCTTCAACTAAATGTATAGTGAAAGTTAAGTGGGAATAGGAGCAATAGGTAAAGGCAAAGGGTTGCAGAGCATTACAATGGGACAACACCAGGTCACTTACTGAACTGTTGACTCATCAGTGCCTTAAGGTGCCTCCACATATAGGCTGGCTAGCTTTGGGTGTGACCACCAGCACAGAACTGTAGATATCTGGTTTTGCCAGGTCCTCTGGTCTCGTTGAGTCATCTGGTGCCACAGCCTGGCTTCTCCAGATGGTCAGCTTGCATGGTATTGATGTGACAGGAACACATTCCCAGCTACCAGGAAATGGGTTTCACTCTGCTAGGATGGATTCAAGAAATCACCTCTGTATCTTTAGTGCAGCAAGGGTGAATAAAACAACAGTCAGCAGACCTTTCCAGAGGGGTTTCAGGAGGTGTGCATTCTATTCTCTTACCATATTGCAGCCCCTGGTTTAAAGGAGAGGGCATCTCTGGTGAAGCTCACAGTCAACTGTTCTCAGCCACTATGATGTATAGTAACCAAGGCAGAGCCAAGGGCCTGTATTTATTGTTTTAAAATGATGCATAAAGGATTTAGTAAAGGCATAACCTTGTCTGTTTGGCAGGGGTATATATAATTCTTTTTTTCCTTGTCTCAAGTTTATTTGTAAAAACACGACAGGACACTGGTCATCTGCAAATAGTGTGTATGTAGGCAGGTGTGTCCCAGCAGTCCGTCTGTCTTCACACTGGCAGGAGCCTTTTCTATGGGGCCTTCACAGGGGCCTGGGCACCTTTAGGAGCCTGAGCTGGAGCCTGGGCCTTAGCTGGAGCTGTGGCCTCTGCCTTGGTTTGAACCTTGGGCTTTGGTTGGCAGAGCCTATGCCCCTTGGCCATGTGGCTTCGAATCCACTTCCCAAGCTTGGGGTGAGCGATGAAAGTCAGACTGCTGTGTTTGCAGCTGGGGCCCTTTGGCATCTTGGGCTTGATGGCCTCTGCGTGTGCACTCACTGCCTTTGCATTGTTGGCCTGCATCTTCTTCAGGCCTTTCTTGTTGTACTTCTTGGCAAAGCGCATGTTCCTCAGGAACTTGGAGTCAGCCCCCTTAAGAGATTTGTATCTTTGTGACCAGGGTTTCTTGATGCCATTTCTGTGCCATTTGTGGGACTAGTTGTGTGTGGTGTGGTTCTTGGACTTGGCCCTGTCTGCACGGTAACCCATGGCTCCCACAGTGCCTGGAACCGTAAGAGAAAGAGCTGTATAATTCTTAATGAGGTGAATGTTAAGAGTTCATTCCAGTGTAAGTGAGTCTTTTGAAATAGTTTTCTTAGTCGTTGTTTCAGTGTCCTATTCATACATTCCATCTTCCTGGAGCAGCTGTACCATTTCAGCCATAATTGCTGGTCTGTTATCTGATCCTTGGTGACAGAAATTCCAAAGTGAGGGAAGATCTCCATTCAGAGAAGAAGTTGGACCTCCAAATATCTTTCTCTCTGTGTGTGTGCAGTTAGGGAAAGCTTCTACCCAGCCTGAGAAAGATCACACAAAGGCTAGCAGACTGAAGCCTTAGACTCCAGGCATTTCAGTGAAGTCCACAATTATATTTCAAAAGGAGTTATCAGTTCCAAAGGAAAACCAACTGCCCACATTTTAAAAGACATTCTAAATATCCAGAAATGAGGTCAGCCTGGACAAAAGGAGGGTTTCTGGTGGTTAGATAAAAGCTAGCATTCCTTAGGAACTTGTGAAACTGGTTCCCATCTGTCAAAAGGAATCATTTCCCTCATGTCTGATAGAAGGACCATCCCTGGCGCCTGTCAGCCTCAAAAGGGATTTCTGTGGGTGACTGCATTTGACATTTTCCCCCCTTAACATCTTTTTATGTATGTATATATTCTAGGAAGCTTCTATGTAGTGGGTTTTCATATGACTTTTTAGAAATGTCTTTTGTGTTAATTATCCCTTCCCACTCCCCTCTAACCATGTACACGGGGGCATTTTATTTCCCACTTCATGATAGCTTCTCTTCCCCAACTACAGACTCTTAACAGCTTTCTGACATCTATGGGTTTTCCAAATGGAACGTAGGTATTTCAAGATTCAAAACTAACATCTGTAAATGAGAGAAAGCATGCACATCTACCTTTCTGCATCTGGATTTTCTCACTCAGAATAATTGCTTCCAACTTTATTCATTTGCCTGTGAATTTCAGAATTTCACTTTTCTTTATAGCTGAGTAATATTCCATTATACCGACATTCATTACCCATTTATAAGTCCGTGGACAGCTAGATTATCTCCATCCCCTGGCTATTGTAAATAGAACAACAGTGAACATGGATGAGCAAGTATCTCTGCTGTCAGATATATGCCCCTTGAGTATACGGCAAAGAGTGGTATAGCTGGATCATGTGGTAGACCTATTTCTAGATTTTATTTCTTTAAAAAGGCAACACTGATTTCAATAATGGCTGCACTAGTTTGCACTCCCACCAGCAAGTGCGTAAATGCTCACCTTTCTTTCCCCTCACTGGCATTTGTCTTCATGTTTTGTTTGTTTTTGTTTTGTCATTTTGACACCGATCAGTATATGGCTGTCCCATAGAGCCAGACTGATGAAAACAGTAATATAGTACACTGGGTGGCTTTTTAATTTTTTTTTAAAGTCACATTCAGTTTATCAGGAACTGTTTTTTAGAGTTTTTGGAGAAAAACCACTGTTTACCCTGTTTCTGAAGCCAGGAGAATTATAAAGTTTGAAAATACCTTGAGGAGTGTCAGTCAACTTCTTCTCTGGGGAGGAGGGATGATATGCTTCCTGGGCTGGGGGGTTAGGACACAAAAGAGAAGAAAGTGCCCTTGCGCCTGGATGGGATGGCTTCTAGTGGTTGCGAAGCACGCGCACTGGCAGTCACGTCTAGTGCCCTGGGTGCTTCATACAGTGGGAGAGTAGCGGGGGGAGCTGGGAGCAGAAAGACTTGCTGCCTGCTTCTCGTGAATTCTTTGACTAGCCTCTTAGGAAGTTTCAGTCAGAGCCCAAGGTTAGAACCAGATTCCCAGTATTAGCTGTGTTTGGAAAAAGTTTTTTTTTTTTTTTTTCTCCTCACTAGGGACTTGTCTTCCCCTCCTTCCACAGCTGTGGTCTGACAAGTTGAGAGGGGAGGGGTGAGGGCAGCATGATGGTGGGACAGAAAGGAATGTGTGAGTCAGAGCAAACCCACTATGGTCCTTGGGAAACATGAGAGATACACAGGGTGTATGGAGGCTGACTTAGTGATGTCATTTTATGGAAAGAGACCTTGTCATCATGTTTCAAGGACAGTTCTTTGGTAACTTTACACATTTCTTATTAATTTGTAAAAACAAATGCAGCAAAGGTACAGAGACTTCACTTCTTTATTAAAAATAGATGCTACGGACATAAAAGTGTAGGTGGTGGTAAAAATGTATAGATATCCGTCTCCTGTGCAAAGGTGGTTCTCTAGGACTCCTGCATAGTCTTCTGGAAAAGAGGCACCTCTGAGCATTTACAGCTTCTGCTGTCTCTTATATTGTTCTCGTCTTCCCTTAAACCAATTCTACAACAATCCAGAAAAAAAGGATTCAGTATCATAATCAGGATTATAATCAGGAAACACATCATGCAAAATTGGTTGCCCTCTATAATTTATATCAATAGACTTTATATTAATATTATCTTACTCAGAAGAACCTGGGTGTCTCACCGCTCTAATTCTGTGAGGAGCTGAAGGCCTGGTACAGAGTGCAGGGCTTGCCTAGAATGTGGGAGGCCCAGGCTTCTGGCCCCAGCATTGCAAAATAGATGTGGACAACAGAGCAAACTATGCACACCTGGTTTCTGCCTCTTAGAGCCCTCTGCAGATACTTATTAGCACTTTCAGGCTGATGCAGCAGCATGGTCCCAAGAGTTGTAATGATGAGTGTCCTTATCTGCATGGCTTCACTAGGCACTTCAAAACTGCAGGAGGACTGGACATTGGACTCTATGCTTTCCTCATAACCAAGTTTATGAGGAAAGTTTAACCAAGTTTACATCAGCTTTCTGAGTGCTCGGTTCTGCCTGTGAACTAACCATGTATTCAAATTGCCCCTATAAGCATAGAATTTATGCTTAGTTTTCAGCATTTCAGATAGCTTAGGATTCCGGATTATCTACACTAATATGGTTCTAATTTGAATAATTTATATTTCATAACCCCAGTGGGATGTCTCCATAGAAACATTCTTCTACCTGAAGGATATCAGTGTTCCAAAGAATTTCATATATATATATATATATATGAGTTTATATATCAATTTTATTAATACAACTATTAATGCATACAAAGAGTAATATTTTATATGTTAAAACATATATTCATAGTTTATCTACAGGATACATGTATGTATGTATGATCCATATGTGTTTATTCTGAGTTCCTTTCAGAAGCTGTGCTCTGTCTTAAAATGAGCTGTTTCAAGTTGATTGGGCTTTCTTATTCCATTTTATACCCACAAAGAACATAAAGCTCAAAAGCTATTTTAAGGGGTCTGTAGAGAAGAGTTAAAAGCACTTGATGCTCTTGTAGGGGACCCAAGTTTGCTTCCTAGCCCATGCATAGGCAGTTCATGACCACTCGCAATTCAAGCTCCAGGGGATTTGATATCCTCTTCTGGTCTCTGAGGATACCTGCATACATGTTACATGCAGACATAGACACATCTATACACATGAATGAAAAAATTGTGAAAAAAGTGACTTTAAAATGTCATTTTGAAACATGATAAGACTTAAAACAACAACACAACTTTACCCATTGGATAAAAGTATCCAAGATAAGAAGCAAGTTCTAGAATGGCTGTCCTGTCAAGTTATCTTCTTCTCCTTACCTGAACTCTGGCTTCACTCACACCTATCCATCTTGCCAGATGTTTCCTGAGGGCAAAAATGGCAGATATTCAGTATTGGGCATTTTGGAAGAAATTAAAATGGTTTATTTATACTTGTTTTAAACGTTTATTCCATCCTTCACATTCTGTAGCATTCACCTTGAAGATTTTTGAGGCTTAATAAAATTCCACTGGGCTTTTAGTCGTAGCACTTGGGAAGCATAGGCAGGTGGATCTCTGTGAGTTTGAAGTCAGCCTGGTCTACAGAGTGAGTTCCAGGATAGCCAGGACTATGCAGAGAGACCCTGTCTCAACAAACAAACAAACAAACAAACAAGCAAACAACAAAAACAAAAAACAAAACAATTCTACTGGTAATTTTATCTTATTATCATCTACCATTAACAGACATGAAAATTCAAGCAGGTCCCTAATAAGAAATTTGAAAACTACTGATACTTAGACAAGCAAAATCCTCAAAAGAAATGCTCCCAACATCAGGTGAGGTGATGCAGGAGACTTTCTCAAATAATAAAACAAAGTTATAGAACAAATACAAACAGAAAAATCCTGTGTGAGGCATTTTTTCAGAATTGAAGGGTAAGCTCAAAGAAAAGATTTCTCCCCCCTCCCAGGGTTTCTCTGTATAACCCTGACTGTCCTGGAACTTGCTAAGTAGACCAGAGTGGCATCGACCTTACAGAGATCTGCCTGCCTCTGCCTGCTGAGTTCTAGGGTGCATCTGTGCAGATGAAAGGGCAAGTGATGGGAGTCTGTTCTCTCTTTCCATGATGTGGGTCCTGGGGATTGAACTCAGGTTCTCAGGCTTCGTGGCAAGTGCCTTTACCCACTAATCCATCTTACTAGCCCCAGGAAAAGAAATGTTGAGTACAACAAGTAGAAAAGAACAACAACAAAACAGTAACCACTTCACAATACTGGCTGCCTAGTCTTATATTCCCAGCGTAAGGGAGGTTCAAGCAAGAGGCCTTGTAAGATCCAGGTCAGCTTGGGCTACAGAGTTAGATTCCATAGCAGAAAGCCAGAAAGAAAAAAACCATCCTCAAAGAAGTGGGACATGCCCTAAATCCCAATACAAATGGTCTGGAGACTGGGTGGGCCTGGAATTCATTTTGTAACTCATCTCCCTGTCTCCGCTTTCCAACTGCTGGAACGCCAGGTGTGCTGGCGCACAGACAGTAGCATGCCTTTTGAAAATACTGGTTGGAGATGATGTTTCACTTTGCAGCTCTGAGAATGTCACTCTCCCCCAGACTCACATAGTTGAATGCTTATTGTATTGAATAAAATCCTCAGTTGGTGTAATTGTTTAGAAAGATTAGGAGTTGTGATCTTGTTGGGGGAGTGGGTAGGCTTTCCACTTTCAAAACTCATGAGATTCTGAGTCTCTCTTTGCCTCGTGGTTGTATCTCAAGATATCAGCTACTGCCCCATGCCTGCCCGCCTGCCTGCTGCCATGCTCCCTGCCATGATGGTCCTCTGAGACTGTAAGCCCTCCAAAACCCTTCTTTAAATAAGGTGCCTTAATCATGGTGTCTTATCACAGCAAGAGAAAGGTAACTGAGACACTAACCCAAGCTTACAAGGGAAGTCACCCCTGCCCCGGCTTGGCATTCCTAGCACTAGGAGTACTGGAAGATGCCACCATGCCCAGTATTGAATCTTGTTTTACAGACCATTTTTCTATGGTAAGGGAAACAAAATAGAGGTTAAAAAAAAAACAACCCAGTAACTAAGAGAAAGGTGCCGTCAGTCTTCGTGGCTTACCCTTAATACTAGCACTTGGGAGGCAAAGGCAAGGAGAGCTCTGTTAGGTCCATGCCAACCAGGGATACATAGGGAGACCCTGAAGAGACAATGCACTCATAAGTAAAAAAAAAAACAAAAAACTTAAAATCAAACACACGCTATAGAGATTTATGAAATTTCTATTATTCCAACCACTAGACCTTTCCCACTTTCAATAGGACCTTACTTATACAGAAGACATTGCCTAAAGGTTTCTGCTCTGATTCATTTAACTACTATATGAAAATGCCTTCGTCCCCATTGTCTTAGCCAGAGTTACCGTTGCTGGGATGAAACACCATGACCAAAAACAACTTGGAGAGGAAAGGGTTTATTTTGCCCACAGTTCATCAAAAGCACAGAAAGCAGGAACAGAAGCAGGACAGGATCCTGGAGGCGGGAGCTGATGCAGAGGCCATGGAAGAGTGCTGCTTGCTCCCTGTGGCTTGTTCAGCCTGCTTTCTTACAGAATCTAGGACCACCTGCCCAGGGTGACCTCACCCACAATGGGTTGGGCCCTCTTGCTTCAACCAATAATTATGAAAATACCCTAAAAGCTTGCCTACAGCCTGATCTTTAAAAAAAAATTGTTTTTTATTTTTATTTGCATGGATGTTTTGCCTGCGTGTATGTCTTTGTGAGGGTGCTAGATCCTCTGGAACTGGAGTTACAGACCATTGTGAGCTGCCACGTGGGTACTGGGACTTAAATCTGGCTCCCCTGGCAGGGCAGCTACTGCTCTTAACTGTTAAGCCATCGCTTCCAGCCCTGGAGAGCCTGCTCTTAAGGAAACGTTTTCTCATTTGAGGATCCCTCCTCTCTGACAACTCTAGCTTGTGTTAAGTTCATATAAAACTATCCAGAACAAACATTTTGCACGAGTGTCCCACCTACCCCAGCACACTACTGCAGGATGCAGGATTCTGGCAGCCTTGAATTTGGAAGTGACTTTTATTTAGGGTAAGAGGCAAGCTGAGGAAATAGCCCAGAAGATAAAGGTAAAGGCAAAAGTAAAAAGGGAAAGGGAAAGGGAAAGGTAGGAAGCCTGACACCTACACCCACAGTCACACAGTCCCACGCTCACAAACAAATCAAACAAATACATATATAATATGCAATTTTAAAGGGGTAGCAGAAGGAGGACCCGGCAGCCACTGTGGGCTGCCACATGCTCCCAGGAAACAGGATCTGCTTACCTTTCTTTTGCACTGATGAAGTGATTCTGCTGGAAAATTCGCTCCAGCTCCCGCAGCTGCCACCGGGTGAACTTGTAGTAGAAGCTACGCTGGCGTACCAGCACTGACACAGGCTGCGCACCACATATCAGCACTGGAACAGGCTGCACATTCTCTATGATCTCTATGCCCTTGAGAACTGGCTCCTCGGGCTTCTCATTCTCCTGGTCACAGCCAGCAGCGCCATGGTCCTCTTGGTTCCTGTTATCCATGAGGCCTGCAGCGCCAGCAGCAGGCCCACCTTCTCCACTTAATTCTTCTGCTCTGACCCCTTCCGCTGCTTCTGCTCCCGACCCAGGCTGGCCCTGTCCACTCTCTCCCTCATTTCTACTCTCTCCATCCGATAAGACCATCTGTGCCTTCGCACCTGGAAGTGGGGAAAAAAAGACCAGGCGTCAGGGCCTAGGCTGCTGTGGTGGTGCCGTGTAGTCTCAGCAAAGGCTGCAGGGCACACGTGTCTCCCCTCGGGGACATGGCCAACCCACCATTCCCAGAATGCACTCACCATTCAACTTTTCCTTATCCTCGTCAAGTTCCTCATGAAGTAGGAAGTTGGTGTTTTGATGCTCCATGTCCTGAATGCTCCCTTGCAGCTTGCCCCGGCAGATTCTGAGTCAGTGCTCCTGAGATTATGAAAGCCTACTGCCTCAAGCCGAAAGAAAGCCGCGTCTCGACCAGGAAGAGTTTCTCTTGTAGCACTTGGGGGCGGTAGTGCAGGTCACCAAGTATCCAATCATGGGTGCGCTATCCTGACTTCCATTTGATCTCTTGCAGCTATGGGCTGAGCCTGGGTGCAAAACAGACCAGGTTGGTGCTGCAATGAGCAAGATATATTTGCAGGGACCGTGTGGTACTTAGGCTTGTAGGGATGCACACGTGGCTATCCAAGTTGCAGTAGGATAAATTATCTCCTAGGGTCAACAGTGCCAAATGACTTTTATTGAAGGAGAAAAGCTCGGGAGACCTTAGAGAAGTGTTTTTATAATACCTCTTGTTTAGTTGGGGGCGCTTTTTCATGACTTTAATCCCAGTATTCAGGGGAAAGAAGGACGTGGATTTCTGAGTTCCAGGCCAGTCTTGTTTACATAGTGATTTCCAGGACAGCCAGGACCACAGTGAGACCATCTCCTCTCAAAACAAAGGGTGTCTTTGGTCTAGGCCTAGTAGTTTATACTAGGCGCCTGTTACATGACAGAGAACAGAAATTAAACTGATAAAATTATGCACGAGGTCTCTTCCTTTGTGTGTTCACAGAAAGCGCAGTTAGAGTCTGTCTTGTGCCTTTACAGGAGCTTGGGTGTGGCTTGGGATTCAGTAAGTACTGACAGAGTTGTTAGAATTTTGGAGTACTGTTAAAGCTGTGAAAATTGCCATCCCTTGCTGAGGTTCCCTGCATTTCTCTTGAATGGGCCCTCCTACTGTTTTCTCTGAATGATCAAAGGGTCAAGAGCAGGCGCCAAGCTCCATCCAGAAACTATCAGTTAAGCAGCCCCTCCACTGGCATGTGGTCAAACTGGTCTTTAGGCAGCAAATGTTTCCCAACATGTTCTGGCCACTCCGAGACTAGAAGCAGCCCCTAGGAACTAGGCTGTCTCCAGGTAATTCCTTTTCTAGGGTGGGAATATTCTGGGGTCCTGGTGCCAGAGGAGTTCTTCTCTCACCAAAAGACATACCTCAGAATTCTGGATCTATCTTAAAACCAAACCTACACATATATGTTTCTGTCCCTTATTTGTTCTTTGTCGTGTAACCCGAAACTGCTGTTGTCAAGGTGCACAGAACCTGAGGATTTTTTTCTCTATAGCTCTGGTCAAGATTATAAAGATACCAATTTTTTTGTGTGTTGGGGCATGCAGCTTATTACATAGAGTCCTTGCCTAGCATGTGTAATGCTATTCATGGCTAATCCCCAACACTATCTTGTCTTGTCTTTTTGTTTGTTTGTTGGATTTTCAAGACTGGGTTTCTCCGTGTAGCCCCTGGTTGTCCTGGAACCCACTCTGTAGACCAGGCTGGCCTCAAACTCAGAGATTCATCTGCTTCTGCCTCCCAAGTGCTGGGATTAAATTCATGCACCACCACTGACTGGCAGAATCTCAGTCTTATAATACTTGTAATCTTAGAACTCAGGAGGTAGAGGCAGAAAGATCTGAATTTCATCTTCAGCTACAGAGTTTTGTTTGAATCTAGCTTGGGACACATACCACACTGAGAAAAGATCTATCTCCTTTCCCAAATTGTAATAGCTCCATTTTCAAATAAAGCAGTGGGCAGTGGACCTGATTTAACTTTTAAACTCATGGAGACCTACTTGTTGTCTGAACATATGATCTATCCTTGAAAATGTCCCCAGTATATTTGGGGAAAAAATGTATTTTCTTGTTTGTGATTACAGTGTACATACATAGGAGTCCCAACTGGCTAGGACTCCTGTTTGCTTTCCTCCCTTGGCAGCTTGCATAGCACCTCTGGTACTAGGAAAGCTAGTCCTCAGGGACTGTGTACAGATCCATAGCCCCTCTCTTTTTTGTTCTTTAATTGGGTCCTTTGTTTCTTGATTTTAGTGGAACGAGAGATTGTAGTTTGTTTGAGTACTTGGATATTATGGATATTATTCATTTATCAGATGTACTGCTGGCAAAGATTCTCATCTACTTTAAGGGTTTTCAAACTAAATCAAAATACCTACATTCCTTACAGAATTTTTAAAAACATATTTCTTTTGCTGTAAGAAGGTTTAATTTTATGAATTTCCACTTGTCAATTGTTGGTCTTATTTCCTGAGCAAACGGAGTCCTATTCAGAAAGTCCTTGCCTACATATCTATCTTATAGGGTACTACTTGTGATTTCTTCCAGTAGTTTCAGCACTTTGGGTTTCACACTGAGGCCTTTAGTCCTTTCGTCCACTTGACATTAATTTTGTTCCAATGGAAAGGTTGTCCTTGGTTAGACTTGTTCCTAGACATTTTATTTTCTTTGAGGCCAGTGTACATGGTAGTGTATCCATGATCTCTCTTCTCACCATGTTTTATTGTTAGTGTATAGAAAGGCAACTGATTTTTGTAATTTGATTTTGTATCCTGCCACTTTGTTGATCTTTTAAATATATGCCTGTATTTGGCAATGCAGTTGCTGTGGACATCTCCAAACCCAGTACTGATGGAGCTGGGTGTTGAGTAGAGATACAAAGATCCCAGGGCTCACAGGGTGGCCCTCGAGGTTCAGTGAGAGTTTCTTTAAAAAAATAAGGTAGAGAGCTAGGCTTGTTGGCACATGCTTTTGATCCCAACATGTGTGAGGAAGAGGCAGAGGCAGTCAGATCTCTGTGAGTTTGAGGCCAGCCTGGTCTACAAATGAAAGACAAAACAAGCGAAAAAAAGGCAGAGAGAAGTTGAGAAAGACACCTGACATAGACATCATCTGGCTTCCATTGTGTACATCACCATAAAGAAAAATTGATAATGTTTTTTGGAAGTGAAATACTACATCTCCATTTTGATCTCAGTCTACATGATTTTGAAGTGATTTTTGATTTACTGAAGTCTTTTGCCTAGAATTTAATCTTGTCTAGTGTCTAAATCAGGGTTTCTATTCCTGCACAAACATCATGACCAAGATGCAAGTTGGGGAGGAAAGGGTTTATTCGGCTTACACTTCCATGCTGCTGTTCATCACAAAAGGAAGTCAGGACTGGAACTCAAGCAGGTCAAGGAGCAGGAGCTGGTGCAGAGGCCATGGAGGGATGCTGCTTACTGGCTTGCTTCTTCTCCTGGCTTGCTCAGCCTGCCTTCTTATAGAACCCAAGACTACCAGCCCACAGATGGTACCACTCACAAAGAACCCTCCCCCTTGATCACTAATTGAGAAAAAGCCTTATGCTAGATCTCATGGAGGCATTTTCTCAACTGAAACTCCTTTCTCTGTGATAACTCCAGCTTGTGTCAAGTTGACACACAAAACTAGCCAGTGCAATTGACACCTTATCAACTTGACACACAAACCCATCACCAATAAGCCTCAACCCTTACTTCCTTATTCATCCCCAAG
>CM052722.1:85999941-86016047 GCA_028551405.1 Uromys caudimaculatus | reverse complement strand
CCTAGGCCCTGACAACGATTTTTCTGTTTCCCCACTTAAGGTGCCAAGACACTGATGGTCTTGCTAGCTGGAGAGGGAAGAAATGAGGAAGAGAGTGGACAGGGCCAGCCTGGATCGGGAGCTACAGCAGCAGCAGAATTAAGTGAACAAGGTGGGCCTGCTGATGGTGCTGCAGGCTTCATTAACTGGAACCAAGAGGACCATGGCACCAGTGGCAGTGGCCAGGAGAATGAGAAGCAGCCAGAGGAGCCAGTCCCCAATTACATGGGGGATTTGGAAAATGTAAAGCCTGTGCCAGGGCAGTGGTCCTGTGTTAATCCTGTGAGAGTGTCGGTGCCTGAATGCCAGCCCCGTCAGCAACACAGGTTCACCGTGCTGCAGCTACAAGAACTAGAGAGCATTTTCCAGTGCACTCACTACATCAGCAGTACAGAAGCATAAGTAGCTTGCCTAGCTTGGTTCCGTTTGTTGGGGAAATAAAGTAGTAATACAAAGAGCTTCTCCTCCCTCCTGGCCCCCTCCTTGTCTGCCTTTTATTATAAATGCACTTCTTTAATTTCTTTTAAGTTCCCTCTCCCTCTCCCTCTCCCTCTCTCTCTCTCCTCTTTCTGTGCAAGTGTGTGCGTGGTGCATGCTGTGCTTGTGTGTTCACAAGACTGCACATCTGGAGGCTAGATGACAACTTATGGGAGTTGTTGAGTTGTTTCTTTGCTTGCAACATGTGGGCCCTGGGTTTTGAACTCAGGCATGCAGGCAAACATCTTGTTACAGTAGTGAGTGCCAGGCCAGCCTCAGCTGCAGAGTGGAAGGCTGTCTTTAAAACATTAAAATAGCCGGGCAGTGGTGGTGCACGCCTTTAATCCCAGCGCTTGGGAGGCAGAGGCAGGTGGATTTCTGAGTTGGAGGAGCCTGGTCTACAGAGTGAGTTCCAGGACAGCCAGAGAAACCCTGTCTCGAAAAACCAAAACCAAAACCAAAACCAAACCATTAAAATAAATAAATAAAATGAACCCAAAACAAAACAACAACAAATGAAAAACAGGCTCAATGAGAATGAGGCGGTATGTGTCTATAATCCCATTACTTGGCCAGTAGATCAGAAGTCCAATGTTATCTCAGTTAGGTAATGAGCTCCAGGCCAGCCCCTTCCCCATTAGGCCATTTGTGTTGCGATTGAAGGCATATTCCACCATACATTTTGTTTGTTTGTTTGTTTTTTCTGGCAAGGGTAGAGGTGTGTGCAGAGGTGCTCTTCTGCTTTTTCATCCAAGATCTCAGTGTGTAGCATGGCTTCCCTGGAACTTGCAGGGAGCTCGTGCCTCGGCTTTCAATTGTGCTTGCACTCCAGGACTGTGTGGTCAGTGCCTCGAGGTTTTCTAATACTCATTTCGTGTCTGCTGTGACTTCTAATATTTCTGTACCTGGACTGGAAGATGGCACAGCGTGTAAAAGACATTTGCAAGGAGAACCTGAGGGCCACTCTGAGGACACACATACAAGAAGAGGACTCCTGCATGCTGTTCTCTGACCTCTGCATGTGCACCAGGGACACACATTTAAAAAATAAATTTAAAAAAGAAGTGTCATGTTTCATTTTTCTGATAATCAGCACGTTGGAGTACCTCATGTGTTAATTGAATATTAACAATTTTTGGATGCTTTCCATTAAGCTTCTTTATTGGAGCTTCCCTTTATCCTGACAAAACACTACGTGCAGGTTTTCCCTGTTGGCATTAGTTTTGTAGTTTTTGCCTTGTTTTGTGTTGTTTTGTTTGAGGTAGTGTCTCCTGTACCACTGTTGCCAGCATTAGGAACATTTCTTTTGAGTGCTTTTAAAATTGCTTTTTAGAGACATGCTTGGGTTTGCATATCCATTAATGGTAGCTTGGTAATAAAATAATATTACCTGTGGCATTTGCTCTAAGCACCTCAAAATTCTCAATATCAGAGAAGGTAGGGAATGAGACAAACATTTCAAAACAATGATAAAATATCCTTCTCCTATTTTATTTCACATATCCATAATTCTGAACGCTGAATGTCTTCCATTTTTACTTTTAGAAAACATCTGGCAAGTTCCATGGGTGTCAGTGAAGCCAGAGTGCAGGTGAGTCCACGCAGAAAAGCCACTCGGTAGGACAGCTATTCTAGAACTTACTTCATCTGTAGGTCCTTTTGGTTCTCTGAGTCGAAATGTGATGCCTTTAATAACATTTCCAAACCATGTTTTCAAAATGACTTTTTAAAGATTTAGCTCTAGTTTTTTAATGTGTGTTTGGGCATGTGTGCATGTGTACACTCCTGCATGCCACATGTATGTGGCTGCTCAAGGAAGCCAGGAGAGGGCATATATTTCATGGAGCTGGAAGTACACGTATTTATGAGCAGCCCAAATGGGTCCTAGGAACTAAACTCCAGTCTTCTACAAGAACAACAAGCACTAACCACTAAACTATCACTCTAAACCAACCTAAATGGTTTTGGAGATTTGTGGTCCTTATGGGTAGAAAATGGAATAAGAAAGCCCTATCAATCAAGAATGGTTCATTTCCAAAAGACATATAACATCCTAAGGAACAAAGAATTGTACCAGGCTTATGTTCACTAAGTACATATATATTACACATACATGTATCCTGTGGGTAAATCATTATATGCATTTTAACTTAGAAAGTGTGTTTACATTATATGTAAACTAGTTGTATTACATATAGATAAATAGGATATATATACACACACTAAAATTATATGTGTGTATACATATATATATATATACACACATATATATATACATACATATACACACACATACACACACACACACACACATATATAAAGATTGTAAGGCTAATATTCTTTTGTATGTGTGTGTGTGTGTTTGTTTTTGTTTTTGAGACAGAGTGTAGCCCTCCCTGTCCTGAACTCACTCTGCAGATCAGACTGGCCTTGAACTGCCTCCTCAGTGCTGGGATTAAAGATATAATGACACCACCTGACAAAGGCTGGTGTTCTTTTTTTTATTGAATATTTTCTTTATTTACATTTCAAATGTTATCCCCTTTTCCAGTTCCCCCTCCCAGAAACCTCTTATCCTATCCACCTCCCCCTGCATCTATGAGGGTGTGCCCCTACCAACCCACCCACTCCTGCCTCCCCACCCTGGCATTCCCCTACACTGGGGCATTGAGCCTTCACAGGACCAAGGGCCTCTCCTCCCATTGATGCCTGACAAGGCCATCCTCTTCTACATATGCGGCTGGAGTCATGGATTCCTCCATGTGTACTCTTTGATGGGTGGTTTAGTCCCTGGGAGCTCTGGGGGGTCTGGTTGGTTGATATTGTTGTTCTTCCTATGGGGTTGCAAACCCCTTCAGCTCCTTCAGTCTTTTTCTAAAGCATTTCTATGGGGAATCATACTGTGGTTGTGACCCTAATTTGTGGTACTCAAATATTCTTAGGTGTGTGTGTGCGTGTACACGCACACACACACACACACACCCTGATGTACCAAGAAAACATTGTTTCCTTGTGGTCATACACAGCCTCTTTCCATCCTCTCTCCCAGAATGATCTCTGAGCCTTGGGAGGAGGACGTGTGGTATATATGTTCTATTTTGGGATGAGACTTCTTCAATCTCTTGTTTTCTATGCCTTGCTCAGTAGTAGATATCTATGTTGATCACCATCTACTGAAAATAGAAGTTCCTCAAATGAGGGCTGAGAAATGCACTAATTAGAACAATATACCATTGGGTGTCAGTTTAATGCTATGCTGATTTGTCAGAATAATAGGAAAGGAGTCTCCTCCTAGGACTTGTCTAGCTACAGATTCTTGGCCTTAATAATTATGCCAAGTCTAGGTTTCAAAGTGTAGAGTAGGACCTAAATTCAATTGGAAAGTACTTGGTTACTACAAATAGGAAAGGACAAAAACAATATAGCTTTTCGTTGATAATATAGATTCTTGCTGGTTTTTATTAAGTCCTTCAATTATAACCCTACTGGTTTACTACACTGAACCAATTCCTTTTTCATAATCATTGTACAAATGGTTTTTGAAGAGGAGAGAAAACTACAGGAGTTATTAGAGGTTGTAAATGCTCAGAGGTCCTCCTCCTCCTTCAGAACATCTTTCTCTAAAGGCTGTGAAGAAGCCACCCTTGCTCAAGGCATGATAGGCAGATGACTTTGTGCCACCAAAACCCTGTTACTTCACAGTTACCTCAATATTTGTATTTGCAATAAAGAGCTGAATTCTCGATATATTTGTTTTGTGTGTTAAGGAAATGTTATTTAAACAGAATGACAAGGTCTGTTTCCAGGAGGTAACACCTCTGCGTCACAGTCAGTAAGCCCTGTAGGTTACAGGGACTTTCCAACATCCATAGTAGGGTTGCCCTGACCCACATGTTCTTTTTTTGTCACCCCCCCCCCATACTGTTCTCACCCTGACTCTTAAGCTATGCAAATTTACAAGGAAGACAATGCAGGACCCTAAGAAGAAACAGCAATTTTTTCCAAACACAGATAATCCTCGCCATCCTGCCCCCCTACTCAGGATTTCACTCCAGCCCTGAACTCTGACAGAAACTTTGTTTGAGACAACCCACAGGGTTCACATGACATAAGCAGTGAAAGAGTAACTAGACTCCTCTCAATTATTTTCCTTCCCTTCCCTTTCTGTGTGGAACTTTTGGGGTCATATGTGGCACAAGCCAACAGTTAATTCTGTCATAGGTCTTAGGTTTTGCTGCTACCAACATCCTGTTATTACACGCTTAGCCCCTCAGCCCTTATATTTACAATAAAGAGCTGGATTCTCAATATATCAGTTTCAAGCATCTTAGATGGTTAAGGTATGTGTCTACATTACCAAGGCAATGTCATTTAAACAGACAATGTGACTTTTCTTGGTTCTGACAGTTCAGAGGATCTCCACTTTCCTTGCAAACTTCTCCTTTCTCCTCCATTCTCCATCTTTGGCAGCTGCAGCTACTCTAGACTCGGGTTGGATAAGCATGAGCTTACCATTTTAAAATGAAATTAAATATTTTAAATTAAAAGGAAAGAAAGCTAGTATGCAGTGGTACAGACAATGGGATCTATTCATAGAGAAGGGGGAGGGGGTAGAAACAATAAAAGCTGAACACAGTTCCCAGGACCTGGAATCACAGCACTTGAGAAGTAGATGTATAAGAATCAGAATTTCGTGGTCCTCCTTGGCTACACGGCAAATTCAAGAACACTCTGCATGCACTACATGAGGTCTCCATCTCACTCTTAAAAGGGGGGATGGGAAATGGTTCAGTAGGGAAAGTGACTGCCAAGTCAGCATGAAGATCTGGCTGTGACCCCCAACATAGATGTAAAAGCAGTAGCAAATATTTAAATCTGGGTTCTGAGACAGAGAAAGGTAGCTCCAAAGAGGTTGCTGGCCATCTCGTCTAGCTGTAATTGTGGGTTTGAGGTTTAGAGACAGAATCTGTTCCAGAAAAAGGTAATGTAGGTGTGGCTAGAGAGATGTCTGTGCAGTTAGGAGTGCATGCTGCTCTTGCAGAGGGCCGACACTTGATTCCCAGCCCCCACAACAGGCTGCTCACAGTGGTGTGTAACTCAAGCTCCACGGGATCTGACACTCTTTTCTGGTTTTTACAGCCATCCACACATGTGTGCACAAACCACGCTCAGGCACACATATATGCACATAATTTAAAAATAAAAATCAAGAGTCTGGAGAGTATGCATGGCTCTTCCAGAGGACTCAGATAGATGCTTGTCAACCTCCCTCACCAGGGGGCTCACAACCACGTCTAACTCCAGCTCCAGGGGAACACAACACTCTGCCTCTGCAGGCATCTGTACACATGTATACATACACACACGCACGCACGCATGCATGCACTTAAAATAACAAAAAGAAATTTTAAAAAAATCTACAACAATGTGGAAAATGCTAGAGGGGAACACTCCATGTTGACCTCTGCCCAGCCTTGTGAACACATGGGTTCACACCTTGAATGTACATGTATAAACACATGCACAAACTATACATAAATAAAATGAAAATTGTTTTTAAGTAAAAGAGAGAAGTCAGCCAGGTAGTGGGATTGATACACTAAGCTTTTAATACTTCTACTATAAATGTGCTAAAAAAGCTAAAGGAATTTATAGCAAAAGAATTACAGGAACTCAAGAGAAAAATGTTCACAAAGAATATCAAACTGCTTTTCCAAATAATAAGTAAAAATTCTACAAATAAAAAATAACATAAGGACTTGTGAGATAGCTCTGAAAATAAAAGATCTCGCCAGCAGTCCTAATGACCTGATTTCCATACCCAGGACCCACATAATGACAGGACAGAAAGTTGTCCTATGATATTCATATAGAGAGCATGGCATGAACTGGCCCCTTCCCCTCAGCAATAAATAAATGAATTAAAAAGAAACCCTGTCTCTAAAAAATCAAAACAAAAAAAGGATATATCCTAACAGCATTATTTATAAAATAAACAAAAATAACATCATTGAATAAAAATCACTGGATTAGCCAAAAAGAGAACTGGGTAGTCTTGAAGATAGGTAACTTTAGAGTATTCAGTCTGAGGAATGAAGAAGAAAATATTGAAAGCATTGTAAAGTGTGGAATTGGATGGGTAGGAAGAGGGGGAGAATCTTGGGGGAATGCGGTAAAGCAAAACTGTGATTAGGATATATTGTATGGAAAAATATTTTCAACAATGACAAAAATACCTGCCCCCCCAAAAATGTAGGGGTTCACAAGATGGCTCCATGAGGAAAGATGCTTGCTGCCAAACTTGGCTTCCTGAGTTTGGTGTCCAGGCTCCACAAAGCAAGAGAGAACTGATTCCTACAAGTTGTCCTATGGTTTCTGTGTATGTGCCATGGCATACACCCCATAATATAAGTAAATAAAATATACATTTAAAAAGAAAAAGATGTGAGGATATCTGAGTAAACTGCCCAAAAATTAGAAGGACCAGAGAAAGGGGAAGAAAGAACACTTGGAGAAATAATGGCAAAATGACTGAATCTGGCAAATCCTACAGCACTAGCCATGGAAGAAAGCCTAACCACCAGAAAGCACCGTAAACTTGATATTTACACCAAGACCCATCTGTTCTTGGTAAACAAAAAGGTTGCTTGACAACAGCAGGACAAAAGAAGCATCATATCCAACAGCATATAGATATAATGAATAGCGCCCTCATAAAACATGGGGGCCAGGAAGTACTGTGAACAGCATATTTAAGGCAGTGAAAGGAACATTTAAAACCCTGTTGATGGATAATTCTAGATGTGACCAAAACAATTGTTCAAAAAGGGACAGAGGATGGTAGCAAGCGGTATTATCCCAGAAACTAGGAGGAGGAAGCAGGAAGAACAGATTAAGGTTATCCCTTGGTATATAAGATTCTAGAGCTGCCTAGACAACACTGGCTCAAAAAAAATTTTTTTTAAAAAGAACCTAGAACAACAATATGAAGTGAGAAATGGGCAGTTCTAAAGGAATATGGATTTCAATATATCATTTTCAATAATGTATAATAAAAAATAGAGCATCCTAAGGAAAGGAAAACTCACTATAATAAAGCATAATAGATAAACTGGATGTTCTAACCACAAGCAGCAATATACATATTGTTTTCAAACATACAGGGAATATTCTCCAGGTAGATTATATAATTAGACAAAAAAAACCACATGTCAGTGAATTTTAAAAATTAAATCAGGCCCCTTGCACACTTCATTACTGTAGATATCAATATCATAATTGGGGAAAAGAAATGGTTGTCTTTTTTTAGATAGGGCATCATTTTCTATTTTTAGATGGTGTCATATGTCCCTCTCTGAACACAAACTCACTTTGTAAACTAGGGTGACTCTGGCATCTACCTCCTCACAGGCTAGCATTACAGGACTGCCACACACCATGCTGGCTTTATGCAGCTCATAGGGATCCTGTGCCTTTAAGCATGCTAGGTAAGGACAATGCAATCTGAGCTACAATCCCAGCCCAGAAATGTATGTCTTTACTATTTTGACCAGACTAGGGATAGAAAAAATTCTCCTGTGCTTGACACAGCAATGTTGGGATTTAGAGCAAAGACGGAAGAAAAACTAGGAAAGGGAAACATGTAGACTTCATTGTGAGGCAGTTATCAGAACTGTGAGGTGAGTCTTTCCTAGGAGAACTCCAGCACCAGGGCTCCAGGATATTCCTATCCAAACAAGGAAGTCTGGAAACATGATAGTAGTGTAGGGCCTTCTATTTTAAGAGTGACCAGAACCTGTTGGGAAAATTTGGCTGCCTTGGGACGAGTCTGAACACAGGCCAGCAAAGGGGCTGCTTGACTAACAGTTCTGGGATGGAGACCAAGGCATAAAAGCCTGCTCTTGACACTTTGATTGTTCAGAGAAGACATTAGAAGTGTGTGTGTGTGTGTGTGTGTGTGTGTGTGTGTGTGTGTGTGTGTGCGCGCGCGTGCGCGCGCCTGTGTATGTTCAAGACAAATGTGACGAAGCTCAGCACAGGTATGACAATTCTCACAGCTTTTACCAGTACTTACCAAAACTTGACAGTACTACTAACCTACCCCCCCAAGCCCCACCCCAATAGCCCTGGTGAAGGTGAGCCCTCTGATCTGTCTGCTGAGCCAGCAGGCCCTGCAATTCTGCCCAAGCTCCTGTAAAGGCAGAGCATGGAAGCACAACAGGCTCTATCTTAGCTACCCTCCTATTGCTTGAAGAGACACTACCATGAAGGCATCTTATAAAAGAAAGTATTTATCTGGTGGCTTGCTTACAGTTTCAGAGGGTGAATCCACGATCATCATGGCAGGAAGCATGGCAGCAGGTAGGCAGGCATGGAGCTGGAGCAGTAGCTGAGAGCTTATATCTTCATCAACAAGCTCTCAACAGAGGGGGGTATTAACTGGGAATGGCGTGGCCTTTGAAACCTGAACCTGAAAGCCCACCCCCAACAACATGCCTCTTCCAACAAGGCCACACCTCCTCTAACAAGGCTATAGCCCCAAATCCTCCCCAAATACTTCTACTAACTGGGGACCAAGAATTCAAATATATGTGCCTATGGGGAGCCATTCTCATTCAAACCACCACAGGATCTAAGTTCACTTTCTGTGAAAGTCCAAAGGAAGAGGCCTCGTAGATAATCGCATTAATTTAATTTCTTTTCTCTGCCAACTACCAAGGAGTCAATGTGGAGTGCTAGACCAAGAGGTAATTCTACAAACAGTTTCCTCAAGGGCTCCAGAGTTACTGGGAGACATTTTCTTACTCCCCACAAATCGGCTCCTATAGTTGACCACCATCCCTTCCCTAGGAAGATAATTCACCAAGGTCAGAGGACTCAGCTGAGATGCAGAGCTTAAAAGGCCATTTCTGCATCTCTACTTGCCCAAGGACTGTGCCGTCCCTGAAAACACATTCTGCTTATTACAGCACCAAACTGTTCTCACTAGGGCACCTCAGGGCTCAATACATAGCAACAGGTGATGAGCATGAAGCCAGGACATTACATCTATAACTGGACACATAGTAATGTGGAACGGGCTGGAAGAAATCTCTTCCAGGTCAAGGGTCACCGCTCCGCTCTATTACCGGAACTACGTCGAAATTACCAGAGATTCCAGTTCAGTCTACAGATGTAAAACTAAAATGGACAGCACCCAAGGTATGGTGTATTACAATATCAAGTACTTGTTCATTCTGGGAGTTGGTGAGGATGAAGACACAGGGAATAGTTAGTACGTAGCTGGGAATGGTGATTTAACTATCTCCATGAGGGTAACGGATGTGGTTCCGGAGAGATGACAGGATAGGCGCCATGCGCTGCTGGCGTCGCTATGACTTCTTGCCTACTTTAGGCCGCGACACCTGATCTTTCTCTATTTTCCCACATCCAGGTAAGAAGGTTTTGCCGGCTGAAGAGGGAAGATATGAGGAAGATACAGGACAAGGCGAGCCGGTACTGGAAGCCACAGAACCAAAAGGGACAGGAGAAAAGGAATTAAATGAAGAGGGTCCCGCTGCTGCTGACCCTGCAGGCCTTGTAGATGAAGACGTGAACAAGGAAGATGGTGGCGCCACTGGAGACCAAAAGAATGAGCAGCAACTGAAGGAGCCGATTTCTGTGCGTGCCGAGGGCGATAGTGTCCAGTCCATGCCAAGGCAGGTGCCACGACGTCGATTGCGCCATAGATTCACCCAGTGGCAGCTGAGGGAACTGGAGAGCATTTTCCGGACCAATTGTTTCCTCAGTTTAGAAGCAAGGTGAGGAGATTGCCTGGCCTTATGTCCTATTTAATGGGAGCACGTGCTGGCCCGTGGCGACCGTTGACCTTTTCCCTGGTCCTCCACGGGGCCTCGTTTTTGTTTTTGTTTTTTTTTAATTAGGTAAATTCATTTATTTAGTGGGGGCGGGGGATTTGCATGTGTGTGAGTGTATGAACCACTTGGCACATGAGGAGGCAAGAGGACACTTGCAGCATTAAGTTTTATGATCTATCATGTGGGTCTGAGGCATCAAACTGAGATCATCTGGCAAGTACAGGTACCCACTTAGCTATCTTGTCAGTCCTGACAAACACTTGCCTCTTCAAATACTAGTCACCTGGAAAAATCAGGCTGCACTACAGTTCTGGGGTAGGGGTAAGAGTCATACAAAATGAGAACGAACATATTTTTATACAGTATTTAAATGAATCAAAGTGGAATACTTCAGTCAATATCTCCTATATTTGTAAGGTCCTTTTAAAAGAGACATGCAAGGATGACCTGTGGTTGGGATAGTATAGAGTGGCATCCTGCTCTTGTTAACATTTTTGATACGTCTGTACATCATGTATTTTGTCTTTAAATTTTTTATAATTATAAACTCACTGACACACTTCTCTCCTTAACTCTCCCTCCACCTCCAAGATCTCACTACAAATCCCTTCCTGGCACTCATATTATAGAGCAGACTGACCTCAAACTCACAGAGACCCACACACCTTTGCCTCCCAAGTGCTGGGACTAAAGGCACCATCAAGCCTGGCCCCCAACATTCTCTTAGTATTTTTGGCTTCCCTTTTTTGCCACCCTGCCCACAGAAAATGGTCCATAAAAACAAGACTTAATATTGGTCATGTGGTTCCATAAGAGCTTTTGTGTTGAGATCTAAGGCATGTTCAGCTTATCTGGGTTTCTTTTTCTGTTTATTCCTGTTTTCTGATACAAGAGATCACCCTGTAGTCCAGGCCAGCCTGGAACTTACAGGGACCCATTGTCTGAGCCTCCCTTATTCTGGGAATTCCGGAAAGGATTGCCAGTACTATGGAGGGTTGTTGTTGTTGTTTGATTTTTGATTTTTGTTTGTTTGTTTGAATGTTTCTTTTCTGTCTTTTGTGCTTTTAATATTTTCTTTACTAAAGGATAGTAAGATCATGGTTCAGTGGGTAAAAGCACTTGCCACCAACCTGGAGAACCAGAGTTTTGTTCCCAGGATCCACATCCGCATGATGGATAAAGGAAACTAACTTCCATTAGGTGCCCTCTAACCTGCACATGTTCACTACGGCACGGGAGTGTGCATGCACACCTCTCCACCCCAAATAATTAAAATAAATGTAACATTTAATTTCCCCCAACACTCAGCACATTGGATGTCCTCATGTACTAATGAAATCTTCATGTGCTCTCTATTAATCCCTCATCTTTTGAGTTTATCCTTCTGTCCTGACAAAGGACCTCACACATTCCCCTGTGTGCATTTGCTTTGCAACTATTGCTTTGTTTGGTTTTCTTTGTTTTTAGAGGCAGAGTCTCCTTACACCACCACACCCAGTATTACCAACATTTCTCTTGAGGTTGTTGATGCCTGTGTTATTGCTTTTAAACATGCTTATTAGGGACATACATGGGTTTTCATGTGTATGAACGGTCCATTAATAATAAACTAATAAAATAATAAACTAAAATTACTTATAGAATTTGTTCCAAACCTTCAAGATAAATGTCAAAGAAGGTGGGGGATGAGACAAACATTTTAAAGCAAATATAAAAGGTCCTTCACATATTTTCCTTCATGTATAATGCTAAATACTGAACATCTATCATTTTACCCTCAGAAAACAACTGGCCAGATGGATGGGTGTGACTGAAGCCATAGTGAAGGTCAGTAAACCAAAGAAAGACATTTGGCATTTTCGAACTTGCTTTATGTCTTGGACTTACTCATCTTATCCATGAAATTGATAACATAAAACTGTTTCAGAATGTTTTTAAAGATTTTTTAAATTTTTATTATGTGTATGTCTGTTTGCATATAAAACATGTGGCCAAGTGCCTAAAGAATCCAGAAGAGGCCGGCAGTGGTGGTGCATGCCTTTAATCCCAGCACTTGGGAGGCAGAGGCAGGTGGATTTCTGAGTTCGAGGCCAGCCTGGTCTACAGAGTAGGTTCCAGGACAGCCAGGGCTACACAGAGAAACCCTGTCTCGAAAAAAGCAAAAACAAAAACAAAAAAGAATCCAGAAGAGGACATAAATCCCCTGGAGCTGGAGTTACAGGTAGTCTTGATCCACCTGAGTTAGATATTGGGAACCAAACTCTGGTTCTTGTGTAAGAGAAGCAAGTGTTCTTAACCATGGAACTGTCCATGTAGCCCCCTCAGAATTACTTTTGAGCTTTAAGGTCTTTGTGAGTAGAAATGGAATAAGGAGGCCTCACTATGCACAAAGGGCATATTTCAAAATGGAGCATAACTTCCTAAAGAAAAAAGAATAGCACTGAACTATTTTCATTTCTTAGACACATATATATATATTATACATACATGTATTCTATGGATAAATTACAAACATGCATATAAAATAGGAATTAAGTATATATAATATATTAATTATATAGATAAACGGACACACACATATATATCCCATATATAACTATGTGCAACTCCGTGTAATGCTGGTATTTTTAGGTAGGGTTTCTCTGTGGAGTCATACTGGGGTTAAGGGCTCCATGATCTTAAACTATTTGAAATGCTCAAAACCAAGCATAAATTCTATCCTTACAGGAAGAATTTGAGTTAGGTAATAGATAACAGGCTGAACCCAGCACTCATAAAGCTGATGTAAACGCTAGTGCATCTGCCTGAAAATGCTGCTAACATCCTCCAATGTGAATTACAGTAGACGGAGAAGCAAGGTGTGCAACCTTTGGACACTTTTCTGGGACTATTTTGCAGTGCTCAGGTGGAAATCAGGGACTCCCATATTCTAGAGCAGCACTGAACCCTGTGCCAGCCCCTCAGCCACTCACAGAATTAGAAGAGTAAAACACCAGGTTCTTCTGTGCAGTATAAAAGTTAACACTGATATACAAACTTACATGGTATGTTTTTTCAATTATGGCCCTAAAAGTTTACTACACTGAACCAATTCCTTTTTCTCACTCATTGTAGAGATGGTTTCGAAAGAGGAGAGAACAATACAGGCGCTATAAGAGGCTATAAGGTCTTAGAAGTTCTCCTCCAGCTTCCCAGCACATCTTTCCCTGAAGACTGTGGAGGAGCCCTGGAGTGCCACTCTAGTACTGGCACCAGATAGAGATGAAATTTTTTTCTGCTACCAACGTTATACTATTATCTCCGAAGCACTTGTATTTCAATAACAGTGTGAATTTTCAATATATTTGTTTCATGTGCCTTTTGATTTAGTAAAATATGTGTGTAAGCTTTCAAGGAAATATCCTTTATACTGAATAACAAGGTCTCCTTGCATGATATCATACTACCATAAGCAGGCTGTTTATATCACAAGAGTTGTGCAAGTTGCATAGTAGGTTTTCACTGACCCACATATTCTTTTTTGTTTACCTGTCATACTAAGCTCACCTCTTCTCCAACTATATAGGACCAAAAATATAGGAGAGAGGCAGGGCAAGACCCTAGAGAGAGTCCTTATCCAAACATGGCTGATTCTGGCCAGAGTGAGGATTTTATTTCAACCCTGGTCTCTGAGAAACTTCTTTATGGGCCATTCATGGGACTCTCGGGAAGCAGCACAGTGTCCTTTTATTTAGGTTGCTCCCCAAACACTTCTCTCTTTCCATGGCATGAACAGTGCACTTTGCCAGAAGTCCTGCTGCTTCAAAGAGAAGAACCCACCCCATCCTTCTCAAGGAGGGATCTCTCTATAGCTCATCCAACCCAAACCCAGGAGGCATATTGTCACTCTTTCCTAGAGCACACACTGACTGACACTTCTTAAGATATCTTTGCAAAGTACACATATCTTGTTAATTCAGAACCAGACTAATACTGAAAATATGTCTTTTTGATATTGTAACTTCTTAATAATAGTTCCTGGTAAAAGGGTTATCACTTAAAAATTCAAGAACACCACTTTGTTCATGTCATGGTCACTATAATTCTGAAATACTCTACCTATGTAGATGTGCCACCAGCACTCCAGCTGAAGGGTGCTGGAACTCGCCATTAGAATTATCCAGTTCAGAAATTGACATGAATGAAATCAAGAATTTTACCAGAAGTGTGTAATCTCCTTTGCCAAGCCATCCTGGATGAAACCAAAGGAGACTATGAAAAAATCCTGGTGGCTCTGTGTGATAGAAACTAAGCATCCCGGGGCTAGAGAGATGGCTCAGCGGTTAAGAGCACTGACTGCTCTTCCAGAGGTCCTGAGTTCAATTCCCAGCAACCACATGGTGGCTCACAACCATCTGTAATGAGATCTGATGCCCTCTTCTGCTGTGTTTGAAGACAGCTACAGCACACTTATATACATAAAGTAAATAAATCTTTAAAGAAAGAAAGAAAGAAAGAAAGAAAGAAAGAAAGAAAGAAAGAAAGAAAGAAAGAAAGAAAGAAACTAAGCATTCCCGCTGCTCTGCAAGATTCTGTGGAAAACATCTCCTAGCTGCTGTTTTCCTTTTATCACATAGGCTTAAGTAGGAAAGTTGCTTTAGCAGATAAGTCTAATTATCTGCTTTAAATAATATAGCCTATAAATAAATTTTACATCATACCTCAGTACAATAGAGAAATTCTTGTTTTGTTAATTATGTTTATTCCAAATTATAAATCCCTATAAGCAAGTCACTTTGGTAATAATATTCCACAGAGAGAAGTTTATGTAGACTAAAACAAAACAATTTTATAAGATAAAAACTTCAAGAACACACAGTGTGCATTACTGTATTCACCATATGACTCTGTGTGCCTGGGATCTCCCAGAGTCATGAATGATTCAGAGATGCAATATTCCCAAAGCCCATAGTTCTCAGTGAGTTTTTTTTACAGATGCAGAATCTGACACTCTCCCCATCCCCTGTGGGGCTGGATGGAATTCCTCAGTAGCTGCCCCGTCAGACTCACACTCCAGCTGCTTGTACCTATGCTAGACTCTACCCCTCACTCCTCATCCTGGAAACACAGGCTGATCACTCAAAGAGATGCAAGAGTGGCATGCTTCACTTAAGGGAGCAGAGAGAGGCTTGGGGTGATGTTTGTTCTCAGGACCTAGAGTACATAGATAACATATAGGCAGCCAGCAGAAAGTCTCAATTTCAAAAGTGACTTTTATGATACAAATATGCAAAGGCTATACTTTCACAAATCGTTTCTGTAGTTGTTACTAGAAAACAAGTACCAGAAACAACAAATCAAGCTGAAAAAGAAACCCTCCAGGATGCATTATAGCTAAAACATTAAATATACAGAATAAAGAAAGTGTACTGAAAGCCACAAGAGAAAAAAATGCAAGTCACATATAAAGGGGAAAAAAATCTATCAGAACAACACATGATTTCTCAATGGAAACTCTGAAATCCTGAAGACCCTGGAGCAATGTATTCTGAGTTCTAAAAGATGACAACTGCCAACCTACACTACTATACCCAGCAAAACTATACACCATAGTTATAAGAGAAAGAAAAATAATTCATGTTACAAGCAAGGTAGAATTCATGTCCGCCAAACCAGTTCTACATAGAATACTGGAGACAAAACTTCAGACTGAAGAGAGGAATAAGCACACCAATAGTCTATATAGAGAGAAGT
>CM052722.1:85972149-85989649 GCA_028551405.1 Uromys caudimaculatus | reverse complement strand
CTGGCTGGCAAGATGGTTCGATGGGTAAAGGTCCTTGCCAGCAAAACGGATAGCCTGAGTTTGATGGCTGGGACAACATGCAAGGTCAGAATGGATTCCCATGGCATGTGCTCTGACCTCCTGTCTCAGTCAGGGTCTCTATTCCTGCGCAAACAGCATGACTAAGAAGCAAGTTGGGGAGGAAAGGGTTTATTTGGCTTACACTTCTGTGCTGCTGTTGATCACGAAAGGAAGTCAGGACTGGAACTCAAGCAGGTCAGGAAGCAGGAGCTGATGCAGAGGCCATGGAGGGATGTTCCTTACTGGCTTGCTTGCTTCTCCTGGCTTGCTCAACCTGCTTTCTTATAGAGCCCAAGACTACCAGACCAGGGATGGTACCACCCACAAGGGGCCCTCCCCCCTTGATCACTAATTGAGAAAATGTCTTACACTGGATCTCATGGAGGCATTTTCTCAACTGAAACTCCTTTCTCTGTGATAACTCCAGCTTCTGTCAAGTTGACACACAAAACTAGCCAGTACACCTCCATATGAATGATGTGGCATCCATACATCCCCAATAAATAAATAAATTTAATAATTAAAAAACTTTTTTTGCTCTGTGCATGCACATGTGTTTGTTTGCCAGGGCAAGAAGTAAGAGGGTAAGGCTACAGAATGAACATTTTCCTTCTGCCTTGTGGTTGGAGGATGGAACTCAGGTCAAGATTTACCTGCGGAGACATCTTACCATCCTTTAAAAAAATCGTGAGTGTGTGTGTGTGTGTGTGTGTGTGTGTGTGTGTGTGTGTAGGTCAAATGACATCCCATTAGAGTCACCCACCTCCTTCCATCAAGTAGGTTCCAATCACTGAACCAAGAGCATCAGGTTTGACTGAAGGCCCTTTACACACTAAAACATCTCAGCGGCCCTATTTTAAAAACTTAACAAAGAAAACATTAGTTTGGGCTGTAGAGATTGCACTGTGGTTAAAAGCACTAGTACTCGTCCAGAGGTCCCAGGTTCAATTCCCAGCACCCACATGGTAACTAAGGACCATCAGTAACTTCAGTCCAAGGGAATCCAATGCTCTCCCTGACCACTCAGACACTACATGAACATAGTACACATACATACAAATAGGCAAAAATATTTTACATGTAATAAATAGATTAAATAAATTTTAAATATTTATTTATTATGTATCTCTCTCTCTGTGTGTGTGTGTGTGTGTGTATGTGTAGTTAGGTAGGCCAGAAGTTAAATTTGGCTGTTGTTCCCCACAAATCACCTGCCATGTTGTTTTAAGGCAGGGTCTCTGACAGGAACTTGGGGCTCACCTATTAGGCTACATTGACTGCCTGGGGATCCCTAAGGATCTGCCTCTACCTTCCTAGCATTCGGATTCCGATTGCATTCTACCACAGTTCACATGGGTTCTGGGGGCTCGGGTTCTTATGCTTGTGTGTGAAACACCATTCTGACTGAGCTATCTTCTAGCTCAAAAAAAAGGCTGATTTTGTTTCTGTTTTTTTGAGACAATGTTTCTCTATATATCCATACACAGCTTTTTTTTTAACATATTACTGCGGCATGCGTGTCTCTCTCTCTCTCTCTCTCTCTCTCTCTCTCTCTCTCTCTCTCTCTCTCTCTCTCTGTGTGTGTGTGTGTGTGTGTGTGTGTGTGTTTCCATCAGAGTTTGATGTCAAGTGGTTTTCTCTATTGCTCGACACCACTAAATAATTAAACTACATTTACTTATTATTTGTGTGCTGAGGATGGGGGGTTGTGGCTTGTTATGGTGCTCATGTGACCGTCTCTCCCCCCACCACAAGGATTGGGGTATCCAAGTCAGGTTTGATTGCAAGCCTCTTTTACCTTCTAAGCCATCTTGCTGGCTCTCTTCAGCCTTTCAAAAATTACATTTATTTATTTATTTATTTATTTATTTATTTATTTATTTATTTATTTATTGTGTGTGTTTGAGGGGTGGCATACTGAAGCATCAGTCTCCATCTTTTAAAGACATTTATTTCTGTGTACCTGTATACATGTGTGTGCATGTTTCTGTGTGGTGGCACATATCTGTGACAATGCTTGTGTAGAGAGGTCTATACAACCGGCATGCCAGAAGAGGGCACTGATCCCCTGGAGCTGGAGTTAATTACAGGCAGTTGTGAACTGCCCAATGAGTGCCCTCTGGAACAGTAAGCACTCTTAACTGCTGAACTATCTCCTCAGCCTTCCTGTCTTGCTTTTGAGGCCGAGTATCTCTTGTTTGTTGCTCTGTGTACTTCCGTTTAGCGGCTCCTGAACTTCAGGAGGATTCCTCTGTTTCTACCTCCCGTTTCATTATAGAAACGTTGAGATTCACACACAGATGTAACTTTTTTTTTTTTACATGAGTTCCGGTGATCCAAACTCAGGTCATTGGGCTGGAAGTGCAGACACTCCTAGCCACCAGGTCATCTCCCAGTGTTTTATTCTTCCTAGGTTTTCTGTTTCTGTTCCCACAACGGTGAGGGATGCGAAGTCATGGCCAGCTTTTATAGCTGTGTGCTTGGGATTTGAACTCAGGTCCTCAAGCTGTCACAGCGAGCACCCTTACTCATCTCCTTGGCCATGGTGCGTTTACTTTTTCCTCCTTTGGCTTGAATGAGTGTTTTTTTTTTTTTTCTCTACCATATCCTCTTTTCCTTCCTATTTAACTGGTTCTTTTTTCTTCTGCTCATCTCTTAAATGTTATTTTTCTACGTGTTTTCAAGTTCCCTTTCTGGTAAACTGCTCATATATCCCAGTTACTCTTTATACAGGATCTATCCTACTCCATCATGTGAGTTCGTGGGGCTCTTGAGATGACTCAGCAGTTAAGAGCCCTTGCTATTCACACAGAGGATCCACCTATGAACTCATTATTGCCCCTGATTCCACTTTCAGGTGATCTAATGCCCTCTTCTGGCTTTCAAAGGCTGTATACACACGATGCCCATATATACTTACACACACACACACACACACACACACACACACACACACACACACACACCAAATCAATCTTAAGAAAAGGTGATTTCATGACTGTGAACTCCTCGGCAGGGTTTCAATTCTTCCCCCACCCCCAACCCTGGGCATTCCAGGCAGTTGCTTTTGCACTGAGCCATCTTCCCCCAGCCCTAGGATTGGGTTTATTCTTATTTTCCCCTTTCCGTTTTATTTATTTTATTCTCTGTGTGTACTTGAAGATCAGAAGACAACCTCTGAGCGTCAACTCCGTCCCTCCCCTATGTGGGTCCAATTCAGTGGTCAGCTTTGGCAGCAGGTGCTTCCACCGACTGAGCCCTATCACCACCCAAGAGATTCGGTTAACTCTGAGATCAACCCAGTATACTCTTTTCCCATACTCACCACATTTGCTACTCTCTACACAGCCCTATGAAGTTGTGGCCTGTGTCTGTTTTATTCATTGATGTTAGGCCCTATCCTAAACACAGTGCTTAAAAGTCCATTCAAAGAATACCTTTAAACGGGTTAATAAATATGACTAAAGCCCCCTTTAACTCAACTTACACTTTCATCCAAGTTTTATCATTAAAATATTGACTGGTCAGCCGGGCAGTGGTGGCGCACGCCTTTAATCCCAGCACTTGGGAGGCAGAGGCAGGTGGATTTCTGAGTTCGAGGCCAGCCTGGTCTACAGAGTGAGTTCTAGGACAGCCAGGGTTACACAGAGAAACCCTGTCTCGAAAAACCAAAAAAAAAAAAAAAAAAAAAAAAAAAAAAAAAAAAAAAAATTGACTGGTCATCTGGCCTATCCTCCCTGTATCTCAGGAATATTAACCAAATGTATTTGTCATTTTCATCCCCCATTACCTACAGAATACAACTTAAAATTCTTCAGTATGGGATTTGGTCCAAATTCCCCATCTTAAAACGTTTTCCTTTTATCAGTTTCTTATCATATACCAAGCACTAAGCTAGTCCCCAAACAATTGTGAATACAGGTACACTAATTTTAACAAGGTGTGATTAGTCTTATTGGAGGCTATGAGGACAGGGATAGATTCAGATTATAGATTATAAAGCAAGTTCACGAGTTCAGTTAAGTACAACATCCAATTTAGTGGCCATCTGCACATTTCAAGCACTTGACAGCCACGTGAGAATAGTATCTAGCATACTGGACAGCTCAACAGAGAACATTTCCATCATCGTGGAAACGGAGGTTACCTATAGGTGCTTCAAAGAGAGCATGGACAACTTCCCAAAGATTGCAAGAAACACTGTCAACGAGATCGAGGATCAACTCAAGCCCTCTAAATGTGCATTTTGAAACAGCACTTCTACCAACAGATAAAGCATTAATTTCTAAACTATTAAAATGTGATATAATAAATAGGTTCAGTTCTTGATGTCATCACAACTTTGGTACCCTCATGTAAATCCTAGCTTTTTTCAGAACTTCTCCCATCCACATAACTTATGTTATAGGGCTCTGAAAATACTTATCAGTGGAATATTTATTTCAGGGCTAAAATTCCAGGTAATACCTATCTTGAAGCTTTTCCTCTGGAGCCCTACTCCATCGCCTGCCTTCTCTACCACTTCCCTTTAAAAAAAAGAAAGAAAGATTCCAAAAGATTTTAAGAAACAACAAAATATTTATTTTGAGACTGGGAATTATGGAAAATCTAAATAATGGAAACTGGACTCTCCTCTAGGTCTTCTAGGAAATCAGAAGCACCACCCTCTGCTTCAGCTCGATGCTTTCCCAGTTTAGCAATCAATTCTTTGGCTGGATTGAAGACGCCATTGGTCTGCTGGTCACAGACATAGCAGCGCGAGGTGGTGCGGAAATGCTGCAATGCACAGCTCTCGCAGAAATAATGCCTACACTTGGTGACAACTGGATTTTGGAAGGTCTGGCGACAGATGAAACACTTGAATGGTATTTCCTCATCATCGCTTCCCACTTCGTAGTTTTCGTCCTCATAGACACCATAGCGACCCTCATCAAGCTCACGTTCGATCTGCCACCCATGCTTGTAATCTGAACGGTCATGGAGGAATTTGCAGCTGTCCCCGAAGCCGCAGAATCCAGTCTCCTTGTAGTCCTTGCAGATGTCCGGCTGGTAATCCCAGCGCACGGTGGCACGTAGATGCTCAGGAGCTCGGATGGGGCCTTTCCTTACCATCCCGGAGGAAGCATTGCCCATGGATGTATCCTTGGGCTTCACATACTTCTGATAATTATTGATTCCCCGATAGATCTTGTCATCTTCTTTGCCCCTCAGCTCCTCCTGGATCTTCTGGCTCCGCTCAAAGATGGACTGTGCATCTCGCTCCTTCTCAGTGTCCAGTTCGTAGACAGCGGTCGCCCCCATATCCTCGGGCCCCACGGGTTTTGCTGAACGGGTAGACTTGTAGACCACGCCGAGACCCTCCGGTTCATTTTCGTCCTCGCTACTCAAGCCGCTGTAGTTTGCCTTCTGTTTAGCGCTGCCACGCGTCTTCTGGATCATCGGATTGTGGGTCGCCTGCTTCTTCTCGGGGCGGACCACAGAGCTACCTTCATCACTGCTGCTGCCGCTGTCCCTGGAACCCGCATCACAGAGCCGGCGCTTTCGGCGGCCCGCCGCCCCTTTCCGCCCAGGCTTTTTGAAGATGAAAGTGCACACCTGACCGGTAGAATTCCCTGGAGAAAGTTGATCCGCCATTAGAGATCCCCAAGTTCTGAAACTGCCGCGACGTACGGGACCGCTTCACGTCGTCACACCTCGCGGTGGTCTCTGCTGCAGTGAATAGGACAGGAGGAAAAGAAAGGACAAAAAAAAAAAAAAAAACCAACCACTACCCCGGAACGCTTGCCAGACCGCGAACGCCAGTTACTTTTGGGCCCCCGCAGCCGCCGTCGCTTCCTCCTGAGCTGTACGGGGCACCGCCCCTCCCGCGTGCTGCCGGAAGAGATAAAGCCGGGTCACCTCTGAGGAGACGGTGACCGTTTGGAGTGTGAGTAACGGTGCGGAGATGTGGTTCGAGATTCTCCCTGGCCTCGCCATTATGGGGGTGTGCTTGATCATCCCCGGGGTGTCCACTGCGTACATCCACAGTTTCACCAACGGGGGCAAGGTAAGGCGGCCGACTCGGCCGCGGGTGGGCTTTGCGGACTGGACTACAGAGTTCCTCTAGGGACGGTGGGGGATAGTGGCCATTTATGGTGCGGTACGGTGGCCGTTTGGATGCGCTGTCGCTCTGTGAAGGAGAAGCCACCTAAGGGTGTCCTCCTCTTAATGTTGCCTGAAAGCGGAGACTTGGGATTCCACCTTTTACTTTAGTAAAACGTAGCTAGTTTGGGGCTGAGGAGGAGTGGCCCAAAAGGCAAAATACCTATTCGGCAGTTAGCAAGGTGGATTACAAGAGTTGGGCCCTAATTCGTAGGCAGAGGAGGTGTTAGTCGTGTCCCCACTCATTCCTATCTTTCATCTCCTTGTGGACATTGTTCAATTGATTTGGTGGATGTATTTGTGCACTTGAGTGCAGGTGCCCGCGGAGATCAAGAGAGGTCCCCGGGTCTCTTGGAACTGTAGTTAAAAGAGGTTAGGAGCCACCAAAAGTGAGTGCCACGAATCAAGTCCTCAACAGGAGCAAAGAGCAGTCAAGTCCAGGAAAGCCTGAACTACAGTGAGGCCCTGTTCCCCCCCCCCAAAAAAAAATAGTTGAGAGAGAAGGGACAAAGAAAAAAAATCAGTGGTGTTGGTCCCATCCCCCAACCCAAAAAAGGGAGAGGAAGTCTGAGAAGTCAGTTACCATGGTCTGGTTTTATTTAGAAGATTTTGGCTTTGTGTTAGTCACTTAGCTTTTGTTTTAACAATGATTCTATGCTTCTAGTGAATTATTTCTTTTTGTAAAGATTTACTATTTATGTATTTATGTGTCTGCTGCTGTCTGTGTGCAGCCATGAAGAGTAGAGAAAGGTATTGAATCTCTCCTGGACTTGCGGTTATGACCCCCCCCCCCCAAAAAAAAAAAAAAAAAAAAAACCCAAATTGGTGCTAGGGAGCCAGTTGAACACCCAGGAATAGCATGCAGGTGCTCTTAACCACTGAACTATCTCCAGCCTCTAGTGTGTCACTTATGAAAAATTGTGGGATGTATCTTTTTACTGGGTCACTTATATGTACAGACTGCCTTGTCCTTTATTTAAAGGAAAAAAGAGTTGCTCGTGTTCAGTACCAATGGTATTTGATGGAACGCGATAGACGTATCTCTGGAGTCAATCGCTACTATGAGTCCAAGGTAAGATGACTAAAAGATCTTAGTGGCTTCTGGTAATTCCTTGCCTAAGGTCTGTCATACAGTGCTCATTTAATTTGCATGGTTTTTACTAGTGTAGTATACACTCTTTTACATATATAATGATCTTTGATGTATTTGTATGCAGTGTGCATGCATATGTGTGTGGGTACACTTGCTCATGCATGTGCATATGGAGGACACACCCATTTATTTATTTGGTTGGTTGGTTGGTTTATTTGTAGTTAAGACAGGGTCTTAAAATTTAGCCTTTGCTTGCCTGGACCATGCTATGTAGACTAAGCTGGCCTTGAAGTCATAAATTGGCCTACTTCTGACTCCTGAGTGCTGGGGTAAAAATGTGTGTACTAGCAGGTCTGGGTATTTATTTATTTTTAAATTTGTCTTCATTGATATACATGGGCCAGGGTACAAATGTGGAGGTCAGAGGACAGCTTGTAAGAGTCAGCTCTCTCTTCCTATCATGTGGGTCCCAGGGATCAAATTCAGGCCCTCAGTCTTGGTGGCAGGCACTTTTACTCATGGTACCATCTTGCTAGCCCTAGTGCCTTATTTAAAGAATTAATAGAGCCATCATGGTGGCATGTGCTTGTAATCCTAGCCCCTGGGAGGCTAAGGCAGGGGAATCTGTGAGTTTGAGGCTAACTTGGGCCACATAGTAAGATAGCATCTCATTAAAACAAAACATAAAAAAAGAATTAATATAGTTCAATGTGTTTGTGTGTGGTTTGAGTTGGTAAATGCAGGTTATGTGTGGAGGTCAGAGGACAATCTGAACGTGGCCAGTTCTGACCTACACCCTTGTGGGAACTGGGAATCAAACTCGGGTTAACAAGTCTGCACGCAAAGCCATTTCTCTGCCTCTCACCCTCATGATTCTTTAAGTTTTGTAAATCATGTAATAGCTGCTCCTGCCTCATGGATTCCCCCATGATGAACCTAGGTAAATTTTGTGCTCATTTTATAGATGAGAAAACATGGGTAGAACGAGTAAAAAGTACTGCACAGGGGCTCAGTTCAGTGCTGTGTGAGAATCCAGCTCATGTACACAAGAGGAGATTAAGTAGCGGCCTTGTAAAAACCTGTGCCTCTGTGCCCCATGCTTTCATTTACCCTATGGTATTTTCATACCTGGAAGGAATGTCATTACATATCTCTAGTGCAGTCTTAAGCAGTAGGTTGTGAGTGAGGTTTTTTTCTTTTGGAGGGGGCCTATTGCTTTTGTTTGGAGGCAGGCAGGCACTTTTTACATTGGCCTGGCTGGTCTGGAGCTTGTGTGTAGCATACAGTAGCCTCGGACTTAGAGCAGACTTCCTGCCCTTGCCTCTAGTAGCCTCAAATTTACAACAAACTTGCCTCCTGAATACTGGGACTAGGATTACAGATGTGCAATACTATGTCCACTTTAGGTCTTTGGATGTTTATGGGGCAAATGTTTTCAAGTTAGGGTCATTGTGCTTTAGCTCTACTACTTGACTGACTTAAGGAAGTGATTTTTGTTTGCTTGAGACAGAATCAGGTGGTTTCTAACTTCTTTGGGTCTCTACTTCATTACCTATGAAGACGTTAAATGATGCAATATTCACCTTGTGTTCAGTGCTATTGTGTGTGACAGTTTACTGTTTGGTCCTCTGATTCATGACTGGGACTGTGTATGAGGATCCAGGAGGTGAATAATTACTTGACTGTAGCTCCAGTTAAGGTGAAGGAAGGAAAGGCCTTTTCATATATAGTGATATGTTTGCTTCTGTCAGAAAATGAGCCGGGCAGTGGTGGCGCATGCCTTTAATCCCAGCACTTGGGAGGCAGAGGCAAGTGAATCTGTGAGTTTAAGACCAGCCAGGACTATGGAGTGAAAACCTGTCTTTGGGGGGGGGGGCATCATTTAGTGGCCATTCTTTAATGATTATGAAGCTGATTTAGTTTCTATTGTTGCAGTTAGAGAAATGTGGGATGTGAAATCACTTGTTTTAATAACAGAATGCTATTCTGTGACATTGAAAATTAAACAACATGCTACATTTTGATGGAAACAGAATTCTCACGTCCTCCTTTTCAAACTGTTTTACAGGGCCTGGAGAACATTGACTAAGGAGGCATTTTCCTGGCTGATGAAAAAAATTACTCAGCTATGGTCATCTGTTCCTGTTAGAAGGCTATGCAGCGTATTATATACTATACGCATGTTATGAAATGCATAATAAAAATTTTAAAAAAATCTAAAGTCATTTTTCTTTTTTATGAAGCAAAGTAAAAGTTTAATAAAGATTTTATATAGGCATAAACATGAGGGTTAAGAGAGAAATAGAGGCACTCTGAAGAAACTAAGACACATCTGAGAGGGTGGGTGTGGGCTTCTTGAAGAGTCTTTTTTTTTTCTGTTAAAATAGTCATATATAGGATTTTGGTAGGTGTCTTAGGGTTACTGTTGGTGTAATAAGACACCATGATCAAAGGTAACTTGTGAAGGGAAGGGTTTATTTCACTCACAGTTCCATATAACAGTTCATCATCAAAAGCAGTGAGGGCAGGAACTTGGAGGCAGGGGCTGATGCCAAGTTTATTGGAGGGGTGCTACTTACTGGGTTACTCCCTATGGCTTGCTCAGCCTATTCCCTTATTGAACCCAAGACTACCAGCCCAGGGTGGCATCATCCATGATGGGCTGCCCTCCCCATCACTAATTAATAAAATGTGCTACAGGCTTCCCTACAGTTTAGTCTTATAGAGACATTTTTCTCAATTGAGGCTCTCTAATGACTCCAGCTTGTGTTGCGTCAGCATAAAACTAGCCAGTACAGTCGGTTTTGAAGTTGCTATCTTTAAAAGGTTGCTAAGAAACATAAATGATATGATAAATTGGTTCTGAGGGGATTGTCATCCAGGTTACAGTGGTAAGGTAAAAGTCTAGGTAGGTTATTTTCACTCTGAATGTTGTCTTGAGATTTCTAGAAAATGTTCGATCCCTACCCAAGGTCCTACACATTCAGGCCTTAAGCCTGGTTCATTGCTATTTTAACATATCTAGATATAAAGGAATATTATTCTTAATGTTGACAAACTTTACAGCAAATGTTATTAATTGTGCTGCAATTCTTCTCAGCTGGAGAGGTTTCAGTCAGACTCCAGTGTGAGGAGCTCTTTTCCTGTGATCCCATAACTGTCCCTATCTATCCTGCCTCAGGTTCCTCCTCTGAAATGTTCATCTCTTAAGGGTTGTAAAAGCTGACAGCTCTCCTGAGGCTTCTATGTTGAGCAAGGACTTAGACCTTACCTTTTAAGGAATCAAAAGGCTCAACCATCTGGGCAAGATGTCCCAGCTGGTAAAAATGCTAGCCTTGCAAGCCTGAGTACCTGAGTTCAATCCCCAGAACCCACATTTTACATAAGATCTTAGGGCTGGAGAGTTGGCTCTGTGGTTAAGTGTTCATACCACTCTTGTAGAGGACCCAAGTTCAGTTCCCAGCATCTATGTTAGATGATTACAACCATCTATAACAAGCCCAGAGGATCCAACATCTTGTGGACTTTAGGAGCACCAGTATTCACTTAATACACATACCTACACATGGGGAGACTCACAAAATTGAAACGAAATCTTTTTAAAAACTGGATGTGGTAACATGCATCTGTAATCCCAGCACTCTTATTGCAAGATGAGAGATGGAAACAGGAGAATCACCTGGAACCTTGAGACCAGCTAACCTGGGCTATGAAGCATGGCAGAAACAAGAAGAGGAGACTGCCAGAAGCCTGCTCCAGCGGTGTGCTAAGGAGGGGATGTGGGGTCAGTGAGTAAAGCAGACACACACACACACACACACACACACACACACACACACACACACACACACGGTACCATTTTTCTTTTTTTAAAGATTTATTTATTTTATGTATATGAGTACAGTGTCCGCTGTCTTCAGACATGGCAGAAGAGGGCGCCAGATCCCATTACAGATGGTTTTGATCCACCATGTGGTTGATGGGAATTGAACTCAGGATCTCTGGAAGAGTACTCAGTGCTCTTAACCACTGAACCATCTCTCCAGCCCCCCAGCCCCCTTTTAATAGTTTTTTTATTTATTTGTTTTTTTAAGATTTATTTATTTTATTTGTATGAATACACTGTCACTGTCTTCAGACACACCAGAAGAGGCCATCGGATCCCATTACAAATGGTTGTGAGCCGCCGTGTGGTTACTGGGAATTGAACTCAGGACCTTTGGAAGAGCAGTTAGTGCTCTTAACCACTGAGCCATCTCTCCAGCCCCTATAATCATTTCTTAATCATGAGTTTCAATTACACATAATGATTACAAGCTTCATATTTTTAAAATTATTTTTTTCCTTTTTGTTAAACATTCTTTTTTTTAAAGATTGTTTTATGTATATCTATCTGCATGTACACCTGTGTGCCAGAAGAGGGCATCAGATCCCATTACAGACAGTTGTAAGCCATCATGTGATTGCTGGGGATTGAACTCAGGACCTCTGGAAGAGCAGTCAGTTCTCTTAACCACTGAGCCATCTCTCCAGCCCCCAGGTTTTATATTTTTAAAAAACAAGTTATTCTAAATCCCACATCTGTTCACTCAGCTTCTCATGTGATTTCTTCCCATAATACATCTATGTCCTAAAGTAATATCTATTTTCTATTTTATTTATTTATCTATTTTATTTATTTATTTTAATATTATTTTCTATTATAGATGAACAGAATTTGAGCAAGCCAAATATTTTTAACAGCCAGTTTATCTTGTACTGGCAGGTAGCAGTTTGCAGTTCCAAGCAAGGAGGTAGACATCATGTTATTCTAGCTTAACATAATTCTTATTCATCTGACACAGTTAACCATCTACCTGTTCTTAAATTGTTTTCCTAGCAAAGTAAATGTATAGTTAACTAGAGAACTTTAGGTCAGAGATCTTTTACTTTTCTGAAGACCACAGAAAAAGAATCTATCCAGTCTACATGTTGCACAAGTCCTCAAGATTGCACAGCAAAGCTCATTAGCAAACTTATAAAACCAGGAAAATCAGATTTTACAAATGGACACAGAAGTTCAATCTAAACATAGGGCACTGAAACTCAATTACTTCTTTGATCATTAGCCTGTCCCTTGTAAGTGAAACTCATGAGCCCTTAGCCATTGGACTTGCCTTATTTTTGCTTTCTGACCTTAGCACGACTTTTATTCAGTAACTAAGAATGTTTTATGTTGTGCCCTAGTTTTTCTGCTACAAAGCAGCTGACAAAACACCCTGGCCTGATTTCATTAATTGTACATAAAAAGCACCTTGACCTAATCTTTTTAACCATACACATTTTAATTTTTTTCTCAGAAATCTTATGCTAAATCATTAAGCTATCTTACAGGCATTGTTTTGGGGGAATCATCACTGTTGTTATACTTTGTGATTGCATTGCCCAGTGGAGAATTAGAACACCCCCCAAGAATATTCATACAAGGCAAAAGAAAAAGACAAAACCAGAGTGACCAAGGCAGCAATAAGTGCAGTAAGGCCTAGCAATGAGGAAAACAGGACCTTCAGGGCTTGCTTATCAGAGGTATACTCATAGTGGCTTTGCTGACAGGTGAGCTGTTTTCTTCATGCTCCCATACTGACTGCAGCTCCTCCTGCTGCATGGTTACTGCCAGGAGACCATGCCTTAAAACAAAGTAGAAGGAGAAAACTGACTCCCAAAAGCTGCCTTCCACATGCACAGCCGAACTCAAACAGTGACATTGCCTGCTCATCCACACAAGAGCTTTTTGTAAGTCTCAGCCTACCTGGTCGACAGAGTACATGAACAGGTATGAGCTTAGAGGTTGAAGTGTCATTATTTGAAGGTAATGTGGATGTGTGATCATCACTAAAGACATCAAATATAAACAATTAGTATGATTAAGGTTAATATAAAAATAGCAGGGCCTTTTATTACTGATGTCTGATAACCATGATGTTGGTAAATTACTGGAGGGGTTGCCCAGTGGTTAATAGCACTGGCTGCTCTTATAGACAATTCCCAGCACCCACATGGCAGCTCACAACCTCTTACTCCAGTTCTAGGGGATCTGACATCCTCTTCTGGCCTGCAGAAGCACGGGGCACTCAAGTGGCCCACAGACATACACAAAGCACTCATGCACATGTAAAACGGCACACTTTTTGGTAAAGGCATTTTTTTTTATTTAAGATTTTTTTATTTATTTCATGTATGTGAGTACACTGTAGCTGTCTGCAGACACACCAGAAGAGGGCATGGTATCCCATTACAGATGGTTGTGAGCCACTGTGTGGTTGCCGGGAATTGAACTCAGGACCTCTGGAAGAGCAGTCAGTGCTCTTAACCACTGAGCCATCTCTCCAGGCCCCGGTAAAGGCGATTTTTAAACTTCTGTCATAAAGAGCACAATTTATGGGAAATTATCTGAAATAAAATTTGGAATAAACAAACAAAAGACACCCCCCCCCCAAAAAGAAAAGAACATTATAAGCTCAAGCAGTTGGAGCTGGAGAGATGGTAAACCACAAAGAGTGCTTGCTATTCTTTCAGAGGACCCAAGTTCAGTTCCAAGCATGTGCCAGGCAGTTCACAACTGCCTGTGTGTAACTCCTGCTCCAGAGGATCTGACACCTCTGTGGGCACTCACACACAAATGCACATAAATAGTCTAGAACAAGCTTTGCCATTTTTACAGCTGAAAACAAGGAGAGGGCTGGAGACGTGGCTCAGCAATTAAGAAAGAGCACGGGCACTGGCTGCTCCTGCACGGGCTCTGGGTTTAGTGCCCAGTGCCAATGCTGGGCTGCTCAAAAATGTCTGTAGCCCAGTTCCAGAGGATCTGATGCCCTTTTCTGTCTTCTCTAAGTATTACATACACATAGTGTGCAGACATACATGCAGTCAAAACACCCATACATACGCAAATTTTTTAAAAATGACAAGGTGTGTAAAATTACTAACATGGTGAGTACCAGTTATCTCTGCGTGAGCATCTAATACTTCACGAATGGCATTGCAATGTCCTTTGTAATTGATATTAAGATATTTATAGTTCTTCAAAAATGGCTAGAGTATAGAAACATATTTTCCCCTGTTCTTTTTCTAAGTGGATCCTGCAGGGTTCAAAATTCTAGTTAGCATCCTGGGAATATAGTTCAGTGGTAGAGGGCTTGCCTAGCATTTACAAGGTCTTGGCTTCCATTTTTGTATCATCTATTGATCTAGTCCTTGGTAGGAAGACACTCTGCCCCCCATGTGATGGGACTGCAAGCGTGCCCCACCACATGAAACTCCTTTTCATGGCTGTGCTTCACCTTCCCGACTAGACGGTGAGTCACTGTGGGAGGCATCTGACTTACCTTTACATCTCAGTTCCTGCTGCATGCACATGCTGCAGGTACCCAGTGGATGGACGGGCTGGCTGGATCCACTTGACAAGAGCATGGCACCATCCAGCCTGAACCTCACTGCTGAGAACGATCAGCTTTGCAAGGCATAGGCAGGAGAGGACGAAGGAACCTGGAGAGGACGAGAGGGAAGAAGATAGAGGAGGGAGAACGTGATGTGGTGTTAGAGTAGAAGCCAGTGATTCTCATCTTTCCTAACACTGTGACCCTTTAATACAGTTCTTCATGTTGTGGCGACACCCAACATAAAAGTAGTTTTGTTTCTACTTTGGAACTGTAGCTTTACTACTGTTATTGGTCGTAATGTAAGTATCTGATATGCAGGATATCTGATATCCCTGTGGGGCTTGCAACCCACACGTTGAAAACTGCTGATGTACAGGAAGGGTGAGGGCAAAGCCAGGAAGGGTGCAAATGAATGAAGGGACACGAGTGGAAAGGAAAGCGTCAGGCCCAATGTGTAAAGTCCTGAAGAGGGGCCTCACACAGTTCTCCCCATTCCCTCTTCCTTGTGCTCTGATGTAGTCCACTCCTGCTTAGAGGCTCATGCTGGTTAGTTTTTGTTTATTTGTTTGGTTTGGTTTTGTTGTTCACTTGACAGAGCTTAGAATCACCTGGGAAGAGGGAATTTCGATGGAGGGGTTCCCCTATCACTGCCTGTAAGCAAATCTGTGGCGCATTTTCTTGACTAACAGTTGAAGTGGCAGTGCCTGCCACTGTGCGTGGTGACCCCCCTAGGCACATGGTCCTGGATTGTATAAGAAAGCAGGCTGAGTAAGCCATGGAGAGCAAGTCAGTAAGCAGCTTTCTGCCGTGGTTCTTTGTCGGACACCATGCAGGAGGAACTAGAGCGAGCAAGTAAGCTTTCTGGAGATAGGCCACCATTTTGCACAGTTGCCATGGGTGTACCTGAGAGACACTGTCTGGGTAAAGGGGTGGGGTGGGGGGGGCTGGTCTCTGGACTGCTTCTTGCTGCTGCTGTGCCTTCTCATGTTGGCATTGCTACTTTCCTCCTGTATCTAGCATGATATGATTGAGCGCGGGGAGGCTCTTACTGTCTATACTCTGGTGTGATAGTGTAACTTTAATTTTTTTCAAAGTCTACTTTTGATAATGGTTCTTAAATGCTTTAATCTTCCTTTAGACCACTACCAGAGGTAGTGGAGAAGAAAGGATACGGGGGAAGTGGTTCTTTTTAGAAAGGTTCTTTGCAGCAACTCCTGTCTGAGATGTCTGGAAATTGGCAGTTTCGTTCACAGGTTAGCAGCGGCAGCTCGATCCACTCACAAACACTTCAGGCATACACCAGCAGTCCAGTTCAGTAATGTCAGGATAGGAGCAGCGGTGGCACAACCTAGCAGAAAGGCCTAGCCAGGCCTCAGCTGAATCAGCAGGAGTCAGCAGGAGGGACCAGGGCCAACTGGAATGCCAGGAAAAGTTCTTGGCTGTGCCTCTCTCAGCGAAGCCAAGATCAGTGAAGATTCAAGAAGAACAAGCATTGTACAGTTAGCTCTATAAGCAAGTCAAACTCAGCCTCTGTCACTGTCCCTCGAGTCCTTTTGATACTCCCTCCAAACATCACATGTCCTCCACGTGTCCTGCCTCAGCACGTACCTTGCCTCAGCTGACATCACTCTGCCAATCAGTCCAAGTCCAAGGAGTGGCAAGAAACTGCAGTACATCACCAGAAGTTTTTTGGTGCATTCCTCTCTATGGAGTCCCTTACAAATGCAGCTCAACTCTGCAGTGTAAGGCAGACCAATAGATGCATGTTGTTAGCAAAGAATCCTTCGCCCCGTGTCCTTCCTCGTGCTTACTTTAGCAGAGCATCCTTTCACCTGTGTCTGCTTCAGTGAAACACTCCTTCACATGTTTGCCCCAACAAAACACCAGCCAACACTACTGACTTCCCAAAGAATCCTTAAGTTTCCATTTCAGACACACCTCATAGTCAGTAACATGCAAACAGTGTCACCAACTGGGGACTAAGTCATCCAATGCCCAAGAATATGGTATATGAGCGATATCTCATTCAAACCACCACATAAGCCTTTAAAAAAATAATCCTCCTTCCAATTTCTCACACCAGGTCCTCCCCATAGGTTTCTAGCCCACTGTTCTAGGGTCTGCACTTCCTCTAATTTGTGGTGATCCTTCTGCTTCTGCTTCCAGGGGCTGAGATTCTAGGTGTACATCATCACCCACCCAGCTCTAAAGTTACTAGAGCATTAAAATCATAAATATAATGATGTATTAAATATAATAAATATATATATACATAAGTAATTACTCTTTTCTCCTTTATTCTGGTGCTGGGATCGAACCCACCATGTAACTCGCTCTTCCTGCCTTGCTGTACTGCCTCCAAAGTCCTCCTACCCCAGCAGCTCACCCACCTGAGACTTCATCTCAGCAGCGGGGTTTCAGTGTATGGAACCTTGATGTGCATGGTGCCATCCAGACAGTGAACTCGACATCTCTCCTGGAGGAAAAAATGACACCCAAGAGAACAGTTTTCTTCTTTGCTATGATGCATATCATCTGTGTCATAGTGAACAGTCACTCCATGCGACAGCATGGTTCAGGGCAGGGATTCAGAACCTGGGGAGTTTTCTGGACTAAAATGACTAGGTCCTGATATAGAGTCATCGGATTTTCATTTCACTAGCCATTTAAATACATACCATTAAAAATATCACTCTTGGGGCTGGAGAGATGGCTCAATGGTTAAGAGCACTGCCTGAAATGGATGGAACTTGAAAATATCATCCTGAGTGAGGTGACTCAGTCACAA
>CM052722.1:85826661-85972049 GCA_028551405.1 Uromys caudimaculatus | reverse complement strand
CAGACCACATATGTGGCAGAGGATGGCCTCGTTGGCCATCAGGGAGAGAGGAGAGGCCATTGGGCCTGAGGGCGTTAGAGGCCCCAGTAAAGGGGAATGTCAAGGCGGGAATATGGGGATGGGTGGGCGGGTGGGTGGGAGGTGGAATTCCCTCATAGAGGTGGGGAGGGGGAGGGGATAGGTGGTCTCCAAAGAGGAGACCTAGAAGGGGGGAAACATTGGAAATGTAAATAAAGTATCAAAAATAAAATAAAATAAAATAAAAAGAGCACTGCCTGTTCTTCCAGTGGTCCTGAGTTCAATTCCTAGCAACCATATGGTTTGTTCACAACCATCTGTAATGGGATCTAATGCCCTCTTCTGGCATGCAGGCATACATGCAAACAGAGCACTCATACATTTAAAAATACATAAGTAAATAGAAATTTTTAAAACTATCTCTACTATCAGGGTTGGAGAGGTGTCTCAGCAGATAAGAATGTTAATTGCTCTTGTAGAAACCCAGGTTTGGTTCCTAGCACCCACATGGTAACTCACAATAGTCTGTAACTCCAGATCCAGAGGCTCCAACATATTCTTCTGGCATCCATTGATGCAAAGCATATCTGTGGTATACATACATACATTCGGGCAAAACACTTGTACACATAAAATAATAAAAAATAAAGCTTTTAAACATGCCACTATTATTGATAACAATACTAGGAAGATTATTAACTATTATATAGAAAGTTTATGATGTATTTGGCACTACTACTCTCAATCTTCATATGAATAATTGGGCTTAATTCCCATTCAAACACACACACACACACACACACACACACACACACACACACACACACCAACTCTTTGGAGGCAAAGGCAGGCAGATTTCTGTGAATTTAAGGCTATCCTGGTCTATGTAGCAAGTTCCAGGCCAGGCACAGCTAACATAATGAGAACCTGTCTCAAAAACAAACAAGCAAAACAAAATCCAACAACAACAACACCCCCCTCGAAACAAACAACTTATTCAGGCCAAAGGATGCAACTCTGTTGGCAGCATTCTTGCCTAGCACGCATGAAGCCCTGCTGTGATGATGCACATAGGTAATTCCATAACATAAGGAGAATCAGACGTTCAAGGCCATCCTCCACTACATAGCAAGTTCAGGTTCAGCCTAGAATAAATACATAAGACCCTGTTTTTAAAGGTGGGCAGGGAGAGGGAGAGAGAGTAGAAGGCAGGGAGGAAGAAAGAAAACCTGTTCAAAGTGAGCCTGGTGGTGCACTCAGGAGGCTGAGGCATGAGGATCTCACGTTTGAGGCCAGCATGGGCTCTATAGAAAGACTTTGTCTAAAAAAGAACCAAGCGCTCTATTCTAGGCCATGTTCATCTTTATTTTGTAGACAGGAAATGGAGAAAGAAAAGTGCTAAGTCAACTGTCTCTGAGTCCGTGCAGATACTCATTGCTCTACTCTCTCTTCCTCAATGCACAAAATAGACAAGCACATAAAGTCCTAAACTCAGAATGATGACATGAAAAGGTCAAATTTTGATGGCAGGATAGTTCTGGGTTTGAGCTCTGGGCAATACCCAGGGCATCCTCTGTGCCTCACTTCATGCAAATATAACATGAAACAGTAATACCTACCTTCGGGCACTATTGCAAGATGGAGATCGCTCGATGCAGTGACTTGCACAGCATGCAAATACCCAGTGTTTTTTGGCTGAAGAAGGTCACCTCACCAGTCCTTTGGGCACAGCCGGGCCTGCATCTCCTCCTGGGAAGAAGCTAGGCTTGGTTGTCAGCTTAGCTCTAATACTGAGGTCAAATAGCAGGTGGGACTGGCGCTCTCTCTCCTCTCGATTTCCTTTCTTCTATTGACAGAGGCCCATGGCTACCCATTGTTGAAACTGCCATTGTTGCTGTGGCAGCACTTGTAAACATTCTCTCTAGGAACCTTGAGGCAGAGCTGCTGAGAGACTACTATACTAAGGCTTCCTCTGCTACTCCTTCAAAGAAGAATCTGCTCATATAGGTACTGGGGTTTCTTTGCTAAGGGGGAGGCCTGAAAAGGGACTTGAAGTGATTCTGTTAATCATCCATACCCCAAAGAAGCTAATGGGAGAGACAGCTATGAATGATATGCATCCATTGATGGGTGAAGGTTAGGTCCCTTCCTCCCTCCCTCCCTCCCTCCCTCCCTCCCTCCCTCCCTTCCTTCCTTCTTCCCTCCCTTCCTTCCTTCTTCCCTCCTTTCCTTCCTTCCTTCCTTCCTTCCTTCCTTCCTTCCTTCCTTCCTTCCTTCCTTCCTTCCTCCCTCAGTTCTTCCTCCCTTTGTGGTTTGTTGGTGGTGGTGGTTTGGAGAGAAGGGTCTCTGTAAGCCAAACTTGCTGGTTTCAAACTTTCTACTTAGCCAAAACTGGCTTTGGAAAGACTGTTTCTTTCAACAGGTAGTCCTGTTTTCTACCAGCTGAGGAAGAGGAACCCAGATGAAGATGAACTGAGTGGACAATGACAATATTAAGGCCTAAATGAGCAGTTAGTCTGTAATTATTACAGGAATGCTTAAAGGGTATGCAGATTTTTTTGATTGATGGTCACAGGAACTTGGTTACCTTGTGCAGTGTCTACCATACTCTTGGGACCAAAAATGTTGGAAAAGGAAACAGGATTGCCTTTCATGAAAAGGGCTTACAGGGAGAATGCGATGGCTCAGTGGATAAAGGTAGTGGTCCCCAGGACTCACATGGTGACAGGAGAGAAACAACTTCTAAGTTGCAAGTCACTCCTTGACCCCCACACACGTGCTAAGTCGCCTTTAGCACCTCCTGCCCCAGTTAAAGGGATAAATGCAAAAACTATGGATTTAAGATTAGGCTTGCAGAAAGGAGCACATTCTGAACTATATGAAGGTGACGAAAGGTCTCTGGAAACCTCTTTTTTTGGTTGCTGTTTGTTTGTTTTTCAAGACAGGATTTCTTTGTGCAGCAACTACCTCTGTAGCCTTACCTGAACTCACAGAGAGCTGCCTGCCTCCACAACCTGAATACTGAGATTGAAGGCGTACACCACCATACCAGACTAGAAGTCTTCCATTTAATGTCTATTTTTTGCATTTATTTCTTTTCCTAGCACCTATATCAGCTGGCTCACAACTACCTGTAACTCCAATTCCAGGGGATCCAATGCCCTCTTGCAGTTTCACACAGGCTCCTGCACGAGCACAGTCTACTTACCTACACTTATGTACAGTCATGTCAGGCACATCCACAGAGACATAACAGGAAATAAACATTGTTTTTCAAGTTATCATACTAAAATTAGGATAATTGGTCAGAGAAATACAAAGAGGTGGCCACAGTAGAAAGAGAGAGAAATGAAACTTCAGCTTGCTGAGATTTGTAGTCGTTTGAGCTAATGGGAGTTGGGAGAAAGCAGACTGAAAAGTTGTGCAAGACAGTAGTCCTGAAAAGCTGGAAACTTCTCCAGGCCTCCAGTCACTGGTGCCCCATAGAGGAAGGCCATCCTGGAATACAGTTTCCCTCTCACAGGGCAGTCAGCGTGCACTTCCTAGTGTATGGCCTCCCAAGGACACTAGAGGGCACTAGGGGGCCATTTCATGTGGGCTTCTCCAGTCAGCTATCTAGTGATAGAGAGTGGATGTGGAAAATAGCCAGTGTCCATCTCATTCATAGGGTCGTGGTAGTTAAATGAAACATGGCACATTAAATAGTCCAAATTGGGAGCCTTATTTGTAATAAATAAATAAATAAATAAATAAATAAATAAATAACTCGCTTAGTTTGGAAAGACATGTGCAACCATTCCCTCCCTCCATTTCAAGATTTGCTAGCAAGATGGCTGGGTGTGGTGTTGTACACCTTTAATCGTGCAGGCAGATGGATTTTTTTTTTTGTGATATCAGGTCCATCCTGGTCTACACAGAGAGCTCCAGGCCAGCCAAAGCTACACAATAAGACCTGATCTCAAGAAAAAAAGAAAGAGAAGGAAAGAAAGAAAGAAGGAAAGGAGGGAGGGAGGGAGAGAGAAAATATTTGCCTGCTAGAAATGATTTCTCAGAAGTGAACAGTTCTGAGTGAAGGGAAGGGAAGCAAAGCAAGGAAAGTGAGTCCAAGACTCAAAGGGGGAAAAGATGTATAAAGGGAAAAAAATCCCAGATGAACACCCCCTTGCTATGTGATAGACCCCTGTCCATAATCCCGAGAAAGCCAATGTTCACATTATCTATAGATGCTGAAGGTATTTAGAAAACTTGAGCTACATTTATGACTTTTTTAAAAAGTCCTCAAACAGGAACAAAAATTTTCTTTTAAACAAAAGATTTGTTTATTCTTACGCCTGCATGTATGTTTGTGCACCACATGTGTGCCTGCAGAGGTCAGACAAAGGCATCAGATCCCTTGGAGCTACACTTACAGACAGTTGTAAGCTTTCCAGATGGGTGATGGGAATCAAACCCTGGGTCTCTGGAAGAGGAGTCTTAACCACTAAACCATCTCTCCAGCTCCATTTTTTTTCAAGACCAGGTTTCTCTGTGTAGCCATGGCTGGCAGGGAACTTGAAGAGATCCACTTACCTCTACCTCCCAAGTGCTAAGATTAAAGGTGTGTGCCACCACCACCTGGCCCATTCACTCTTTTTTTAAGACAAGGTGTCACTATGTGGCTCAAGCTGACCTCCAACTCACAATTCAATTCTCCTGCCTCAGCCTTTCAAATACTGGGACAGGCATATATCATATCACCATGCCCACCTCAAATGTTCTCTCTCTCTCTCTCTCTCTCTCTCTCTCTCTCTCTCTCTCTCTGTATGTGTGTGTGTGTCTGTCTGTCTCTGTCTGTCTCTCTGTCTCTCTGTCTCTCTGTCTCTCTCTCTCTCACACACACACACACCAGGGTCTTATATAGCTGAGAATGGCCTCAGATCTGCTATGTAGCTAAGGATGATGTTGAACTTTTGATCCCGTGCCTTTCACTCCCAGGTGGAACTACAGATGTGCCTGCAGTTCCACACCTGGCTTATCCATATATTGGGGGGTTAGGTTTGATTTGGTTTTTTGTTTGGTTGGTTTTGGAGTGGTTGGTTGGTTGGTTGGTTGGTTGGTTGGTTGGTTGGTTTTGGTTGGGAGGCACTGTCTTGGTATACAGCCCTTATCCAGCCTAATATACACTGTGTAGCCCAAACTGGCCGTGAACTTGTAGCACTCCTCCTACCTCAGCCTCCGAAATGCTAAGATCACAGGTGTTTGCCATGATTCCCAGCTTTAAGTCTCAGTCCATGAGCAAGTATCATCCTAAACGGTGCAAAAGCAGAAAGCAATGCCCACTGGATCCGGTACATAGGAAAATACGCATCACCTTGACTTCCATGTGAAATTTTTGAAAGTGTTAACCAAAGCTAATAAACATAAGAGATACATATGCTCAGGAAAAGATATGGTAAGAGTAATAGTTTCTTTGAAATAATACAATTATGTACCTGGAAAAGTCAAGATGGAAACACCAATGCCATGCCTCTTGACTTATTACATGTGCATGTGCGCGCGCGCGTGTGTGTGTGTGTGTGTGTGTGTGTGTGTGTGTGTGTTGCTAGAGATGGAATCCAAGGCTTCCCAAGGCTAGTAAGCGTTTTACTACTGGAATATGCTTTTATTCCCTCAATTCACTACTTAAAAAAAAGTCATGTGCTGGGAGCACTCAGGAGACAGAGGCAGGTAGAGCTCTGAGTTCGAGGCCAGCCTGGTCTACAGAGTGAGTTCCAGGACAGCCAGGGCTACATACACAGAGAAACCCTGTCTCAAAAAAAAAAAAAAAAAAAAAGTCATGTAATGCTCTTCCAGAGGACCTAAGCATGGTTCCTAGCACCCACATCACACGGCTTAAACTACCATAACCACAACTTCAGGGCAATCCGAAGCCTTCTTTTGCCATCTCCAGGCACCTGCATCCACATGCACAAACAAACCCACACACATATAATTAAAAATAGAATCTCACAAATAGTCACAGGCACTTAGTTGCTCAGAGCATGGGCCGAGGTTCCTTTCAAGTCAGTATTTGGAGTCACTGTTCAAAGAAGCTAGAACTTCTTCTACATTTTGATTTAAATCTTCACAGTTGGAAAAATGGAAAATCCTTGGTTTTCAGGAAATATCCATCTCGGCAAGCAGATCAAATGGGTCAGCAGTAAGGTCTCCCTCCCACCCTTCCTCTCCAGTCTCTTCTCAGGAAGCAGCAAGTATTGCCTGAGGGTTTTGATATTCCTAGAGACATGTAGAGAGGTTAGAGAGATGACTCAGCATTTTTTTCTGGCCCTGTTGCTCTTAAAGAAGACCCTAGTTGGATTTCCAGCACCCCCATGGTGGCACAAAACAATCAGTAACTCCTGTTACAGGGGATCTGGTCCTTTCTTCTAACCTCTGCAGGCACCAGGCATACACTTAGTGCACAAATATGCACACAAGCAAAATATTCATACACATAAATAATTAAAAACATTCTTTAAAATGGAGAACGTGTACTTAATGTGAGTATATTTGTGATCTGTAACCCTGTACACAGAGTAAATTCTTGAGTTTTTTTTTTTAAATCCAGGCAAAATAAAAATGAATAACAAAAAAAAGCCCTCAAACCAGAAGGTGAAGGTTGTGGAGAACACTAGCACAGCCAAGACAAAGAAACCGGAGACTCCAGAGCCCAAGAATGTTACAGAGCCAAAAAACAGTAGGTCTGTGGAGGACCCAAAGAAGCCTGTGACAGATCAAAAAGAGAAGAAAACGGTGACCATCATTGCAGAGCCAAAGGACAAAAAGAGTGTGACAACGGAGCCAAAAGAAAAGAAGACTGTGACGATCTCAGATCCCAAAGACAAGAAACCTGCAATAGAGAAAGACAAGAGGACGGTGACATTTGTGACAGATGTAAAAGACAAAAGAATTGTGACCGACACAAAAGAAAACAGGATTGCATCAATAGACACAAAAGAAAAGGTGCCAGTAGTGCCGGAAGTAAAAGAGAAGAGAGTGCAGCTGATAGACCCAAAAGAGAAGGTGGTTGCACCGGTTGCACCTGCTGCGCCGGCTGCACCAGTTGCGCCTGCTGCGCATGCTGCCCATGCTGCCCATGCTGCGCCTGCTGCCCATCCTGCACATGCTGCGCATGCTGCCCATGCTGCGCCTGCTGCCCATCCTGCCCATGCTGTGCCTGCTGCTCATGCTGCTCATGTTGTGCCTGCTGCTCATGCTGCTCATGTTGTGCCTGCTGCACATAGTGTGCATGCTGTGCATGCTGTGCAAGCTGTGCAAGCTGTGCCTTTTGCTCATGTTGCACATTTTGTGCCCGCTGCGCCCATTGTGCCCGCTGCGCCCGTTGCGCCCGCTGCACCCGTTGCGCCCGCTGCGCCCGTTGCGCCCGCTGCGCCCGTTGCCCCAGTTGCGCCCGTTGCGCCAGTTGCGCCCGTTGCTCCCGTTGCGCCCGTTGCGCCCGTTGCGCCCGTTGCTCCCGTTGCGCCCGTTATGCCCGTTGCGCCCGTTGTGCCTGTTGCGCCCGTTGCGCCTGTTGCACCAGAAGTAAAACAGAAGATCTCGGTGCAGGAGGTGAAGGGGAAGAAGGAAGTGCCACCACGTGTCCCCCACTTAAAGGAAACCAAGGCGTCATTAGCACCAGAGAAAAAAGTAAAGAAGTTTGTGTCCGAGATCAAAGAGAAGGCGCAGGTGATAGCCTTAAAAGAGAAGAAAATTGTGCCAGAGGTAAAAGAGAAAAGGCCTATAGTAGCAGGCATAAAAGACGACGAGACGAGTGAAGTAGCTCGCACTGTAGTTGAGGGCGTACTCGCTGCTGCTGTTCAGTTTGTGGAAGGTAGGCTTCAGGTTTGTCCAACCAAAACCATTGTCTCATTACCATAACACCACACTGTCAGGCAACTAATAAACTCATGCCTTGCTTCCAGAATCCAGAAACCCCATCAAGAACATCAAGTGGCTCACTCACGGAGAATTCACAATAGAAAACGGTCGAAAACAGATTGAAACCTTTGTTTCAGTAAGTAACTTTGGTCACTCCAGTTTGGTACCCAAGAGTGTGAGTAACAATATAAAAGGTCCTCCACTGATCATAAGTTTAAGGTCATGAAACCAAGGGCAATTTCCTAGGCCCTGGCCAGCATGGTGGGATAGCCCAGGGAGAAAGCAGGGAAGAGTCACCCACTCTGTGTACAGCACTGGGTACCACAGTGTTTCCGGTAGGAAGGGCTTCTAGAGCACTCTGGGAATGAGCTTCGTGCATGGCTATTGAATATCCTGCTCTAGTGTGAGTTTCTTTTCAGGCTGAGCAAACACCCCTGCTCACTGTATTCAGGGCTCGTGACTCAAACCAGAATGGACCAGGGGAAGGGGCAAATGTTTCTCTTGCCAAAGGGACAGCTGTTTAGAATTAATAGCAAAGCGAGCTCTGCCAGAGGCCTGTAAGGCCCAAGGTGATGAGTGGCCTGCTGCTCCCATCATAGAACTTCGGCCCTCTCACCTTTCTCCCCCAGCCATGGCTGCCTCCTTGTTGTCCCTCAGCTGCCAGGCATGCCCCAGCACCAGGACCTTGGTGTTTGCCTTTCCCTCTACCCCAAGATCTATGTGAACACCTCACTGCTTTACCTCTCTTTAGGTCTCTTTGAAATACCACCTGCTCTTTGAGGCCTTTCCCCACCACGTCATCTAGACTCGCAGTCTTCTCCCCTTCATTCCCTCCTCTCTTAGGAGTCTCAGCCAGGAGTGCTACCTAAGGCACTTCTTTATCCCCCTGTCATTCTTCCATCACCAGATCATATGGTCCAGGAGAGCAGAGCATGCTGGTCAGTTTTGCCCTAGGCTCTAATATAGTAGATCCTCAATAAGTCCTTGTAGGGTACGTGAATAGGTTTATTCTTTCTCTTCTCTCTCCACTCTTTCCCCACATCTTCTTCTCTCCCTTTATCACTCTCTCCCACCTATCGGGGGGTTGGAACAGTCTGGCCTTGAACTTGCTATGTAGTTGAGGGTGACTTGAATTCCTACTTCTTGACTCAGCCTCCCATGTGCTAGGATGACAGGCTTGGGCCACCACTCCTGCTAGGTTACAATACAGTTCTATTCTTCTAAAGGTCACCTGACATGGCTAACAGTTTTGTGCATGTACTTTCAGGTGCCTGTTGATTTTGAGTGTCCAGTAAAATAGAATGAGATAAGCCATCCATGGCAAACTAGTACCATATCAGTGAGTATGGGAAGGTGTGTTAGATTTTTTTAAAAAATACAAAACATAAGGAAAATATACATTCACTGGAGTGACATAAAAATCCATTGCCCATATATTCATAAAATGGGAAGAAGATGACTTATAGAAATCACATAATTGAGTATCTGACGTTTACCTTAGTTCATATAGAAGATACAGGTACAGTACAGGCAAGCAGAGAGGAAGAAACTCCGAGAACTGAGGCATCTGATGGAAAGCAAGCAACACTGAGCTTTCTGCCCAGAAGCCCTTGGCTCTCAGTCCAGGCCTGAGGCCCCACTGTCTTCATCTGAAAAGTGAGTGTCTTGGTTAGAATTCCCTAGGAACTATTCTAGTGCTACAGAATCTTTTCATGACAAACGTTCCCAGTGGAAATAAATTTGAGTAACTGAGAATGGGTGAGGAGACCCGAGCACAAGGAGCTGACTGCCAGGCTTCTTTACAAGAGATAATGCACTGGGCAGAGTGGCAGATGCCTATAATTCTCATCACTTGGTTGATAGAGACAGGAAAATTAGGAGTTCAAGGCCACCCTGAGCTACCTGACACCCTATTTCAAAAACAAAAAGTGTCTGGAGATACAGCTCAGTTGGTAGAGAGCTTGCCACTCATGCACTAAGTCCTGGGTTTGTCCCACATTGCACAAACAGGGCATGCCTTTATTTCCAGCACTTTGGAAGTTGAGGAGAGTTAGAAATTCAAAGTCATCTTTGACTGTAGCAGTCTAGGCTATATATAATACAGCCCTGTCTTAAAACAGAAAAAGTGAATGATGCCATACAGACGATGGCAGAAGACACAGTCCCCAGTCTCAACAAACTGACCACTGTTTCTCTTTTCCGACTGAAAAGATGAGTTTGAAATAAGTTGAGGTAAAAGACCAGACTGCTTTATTGTTTTTAAAGCCATGGGCCTGAAAAGCTTGGAACTAATTCCTCCTCTGTGCCACTTCTCATCTCTCTGTCACTAGACCATCCGAAGAAGTGTCAGGCTCTTGTGTGGTACACTGTAATCGCTCATAGCTGCAGACACTCAGGAGTCCAGGATTTCAAGAGTAGGCCAATCAACATAATGAGACCCCAGTCCCAAACCCAGCACATCTCCAAAACAAACAAAGCCACTCTACCTTTGATATAATAAGCAAGTAGACATTGGGGCACAGTGAGTAGTTCTAGTTTGGTGAGAAAAGTAAGACACAAAGGTGGAAGCTCTTACCTTATTTGGGTGTGGGATGGAACGGAGTTGGCAGAGTGCTTGTCTTGCACATACAAAGCCTCAAGTTTGTTCTCCAGCACTGTGTAAGCAAGATGTGTTGGAGCACCCCTGTCATACCAACTCTTGGGAGGTAGAGGCAAGTAGTTTACAAGTTTAAAGTTATTCTTAGCTATACAGTGAGTTCAAGGTCAGTCTGGGCTACAGGATAGCCTATACCTTCCCACCCCCAGAATGTAATAGGATAGAGAGATGGGTGAGTGTTTAAAGCATATACACAAGCAAGTGGGCTAAAGTTTGGTTACCCAGAACCCATGTAAAGGCATAGACAGTGAATCCCAAGACCTAGCTGGCTAGGGCTAGCTGTGGGATTGAATCCTTGTGAGCCCTGCCTCAAAAATAAGGTGGAAGAGTGATTGAGGACAATTCCAGATATTTACTTCAGTCCCCCCGCCCCGCACAACCCAAGCATACATATATTCCTATAAAAATGCATATACACATGCAACATACACCACACACATACACATGAACAAAAAAATCCTGTTTTTTTAATCTATACCATGGGAAATCTTAAATGACACAGTGAGACATTGTGACTTTCATTGGCATTCAATGAACTACCGAAGGCTTCAGAGTTGCGCTGGTAGGTTTGAGGCTAGGCTTGAGGGAAGTATAACCCTGGCTTCACAAAGCAGGGTGGTCTGGAAAAGTGGGGTTGAGGAAATGGGGTACAGATAGGAGGCTTCTGCCCAGGGTCTGGTGAGCACCAATAAAAGCTAGAATGGAATAGTGGTACCAGGATCAGAGAGAAGTGGGGAGATGTGAGCCACAGTAGGAAAGGACACACATGAATGAAGATGAATGCAATGTATGTGAATTGGGAAGGACCAAAGGACCGAATGAACAGGATGTATGTGTAGACTGTGTATATATGTGCATGCCTAGGTGGAAGTCAAAGGTTACCTTTTTGCTCTGCCTTAGATCTGTCCAACTTCCACCACTTTTTGATTTGCTTATTTATTTATTTATTTATTTATTTACTTATTTATTTATTTATTTATTTATTTAATTTATGAGCATTCTGCTGTATATATACCTGCCTGCCAGAAGAGGGCATCAGATCCCTTTATAGATGGTTGTTAACGACCATATGGATGCTGGGAATTGAACTCAGGACCTCTGGAAGAACAGCCTCTTAACCACTCTTAACCACTGAGCCACCTCTCCAGCCCCCATCATTTTTTTTTTTTTTTAAAAGCAGGGCTTCTCACTGATCTCTCTGGTCGCCGAGCCACTAACTAAGCTAGATTTTCTGGGCAAGAATTTGCCTGTCTCTGCCTCTCCAGCATTGGCATCACAAGTACACAGCACCATACATGACTTTTAAAGTGGGTGCTGGAAATTGAACTCAGGCCTTCATGCTTACGCAGAGAGCACATCCCAGACTATCTCCCCAGCCTTCCCTTGATTTTTCAGACTGAGCCTAGAATGATAGTTGAGGATGACTTTGAACTCCCAATTCCCCTGCCTGCACTCCCCAGGGACTGAGATTACAGGCCTGTACCACTATCCCTGACTCTGAATGGATGCTGATTCTGTCAATAACATAGTTCATTTTAATCTCAACTGCAGAAATAGGTTCAGACAGCAGAGATACTCCAAGGGCTTCAGTTTAATATCTGCACACTGGCTTTTCCAGCCAGCTGTGATGAAACAGCCCAGTAATCTCAGCACTTGGGAGGAGAGGTAGAACTCTTGAATTTAAGGGAAGCAAAAGTCAAAAAAGACTCTTACTGGGGTTCAAACCCAGGCAGACCCTTACATACATGAGACAAACACTCTGCTATTGAGCTGCAGTCCCCAAGACTCCCTTTTGAGGGCATGTAGATAACCCAATTGCCTGACTTATTTCTCTTCTGGTCTTATTTTCCTTTTATACTTTATTATTGTGTGAGTGTGTGTGGAGAGGTGTCATGTACATGTGTACATACTACAGTACACATGTAGACAGGTCAGAAGGCAACCTCATGGAATTAGTTCGGATCCTCTTCTACCTTTTATATGGGTCCTGGCCATTTGACTCAAGTTGTCAGGTCCACATAACAAGTGCCTTCACTGAGAAATCTCCCCAGAACTTGGCCCTTGTTTTATAAATCACACATCACAACAAATGAAGTAAGTCCAATCTTACACATGGCTGAAACTGGGTCCATTCCCTTCTAGTCACTCCTTAGGACTCCTGGGATAGGGTGATCAGAACACCTATTCCATCATGAATTGCTTTCCAGTTTAGCCACACACTTGCCTCCCAAGCGAGGGTGTGGAGAAGTGCGCTAAGCCCGTGCATACCTTACCCCTCTGCCTCCACCACAGTCCAAAGCACATCTCAAGTGAGTTTTGCATTGCTGAATTATTCCATCTCTCTTCTACTGTGGAGGAATAAGAAGAGGTGGGTTCTAGTTTGAATGAAAATTTAAAAATGTCAAGATTTCAGAATTCATAACCCTGTTATGTAGTGCCTTTGTTGAACTGAGCCTGGTTTTCTTTCTCAGTAAGCTTTCTCCCCCCCCCCCCCCCATTTTCCTATGAAACAGACGTGGGAGTTTCAAAAACGCTGGGTGTACTATGCTGATTTTATAGAGAAGAAAGACTTAATTCACTCTTTCCACTACATCTACCGGGTGCGCTGGAGTGCCCCCACTGCCGTGAGACCCATGGCACGGGTCAGTGCCAATGCCTACTTCACCATCAAGTTCAACAAGAGCAAACCTCCGGTAAGTTCTTTTTGCTTCCTGATCCCTTTGGTTAAGATTCAGCAATGGTGCCACTTCTAGTCATGGGCATCAATGATTCTTTCCTACCTCCCCCGACCCCCATTGCAAAATTTCAGGTTTTATGAAGACAGGTTCTGACGTTTAACTACCTAGATAGCTAAGGATGGCCCTGAAATCCTGATCCTCTTGTCTCAGCCTTCCCAGTGTTGAGATTACAGGTGTGCACCACCGTGCTGGTTCTAACAAATTCAAGCTATTTGTTTGTTGAGGGTTGAACCCAAGGCCTTGCATATGTGAGGTAGGTACTTTGCCATTGAGCTGTACCTCTAGCACATGAAACTTAGTAGACACATTTCTGCCTGCATCGTACTTGACTCAGCTGTGGCACTTACCATGCTGATTACTCTGTTCTCTACAACACTTTGCGTCTGGTTTCTAGCGCATGCTCTCCCGATATGCCTTGTGACTCCCTCGCCATTCCTTGGCAGCGTGTACTGGTGTGTCTACCTCACACACTAACACCTTCATGTTGGAATGTCCCAACACCCAGTTCCCGTCTCTGTGATTACCTTGGTTATTTTATCCAGTCCTATGACTAAATATGACCCAGAGCTGGGTAAGTAGAGGCATGCCCACAGTCCCACTTACTCAGGAAGTTGAAATGGAAGGATCATTAGAATTCACAGACGAGCCCAGGCAACAACAAGCTCTACATTACAAAAGCAAACAAAACCCCAAGCTGGGCACAGTAGTGTACACTTTACTCTCAACACTCAGAAGGCTGAGTATCACTTGCACCTAAGAGGTAAGGCAGGGTTGGCGATGGTTCAGCAGTTACGAGCACTTACTGCTCTGGCTGTGTTTGGTTCCCAGTACCCATGTCACATGGCTTACAACTACCTATAACTCCACAAGATCCAAGGCCTCTGGCTTCTGGCTTCCATGGCATCCACAAGCACCAACCCCCCCCCCCCACACACACACACACACACTTGTGTGCACACACAATTTAAAAATAAAATCCAGAGCTAGCTCAGTGGTTAAGGGCACTGGCTGCTCTTACAAAAGACCTGGGTTAGATTCCTAGCACCCACCTGGCGGTTCTTTAGCTCCAGTCCAAGGGAATCTGAAACTTGCTCTGGTTCCAGGCACATGTGCAGTACACAAACATACATGCAAGCAAAACACTTATACATATAAAATAATAAAATAAAAAGAACTAAAAACCCCAATTATAAAAAAGTACCTATACCCAGCTTTGGTGTCATAGTGTGCCTAACCCTAACCCTAACCCAATCAATAAGATCCATTAATGTCGTCACTTCAAATCTCTATCTTGATATTTGGTGAAAATTTCTCTTATCATCTTTAAAGCAGTTCTGGAGGTTTAACTTAGGCCCTTCCCGTGCTAAGCAGGTGCTCTACCACTGAACTGTCTCCCCAGTCCCGGAATTGACTGATTCTCCCTCCCACATCCTACTCACTTCAAGTCTTTCATCTGAGTGGATGGCTGAATCCGTGGCATCTCCCTTGACTCTTCTTTCTCTCACATCCCCCCACTAGGAAAATATGTACAGGACCCCACCCACCCCCTCTCAGATTATTTCAATAGCATCACTGGTCTCTCTCCTTCTATTCTTGCCCATACGTAGCAGCCAGTCAGCCAGAGCCTTTTAAAGTGACTTTCCATCACTGTGTTTAAAGATTTGTTTTTATTATTTATATGTGTGTATACGTGCATTGAGTGCAGCTGCCACACACAGAGGCTAAAAAGGCTTCACATCTTCTGGATCTGGAGTTACGGGTAGTTGCAAGCTGCCTGCCATAGGTGCTAGGAACTCAGGTCCACTGGAGAAGCACTCTTAACAGTTTCGCCATCTCTCCAGCCTCTAGTCCTCCGTTTAAAATACCCCCAAAGTGGTTCCGGAACTTTGAAGAACATGAAAAGTATTTGACGATCTTGTTAAATAAAAACTCTGATTGAGCAGGTCTAGGTGGTGCTAGAGATGATACATTCTTTGTGTTGTTGTTGTCTTGGGGTTTTGTTTGTTTCAGACAGGGTTTCTCTGTGTAGCTCTGGCCATCCTGGAAGTCATTCTGCGGCCCAGGCTGCTCTCTAGATATCTGCCTGCCTTTGACTCCTGAGTGCTGGGATTAAAGGTTTATGCCACCACTGCCTGGCTGAGACAATACATTCTTAACAAAACCCCAAGGTAATTCTGGCAGTGCACACCTAGAGACTTATATCTAAGTAGCAAGGCCCTATGAGCTGTAGCTATATCTAATGTATATGAGATTCCCTTCCTCAGTGAGGGAGGTGACATGGTAAGACTGGTGAAGTTAAGCAAGATCAGACATCATGCCATGAGGCCCTAGGGAAAAGGCTCTTGTTCAAAAGCCCAAGCACAATTTTGAAGGTGAAAATAGGTGGCGGTATCAAGCAGTAGTGGTGCACACCTGTAATCCTAGCACTTGGGAGGCAGAGGCAGATGGTCTCTGTGACTTTGAGGCCAGCCTGGTCTACAGAGTGAGTCCCAGGACAGCCAGGGCTACACAGAGAAACCCTGTCTTGAAATAAATAAATAAATAAATAAATAAATAAATAAATAAATAAATAAATAAATAAATAAATAACTACCGCTGCAATATTATTACCTATTTTTTTGCCTTAAAAATGTACTTGTTGGGGCTGGAGAGCTGGCTTAGTTAAGAGCACTTACTGCTCTTGCAGAGGACCTGGGTTCAGTTCTCAGCACCCATATGGTGGCTTACAACTAACAGTACATAAATCTAGTTGCAGGGAATCTGCCATCCTCTTCTGACCTCTGTGGGCACCAGACACACACGTGGTGCACATGCATGCAGGCAAAACACTTCCGCACATAAAATAAAGATAAAAATGTAAAGAAAAATTCTACTTATTTCTCTGGCCAAGGACCCCAGCTCAGTTCCTAGAACCCATACCAGGCAGGTCACAGATGCCTGTAACTCCAGCTTCTGGGGATCCAATTCCTTCTTCTGGCCTCTGTGGGTACCTACACACAAGCAAGCATACACATACACACACATACATACACATACACACATACATAAAATCAAATCTTAAAAAAAAAAAAACCTCCAGTGCTCAAGAAAAACAAATCTGTAAAAGAACATCATTTAAAAAAGGTCAACAATAGACAGGCAGAGTAGTCCATACATATAATCTAATTATAATTATTGAGTCTGAGGCAAGAGCATTGATTACCTTGAGTTAGAGGCCAGCCTGGACTATCGTATTAAGATCCTATATGAAAACAAAAGAGTTGGTCTTGTGACACTATTTTGAAGACTGTGAAGGTTTGAGGAGGTGGCTTCTAGCTGGTGGAAACATGTAACTACGTAACTAGGGGTGGGCCTTTGAAGGGTGTATGTGCCCTGTGTTCCATCTGTGCTTCCTGTCTCCTGTGTGTACAAACAAATCATACCTCCTGCTCCTGACACTATGACTCCCCTACCATCATCAACTGAAAGAATCTAAAACCAGGAGCCAAAAATAACTGTTGTTGTTTTTAATTTTTGGAGACAAGGTTTCTCCATGTAGCCCTGGCTGTCCTGGAACTTGCTCAGTAAACTAGGAGGGCCTTGAACTCACAAAGATCCACCTGCATCTGCCTCCTGAGAGCTGGGATTAAAAGGTGCGCCACCACTGCCCAATCCAGAAATAATTTTTCCTCTTTGGAAAAAAATATATTCGTTGGAGCTAGCCTTGGTAGCAAACAACAGTAATCCTAGAACTTGGGAGGTGGAGGCAAGAGGATCTGTTCAAGGCCAACCTTGTACATACTGAGTCCAGCCTGGGCTATATGAGACCCTGTCTCCAAAACCCAAATACAATTGTTAGGTGTGGTAGCACACCTATAATCCTAGCAGTCAGGACAAACGTTGTGGTGATAGGTTTACTTGCAGCTACTCAATCCCAGTATATATAACATAGTAAAACCCCTGCTCCAAAATTAAAAAAAATTTCCAACCCCTCCCCTGCCAAAAAAAAATTTAAAAGGAGACAAAAGACTGATGCATGCTCGTATTGAGGAACCCAAGCCTCTGCCAGTTGCCTCCGATCTTGTGGAGTAGCTTGAGGTATCTGGGACCTTTTGTCGAATAGGTTTGAAATATTAAAGAACTACCAATCAATGGGTTCTAAGTTAATAAAGACAGGCCCTGAAAATGCAAATATATACATATAGATAAGGGTAGAATGGGAGGATTAAGCATCAGCGTGCTTGGTCCAGTCTTATGCTTGCTCCTCTCTCTTAGGATATGCCTGTTGATGTCTCTTACATTTTTGAGAATTCAGCACTACTTCAAAGGTAATTAAAATCTGAAGACTTATTCGAAATGGGTGAGGTAAAGGTTGTCACATTCTAGGACTCCAACAGGCCCATAGACACAGATAATTCAAGCAGGGCCCCCTTCATCTTTGGACCACTTACCCTATTGCATGGGCTGAAAGGATTCTAGCATTACTCTAGGAAATTGTTTTTAATGATTTTTCAGTAATTAGAAACTTAAGGATTAATTGAAAGAACAGGGTGGGACAAAGTGGGTCATATCTATTATTTCTATAGAAATTTCAAAGTGTGTGTATGCACGCATGCGCGTGTATGTGTATGGTGCTGGGTGTCAGTGTGTGTGTGTGTGTGTGTGTGTGTGTGTGTGTGTGTGTGTGTGTGTGTGTGTATATCATGCTGGGTATCAATACCAGGGCCTTGCACATACCAGGCAGGTACTCGACCACTGAGCAACAGTCCCAGTCCTCTTCAGGGAAACTTCAGAATTATACTGAATTTACTATGAATGACAGAACCCTTTTGAGGCATTCTAGCCATGTCTATAATCCCACAATTGGGAGGCTGAGGCAGGAGGATGCTATAAGTTTGGGACCTGTCTGGGCTATAGAGTGACATCATGTTTCAGCACTCCCTCTCCCAATAAAGAAGCACGGCAAGCTCATATGGACGTAGCTCATGTGTGACAACCCATGTTACTGTATAGCAGCTCTCTGAAAGACTTCTTACGTGGGCCTAACGAACAGTAAGGAATACAGCTAGAACCCAGCCAGAATCGTGATCACTGGGAATGTAAGGAGGGAATTCCTGCCTGATCGTTTTGTTTATGAAAGCTTTATATGTATGTCTGTGTTATTTTTTCCCTTCCTCTACAGACCAGGAAAGATTCGCTTCCGAGAACAATGGCTGCGGGACATTACTGAGACCAAACATATTTTGTTGGAGTCCATCCCCTTTAAAGTTGTCTGACTCCTGTGCTGTGTTGGAGGGTGTTTTGCAATCAACACAATAAAACTATGAAACCACATAATATTTATTGAATAATAAACTCATGGCACATAACCCAACTGCATTTTTGTTTTTATTCATTATCCATTCTGCAATAAGTTGTTTTCTGTTTTTGAAAAGATTTTTCTCAACACTATATCATGATTTTGAAGTCTGGCAAGCACAGAGTTGAGTTTAGAACATTACTAAAGTTTAGCTATTGGCCCTTAGCTGCTTGGTCCGTCTCTATGCCTACCTCCAAGCTTGGTAGACACTTTTCTGGGTATCTGGATAACAAAATGGCCACAGTTCTACATCTCATACTAACAGCCTGAAAGGCTCTACTACTCACAGACCTCTTCTACTGTCAGGTGAGCCTCACTGCTAAACTCTGAAACAGTCTTTTGGTATCTAGAACATACCATCATGCTCATGATTGCAATGAAGCAGAGAGAGGTGTGTTACCACCCTACTTGTTTCTGGGCTTGTTTCTGACTTCACACTGGGTCAACATGTATTCCTAACTTCCCAATGAGACTCCTATGCCTGGTCACACAATTTTAAAATACCAAAAGACAACATTACACTACACTTCAAATGACAAAGACATACAAGGAACACAGAACAATTGTAACAATTCATGTGGTAGGACTGAGCAATTTCTCTATTTTTACTATTATCTTTGTACAACAAATTTTAAAAAGGAGAGAAAATCCTATGAACAACAGGTGAAGAGGAGAGAAACTAGGTAAGTCTCTTTAGAAAACAAAGTATTTAAATTACAATAGTTTACAGAGATTTTACTTGGGCCTAAAGAACTATAAAGAATACAGATAGAAGCCACCACTATCTTGTTCACTGGGAATGTAACAAAGGGAATTCCTGGCGTAATGTCTGTTCGATTCTAAGTGTGTGTGTGTACACAAGTGTGTGTTTCTTCCTTTGTAGACCAGGAAAGATTTGTTTTTGCAAACAATGGCTGACTTAGAGCTCAGATGACAGAACACAGTTTGAAGGGATAATTCAAACAAGCTGAAAATAAACCTTTTAGCCTTCCACTTTTTAAAGGATCTGCTACTAAATATATTTCTAAGAATGATAGGTTTTAAAATAAATTCCTGTTTTTTCATTGACTATATATAGTCTGTGGAGAAGAATCAAAAGAAAATCCATAATACTTATACACTACAAAATTGTTGCATTGAAAGTATATTTCCTATTAAAATAGAAAAACATATTCATCCAGTTGCTAGGAGCCAGTTAACAAAAAAATAATGCCCCTTCAGAATAACTTTTAAAGTAGAGATTATAAACTTTACATTGTATTACATGAGGAAGTGTATGTAATAAGACTTCCAACTTTGGAACCTAGTTTCCATCAGACTTTAGGAAATTCTAGCCTTATCAGACTGAGAAGTATAAATACAGTGAAATAATTTCAAGTTCAAAGATCACAGAGTTTGCTCCATGCTAACTGCTGCTTAGCTCAGCAGTTGTGGGTTAGAAAGACATTTTCCCAGAACAGGTATTAAACTTTTCAAACAGTGATGAGGTGAGGGGGGTTTCTACAAAGTTAAGGGTTAAAGTCATGATAGGTAGAAAAGGCCGAAGACCTTAACAATGCTTAAAATCAAATCCTCTAGCGAGGTGCAGTGGCACACACCTCTAACCGTAGCACCTGGAAGGCTGAGGCAGGGGGAACTCTGTGAGTTCTAGGCCATCCAGGGCTACCCAGTGAGACTCTGTCTCAAACAAGAAATCTGGTACCATAAAGGACATAATTGAAAATGTTTAATATTTTAGTTTCACCATCATGAAACAGCTTAATTAAAATACTGAGAATTAGATTTTCCCTTATTAGCACTCGATACTCATTTTTAAGGTATTATCCCATATTAAATATCAGCTTAGATAGAAATAGTATTCTTATATTGGCACAACAGACTCCCAAAACTGCATTTGAAATTTGTGCAGTGCAAACTGCATTTGCACTGCTGGGGATGTGGCTCAGGGCCTCATAAGCACATGTTCTAACTCTCAGCTATGCCCTAGCCACTGAAAGCAAATGTTAAGCAGTCTAATAGAACTTGAAACACCTAATGCTCACATTTTCTATTCCATACATCTTTGAGTTAGCCATTTAGTTTGCTTGATTTTAGAGCGGAGGTAGAGTTAGCCCAGTGTACATTTCTAGGGCCGACTATAGAAACAAGTCAGTTTTCAAACTCCAGAGTTGCTATGTACAGCAATATCTTCATTTTGTTAAAAGAAATAGCTTCCTAAGTAGTTTCTGTCAAGCCCATTTGTAACACATTCAAGACAAGATATGAAATTCCCAAGTTCTGCTGGGGTAGTGGCAGACACTGTATGGGGCTACTAAGAGTCACACCAGATCATGACATGAGATTTAAATTTCTCATTCATCTGCCACTTTCTCTCCATGCCACCTTCCTAACATAGCAGGACTTCATTCAGAATTTGGACTTTTAAAACAGAAGATCAGGGTCAGTCTTTAAAAGCCTCAAATAACTTACTAATTATATCAACAAGCATCTTTTATTGAAGGACTGAAGAATTGAAAAGAAGGCACAGAAGCCCTGAAAAGCCATTTCATAGCACAATAGCCTTTTTGGCTGGGCCTGGTGGCACAAGCCTGGTGGCACAGCACTTGGAAGGTGTAGGCAGGAGACCAAGAGTCATCCTTGGCTACAAAGCCTGAGGCTGACCTGGGCTAATTGAAACCTCACATCAAAAAAATAACTCAAAACAGAAACAAAACAATAAACTTTTTGTATTTATGTCTAGAACCCACGATTTCCTTTTTAATGTTAAAAATATCCACTTGTAAAGTCAGGAAGTCCTCACTTGTCATCCTTCCCTTTGGTCTTTCTGTATACCATCTCACGAAAGCTGGCCAGAATCTTGTTCTCCCTCTTTCGTCTTTCTTCTTGGTTAAAGGATGCAAGGGCTCTCTTCTCATCAGCACTGTAGATCTGGTTCTCTTTCCGAAGTCGAACAGCCTCCATTCGGCGATGCCTGGAAACAAATTTTATTTTTGACTTAATTTCATACTAATAATTCTTATAGTATGTTGTCATTAATCCTTTCGTAATATAGAATCTTCTATTTAAAAGGCGGTAATAGACACTGGAAATGGGTACTTAATGACTGTGTATTTTACCTGGTGATGTTTCCTTTTCCTTTGACTTATTTCCAATATTCAAATAATGATCTCTGATGTTTTGTCCACATAGGAGATAGCATTAATTTCAAATACTAAATACAAATTATTTTTTCTTATTTTTCATAAAGCGAAATGGGAAGCTTATTAAATGTTTTAGACAATTTTGTTTTACACAGGGTTTCATTAAGTAGCTCTAGCTAGCATGGAGCGCTCTATGCAAAACCAGGCTGGTCTCAGACTCACACAGATCTACCTGCTCTGCCTCCCGAGCACTGAAATTAAAGGCATGTGGCCACCACGCCCAGCCAGTAATAGTGGGGTTTTGTTTGTTTTTTTGTCTTTGTGGAGTCCAGAGCAGGACAGGTGAAAGATTTACCTTAATTAATCACATGGTACATTAAAGTTTAGCTTTACTGATGCAAAGAAGAGAATCGAGTCTAAATCTCTAAGTGAAGAGGCACTCTGTGGATAGTTTAATTTCCTTAGACTCCAGAAGTGTCCAAAAAAAGCAAAAGGAGGATTCAGTCTGAGAGTTAGCTCAGTAAAATACAGGAACAGAGGACATTTTTGAAGCTAGATTTAAAGTCTGCTAGTCAGAAAGAAATATGAATGACCCTATTTGTGTATACATACCCAATCAAACATCATCAGTTCTGAAAAGTACCCTGAAAGACTGCATAAGAGGAGAGAACCATTTCAGGTTAGTGTGGAGGGACCTAGGGAGAAGATGGGGGAGTTGAGGAGATGGCAACAGATGTAGGTGACTTCAAGTACTGTGAGTGCCCTGTGATGTTATAAGGAACAGAAAGCAACACAATGATGCTATAATGAGCCCCACATGCATGTCTCTAGTCTGTGGGAAAGATTTTCTCTTGGGTACCACAGTGTGGTTGCTCAATAATGCATACGAGAGTCCAACTTTCTAAGACAATGTCATATTGTTTTCTCAGTGTATTCATGGGCACCCTACCAGAAGTGTTTCAGAGGTCCTGTGGTACCACATCTTTTCAAATATTTGGCACTGTCAGAACTTTGAACCTTTTCCTATTAAATGTATACAAAACAGTATTTCACTCAGGTCCTGACTTCCAGTTTCAGTGACAATGAACATCATTTAACTTATATATGGAACATATGTATTCTTTTGATAAATTACCCCATCATTTCCCCATATTCCTTTTATAGGCATTTAAATATTCTCACTACCAATACTTTATCAGTTATGTGTATTCCATGGACTTAGAAAATTCCTAGAATTTTCACATTTTAATGTGTCTTTTGATGGGACATAAGTTCTTACTTTTAGCCTAGGCAAACTTCTGGATAGCACATTTTTTGTTCTGTTTAGAAAACACTTTTTAATCTAAAAGCCATCCTCTCTGAAAGGACTTAACCTAGCGGCACTGCCTTTTAGATAAGGTATTCAGTATTCTATGCTCTTTTAACACACGGGTGATGTTTTCACTACACCATTTTCTGAATACTTGTTTCTGCCCAGATCTGACATGTTATCTCTCATACACCAAAATTCCACACACGTACAACTGGCTTTGGGCTCTGCATTTTATCCCACTGATATTTAGGCTATCCCAAATGATTCCTAAAGCCTGCAAGTTCTCATCTTGCGTAGGTCCCGTCTTATTTTCCTACTGTTTTTCAGAACTAACATGGCTACTTTTGGCCTTTTAGTCTAACAAATACTCTTAGAACCACTTTACTAAGTTTCATATACTGCCATGATTTTGACTGAAATTTTATTGACTCTATAAATCTGAAATAATTGGCTTTACAATATTGCTATTGTAACTTTCAACATGCAATGTCGCCACTGATATAGATCTTCTTTAATGTTTATTTTTATTATTACTATTGTTTTGTTTTGTTTTTCAAGACAAGGTTTCTCTGTGTGGCCCTGGCTGTCTTGGAACTTGCTCTGTGGATCGGGCTGGCCTTGAACTCAGAGATCCACCTGCCTCTGCTTTCTGAATTCTGGGATTAAAGATATGCACCACCATGCCAACCTGAATGATTTGCTTGAATGTATGTCGGTACCTCACATATGTGTAGTGCCTGCAGAGGCCAGAAGAGGGCTTCAGATCCTGGGACTAGAGTTACAGGCAAGTGGATGCTGGGATTGACCAGCCAGCACTCTAAATCACCAAGCCAGCGCTCCAGTCCATTAACGCTTTTTCATGTCTTGGTGTTCCCTGTGAAGATCTGGGGATTCTTTTATTAGGATTTATTTCTAAATCACTCATATTCTCTGATACTATTATAAATGTTTAATTATATTTAACATACACAATTATATGTTGTTAATTACATTAGCATATATTAATAATGTGTTATTTTATATTTTCTAGTGCCTGTTCTGAGATTTAGAAACACAACTGGTTTTGTAATGACTTTATATGCAGCCATTTGTTATGCCCCTGAAGAGTCTGAGATGTAACCAATCATCTCAATCACAAAAATGGCTATGTTGAACGCTCCTTACTGCTCCTTATGTCTCTAGTGATTTGTCCTCATCATACTGTGTCATCCTCAAAAGTGATGTTAGTTTTCAGACACTGAAGATTCTAGAGGTACCTCATTCAAATCAGTTAAGTATTTTAATAGATAGTTTGTAAGCTTAAAGAGCCCCCAATTCAGTGTGATTTTAATACTGCTGCCCTTACTCTCCCTGAGTAGTCAAGTATTTTGTGATTCTTGTACAGTTTTATTTCCTCATGCTAAATCTGACATCTTTCATGATACTTAATTGATATTCATTCCAAAACTTCCGAGTCTCTGAGAACTGGAAGCAAACTCAAAAATCGAGAAAGATTATTTATGAAATTGTTTTCCTCACTTCTGGAATTCCATATGCCCCTATGACAGATGGCTGAACTTAAACTGACTATATTTACCAGAGGAAAAAACTAAAACTGGAAACTATTGATTCGTTAAATTGGGATACAGAGTTTGAGGCTAAGTTTTATATATGGTTGAAACTTATTTAGGTATGTTTCTTCTAATGAAACCAGTATCTCATGTGTGTGTGTGAGTGTGTGAGTGTGTGTGTGTGTGTGTGTGTGTGTGTGTGTGTGTGTGTGTGTACGCTCTAATTTCCACTAGGAAATAGTCACTTAATGAAAACAGATCACCAAAATATAACTCTAGTAATAAGAAAGAAGGAAAAGAGCTAATCATAGAAATTGACTCAATGCCAAGAAAATACCTGCTACCACTCATTACGTAACCAGAACATTCAAATGATGCGATCTCTTCACTTGTCAAGCCAATTTCACCTCTTCTCGGGATACGCTTGCCAGCTTTTACATATTCAGCCATAGCTGCACCTTCACCAGGTAACAGTGCGTGGCCATAACTACAAAGTAATCAGAATTCACAAAAGGTTCATCAACCATAGAAAATGACAGCACAAAATATTTTCCTTCAGACAGTAGTAAGAATAAGAGTGCTGAGCAGTAGTGTGCTTGATGTGAATTTCTTAATTTTTATTATAAGACGCTGTACTATGACCTGTATCACTGAGAAATGTATAATTTGGAAGAACAAAAGAACTGATGTTCACAAGTATAAATTCACACTTTATAATTGTGGATTAATTCATCAGATACAGCCACTATTGTTTCTACCCTCAGCTCATTCACTTAAAAAAAAAAAAAACAAATAATATATCTCAAAATAAGTTGTAACAAACAATAATGCCATATAGTAAAAATTATCTTTTGTTTTTGATTAAAAGAGATTTTAAGAGCAGTTCAGTGATATCTTCTTGTATTCCTATTAAGCTTGAAGCTTATAGCACAGAAGATATCTCTATACTTGTGAAATTTACATATTTACTACACCATAAGTTAAACATAAGTAATATTTTGTATGGACTGCCAAGAAGGCTCACAGGGTAAAGGCATTTATTTACTGTCAAGTCTGTGGAGCTGAGTTTAATCCTTGGTACCAATATGGTGGAAGGAGAGAACCAACTCCTAAAGATTAGTTGTCCTCTAACCTTCATGCCTTCCCCTCCCCGACACAAAATAGCCCAGGTTGGCCTTAAGATCACAAAGTAGCCTAGAAAAACTCTGAATTCCTGAACTCCCTGCCTCCTCCTCCCAAAGGCTGGGATCACAGGAATAAGCACAACACTGAGCTAAAGAAAGTACTTTACATATTGCAAATTCACTGCTACTGGCTGTGGGCACAGTTCAGCGGCAGACTGCTAACCTATGTGGGCACACTCAGCAGAAAACAAAAAACCTACAACAAAGAAAATCACAAAACCCCACAGCCACACCCTGCTACTCACTTCAAGGGCTTATCATCTTGGGAGGCAAGGGTTTTGGGAGCCTCTGGGCCAATCAGATCTGATGGTTCTTCTGCCTCTGTGTGAAATACAGTAAGAAACACATTCACATCTTGACTGATCAGTTAATGTTTGAACTGTTTTGAGGTAGTCAATACAAGAGCCTACTTGATCGGTCCTTCCAAGGATTCTCTAGAAATTCTTCTTGGGACTCTTTAGAGCTCGAATCACTGGACTCTTTTCTGTTTTTCTTAGACTTCTTTTTCTTGTATTTCTTCCTGTAGGGGTTATTTAATACAAATTAAGTATTCTCATGTTAAAAGGCATTCTTACTTTTCTTTTTTAATGAAAAATTTTTAAAAGATTTATTTATTTTTATCCATACTGGTATTTTGCCTGCATGAATGTCTGTATGAGCATGTCAGATCCCCTGGAACTGAAGTTACAGACAGTTGTGAGCTGCCATGTAGTTGCGGGGAATTGAACCCAGGTACCATGGAAAAACAGCCAGTGTTCTTAACCACTGAGCCATCTCTCCAGCCCCAGGCATCTTCAGTTTTCATGGGAATAAAAAGTTTAATAAAATTATCTGAATTCCTAGCTTATTCAAACTTTTCTTTTCTTTTTTTAAAAGATTTATTTATCTCATGTATGTGAGTACACTGTTGCTGTCTTCACACACACCAGAAGAGGGCATCAGATCCCATTGCAGATGGTTGTGAGCCACCACGTGGTTGCTGGGAATTGAACTCAGGACCTCCGGAAGAGCAATCAGTGCTCTTAACCTCTGAGCCATCTCTCCAGCCCTTTATTCAAACTTTTCAATTCAATCTTCTCAGTTAACCAAATAGTACTTTGCTATTAACAAGAAATGACTAAGGGCTGGAGAGATGGCTCAATGGTTAAGAATACTGACTGCTCTTCCAGAGGTCCTGAGTTCAATTTCAATCTGGTGCCCTCTTATGGTGTGTGTGAAGACAGCTACAGTGTACTCAAATCAATAAAGTTAATAAATAAATCTTTTTTAAAAAGGAAATGACTAAAGAAATCAATGAAATACAGTTATCATATAGAAAGATAATAGAATTGGATTAGCTTAAAAGCTAACTCTCCAGCAGGAGGTGGTAGCTTATGTCTATAATCTCAGCACTTGGAAGCTAGAGGCAGGAGAGTTAAGAGTCCAAAGCCATCCTATGGTGTTCAGTGAGCTTGAGACGAGCCTGGGGTATATCTCAAAAGCACACAGTGGCTAGAGAGTCATGAGTGCTTGATGCTCTTCCAGAGGACTAGAGTTCATATCCCAGCAACCACATCAGGGAGCTCATAACCACCTCTAAGTCTAGCTCCAGGGGATCTGAGGCCTTCTTCTGGCCTCTCCAGGCACTTGTATGTACATTGCACATACACAGATGCATATATAGACTTAAATGAAATCTTTAATATGACAAAATAGACACTAGCTGCCTACTAATGGAAGTACATAGCACCACCTAGAAAGTATTCCTGACCAATATTCCAATTGGAACCTTGCCAACTTTGAGACCTCCCCCCCTCCAGGAAACAGAAATGACAGAAAAACATGCTAATTCACTCTGTATAACCACTATAATTTAGAGATATTATTTGCATTCTGATTTGAAGAAACTATAGGAAAAAAAACTGCAGAGGACTGACTGACTGCTAAGTTCTTATGCATGAACAAAGTTCTTTTTTTTTTTTTTTTCAAAGAATACCCTTTGGAGGAAGGTACTAAATTGTTGAATTATTTATGGAGAGAATGGTAACTCCAATTAAATACCCAAATAAACAGAGGGTGGTAGACACTACCCAATAAGAGAGTGACATACACACACACATATATAGTGGATCATTATACTACTTTTCATAATCTTTTTTAAAAAGAAAAGAAAAACTGACCCTCTTCGTTTCTTCTTCTTTTCTTTTTTCTTAGCTTTCTTTGCTCTTCTTTTTGTATCTTCATCTGCAGATTAAAGCACATTATTATTGAAAAACATCTGAAGTTCAAAATTGTTAAAAAAAATTTTATTTTAACAGATAAATATTCTATTATCACAAATATTCATTTTTGTTACAGAGGAACTGATTCATTCTAACATTTATGGAACCTTGCCATGAATTCTACTTGGGGCAGGAGTCACAGAAATTGAAGTCATGGACTGGTAAGCTGGCTCAGCAGGTAAAGCACTTCCTGTCAAACCTGATGACTTGAGCTTGAATCCTAGAACTCTATGATGGAGGAGAGAACCGATTCCTCTAAGCTGTCTTCTGATCTCTCCACACTGCCAAGTGCATGCACGAGTGCGCACACACAAACACATACAGTAAATAAATGTAATAAATTAAAGTCACACTAGGTATTAATTTATTCACTGAATTGACAACACTGGTTAAGTAGGAATTATGTCCCATTTCAAAGAGGTACATATAGAAAGGTTTAGCCAAGGGATGATGACTTAACTTACTTTGAATAACACAGCAACTCCCCTGACCCCCATATTTTAAGCAATGTGTCAAAATAACGAAAGTTAAGAATAATGATGGTGATGATTAACATTATTCCCTTTATTTTCCTGAAAATTGTTAAAGTTTCATAGTGAGAAAAAACAAAACCAAAAAGAAACAATTGTGTGTGTGTGTGTGTGTGTATGTGTGTGTGTGTGTGTGTGTGTGTGTGTCAGAGGAAGATAATGTCCTCTAGAATCTCAGTGGAATGAGAGATGATAATGAAATGAGTGTAATCTAGGCTGAGAGAAAAGAGCAAGGGGTGCTCTGTGGATCCAGAGGAGTCTGAAAACAATCCAGTGCACCAGCAAGATGGCTTAGTAGGTAAGGGTACTTATTACTGGGCTTGGGGACACGAGCTCGATATCCTGCATCCTCATGGTAGAAGGAGAAAAACTTCAACTCCTCAAATCTCTAATTTCCATACACATACAAACACACATATACAAAAAGTAAATGAATAAAATGTAACGTAAAACATGACTGGTATGGGAAGGTAACTGAGGAATGGTTGACAGGGAAGAGGTAACTCTTAAGCTATTTGTTTTTTAACTCAGTTGATTACAAAAGCACCACATGTCCACTGCTGCACTGAGTAAGCCAAAGTAGCTGCAGGGAACAACTGGCTCTGAAGGCAGAGGGCCTGCTGTACCACATGACACACACTATTAAAAACTGCAATATACAGGCAAATGGATGGAACGTGAGAGTATCATCCTGACTGAGGTAACCCAGTCCCAAAAGGACATGCATGAACTGTACTCACTGATAAGTGGATATTAGCCATAAAATGCAGGATACCCATGTTACACTCCAAACCCAAAGAAGCTAAACAAGAAGGAAGGCACCAGCAATGATTCTTGAATCTCAAGTAGAAGAGAGAATAAAATAGTCATAGAAGGCAGATGGAGGGAGGGAACTAGGTGGGAGAGGGGAGGGGGAGGGGGGTGGTGTGGTCTGGGATACAATGTGGGGAGAGACAGGCAAGAGGACCAGAGGGCCAAGAGAATGAAATGAAATCTGCAGCGTGAATGGGGCATCTCCAAGGATATGCCAGAGAGCTGGGATGGGGAGGTTCCCAGGAATCAATGGGAGTGACCTGACCTAAGACTTACAGCAGTAGGGATATGGAACCTGAAGACACCATCTCCTATAGCCAGGCAGGAACCCCAGTGGAGCAATAGGGACACCAACCCACCTATAAAACTTGTGACCCCAAATTTATCATGTCTACAAGAAACGTAGGCACAGGGGATGGAGCAGAGGCTGAGGGAATGGCCAACCAATGACTGGCCCAATTTGAGACCCATCCCATGGGCAAGCACCAGTCCCTGACACTATTAATGATACTCTGTTATGCTTATGGACAGGAGCCCAGCATAACTGTCCTCTGAGAGGCTCCAACCAGCAACTGACTCAGACAGATGCAGACACCCACAGTCAAACAGTGGATGGAGCTTGGAAACTCTTATGGAAGAACAGGAAAAAGGATTATGGACCCCAAAGGGCCTAGGAACTCCATAGGAAGTCCAACAGAGTCAACTAACCTGAACCACCAATCAAAGAGCATACACAAGCTGGACCTAGGCCACCCCCACACATGTGTAGCAGATATGCAGCTTGGTCTTCATGTGGGTCCCCAATAGCTAGAGCAGAGGCTATCCCAAAAGCTGTTGCTTGTTTGTGGAATCTGTTCCCCAATAGGACTGCCTTGTCTGGACTCAATGGGAAAGGATTGTGCCTAGCCCTGCAGAGGCTTGATGTGCCAGGGTTGGGGGATACCCAGGAGCACTTCCACCCTCTCAGAGGAGAAGGAAAGAGGGAAGGGGAGGGGAGGGACTGAGTGAGGAGGGAGCCAGAGGAGGGCAGCAATTGAAACATAAAGTGAATTTTTAAAATCATAAATAAGTAAATAAATAAACTGGAATATAATCAGAAAACGAATATATCCATAATTATGATTAGAATTCAACAAATGTTTAAAAACCTGAGGGGCTAGAGAGATGGCTTAACAGTTCAGAGCACTGGCTGCTCTTCCAGAGGACTTGGGTTTGATTCCCAGCACCCACATGGTGGCTTGCAATTGTCTGTAACATCAATCCCAGGAGATCTGACGTCCTCTTCTGGTCTCCACAGGCATCAGGACTACACACCGTGCACAGACATGCTTGCAGGCAGATGTACACCCATATAACACTTTTAACAATTATAGTACATTCTAGGATTTGCAGAATGATATGGCTTTCTTACCACTGGAGTCTGTTTCAGATTCAGAGTCACTGTCACTATCTTCAGAATACTTTTTATGTTTTCTTTTAGATGACTTTTTCTTTCTCTTTTTCTTGGCTCTTTCTTTTGAATGACTAGATTTCCTTTTCTTCTTATCATCTGTTGTAAGTACAAAAGGGAAATTAACTTCTAAAGAAGTATTCCAACTGTCTTACTACATTTGAAATACTGAACAGGAATAGATATTTGGTAGTTTGAGTAAAAGCAAAGTCGAATGTTCAATTATTTATAAACATACTTTTGAAATTTATGAATTAGTAAGTTTCTTATTTTACAAAATTACCTTCTGAACTAGATGCTGAAGTAGTGCTTTTCTTTGGTTCTTCATCCTCTACTGGTGTATGTTCATCAGAGCTGAATTACAGAAAATGGTTGTAAGAACTATGGACTATAGAGCATTAAAATATGTACTTAAAATTTTCAGTAACAGTACTCATTGCCTAGGAACCTTTAAAGGCAAGCATTTTTAAAAAATATTATTATTATTAAAATCTTATAGTATTATTATCATCATTATATTTTATCTTATGTGTATAGGCATTTTGCTTATACATATAACTGTGCCCAGTCCCCACAGAGGCCAGAGAAGGCATCAGATCCTCTGAGACTGGAGTTACAAAATGGCCTCTATGTGGGTGCTGTGCTTCAAACGCAGGGTCCCTGAAGAACAGTCAGTGCTTTCAACAATTGAACTCTCACTTTAGCCCCCAAAGGCAAGCATTTTTTGTAAGAGTATATTCAACAGTCTACCACCTTCATAATAATAAAATGACATATTTACATAATGTTTTCCAGTTTACACAGTACTATTAAAAAAGGAAATATGTAATATTTATATTTTCAGAAGAAATTCAAAAGGTAAAAGTTGAGAAATAGAAAATATAAGATCAAGAAAGGACAAACATGGAGGTTAAAGGAAGAGTTTGTGATTTTATTATTATTTGGCTGCAGGAATCAAACCCAGGCCTCAAAAGTCCTAGACAATTGCTTTATCACCAAGCTATACCCTAGCTCCATAATTTTAAGTAGGTGGAGGATACGTGCTAGAACAATTCCCATCTCCCCAGAACTACAGAATTTGTAAAATAAATTCTGAAAGTAAGGTTTTTTGTTTTGGGGTTTAGAAATATTGGCTTTTACATTTAATTTGTTTACAGCATGCATGCCTGCATTTGTGTGTGTGTGTGTGTGTGTGTGTGTGTGTGTGTGTGTGTACACTACTCTGGAGGTCAGAGAACAATTTTCAGGATGTGGTTATCTTCTTCCGCCCCATGTGTGTCCCATAGATCAAACTGAGGTTAACTTGTCAGAGTTGGCAGCAAGCACCTTTACCTGCTGAAGCATCTCAGTGGCCTGGGTAGTTTTCTTTTGAGACAGGGTCTCAAGCCCATCCTGGGGTTGAACTCTCAATGTAGCTAAGGATAACCTTTGACCCTCTTGCCTCTAGCTCTTCCCTCCTGGGATTATAAATCATGCACTATCATGCCTGGTTTATTTAGGGCTAGAGATCAAACCCAGAGTCTCATGCATTCCTTTACCAGCTCTTATCTGAGTGTGTCCTGCACTTTCATAGAACCTGAGTTCTATATAAGTTCCTGGTACCCATGCTGGGTGGCTCACAATCACCTATAACTCTAGCGGCTCCAAGTAAATCTGATGTCCCTGGCCTCTGGAGTCACCAGTACCAAGATGCACATAATACACATATCTATGGAAACTCATATAATATACATACTAAAATAATAAAAATAGCCAGACATGATGATGTATGCTTTTAATCCCAGCACTTGGGAGGCAGATGAAAGTGGATCTCTGTGAATTTTAGTCCAGCCTGGTCTTCATAGTGAGTTTCAGGCCAGCCAGGGCCACATCGTGATACCTTGCCAAAATAGTAAATAAATATTAAAAAAATTAATTCTTTGGGATAGCCTTTTAAAAATGAAAATGCTTTGGTGGTACAAAGGAGTGTTCTCATTTTGTGTCATCTTTTCCTTTAAAGTTTTGAAGATCGCCGGGCAGTGGTGGTGCATGCCTTTAATCCCAGAACTCAGGAGGCAGAGACAGGTGGATTTCTGAGTTCGAGGCCAGCCTGGTCTACAGAGTGAGTTCCAGGACAGCCAGGGCTACACAGATAAACCCTGTCTCAAAAAACCAAAAAAAAAAAAAAAAAAAAAAAAAAAAAGTTTTGAAGATCACACATGGAATAACTTAAGTATTATCTACCAAAATATTTTTAAGGTTTCTTTTAACTCTCATTTGATGAGTTCAAGTATCTATCAATAAGAACAAGTTTCAGATAATATGGCTTGATTGCTCTGACACAAATTATAGGGTTTTTGTTAGGCAATACATCTTCAAAATCAAAGATTGCAGCTGGGCATGGTAGCACATGCCTTTAACCCCCACAGGCAGACCTCTGAGATTGAGGACAGCCTGGTCTACAGACAGCCAAGGTTACACAGAGAAACTTTCTCTTAAGGTGGGGTTGGAGTGGGGAATGAAACAGGAAGAAGAAACTTCTGAATAGCAGTGAACAGAAAATATATATGGGGGCCAGCAGTTAAACATGCTTGTGTGAGGCTGGATGGCCTGAGTTTGACCCTTTGGATCCATACTGGAAAGGGAGAGCCACTCCCACCTGTGTGCTATGGTCCATACATGCCCCTCCCTATTAAAAACAATTAAAAAGTAAGTATGGAATAGAAAAAAGCTTATCTAATACTTCCGAGTATTCGATATAGGAAGCTCTCTGAACTTGTTCTGTAGACAGACTGGGATTACAGGTGTGCATCATCACTGCCTGGCAGGAAACACTTTTAAATACTAGGATATTCATTTTAAAAACTCTTGGTGACCTTAATGAAATTATAAGAGGGATATAAACAAATGGGATGAAGAGATGGCTCAGTGGGTAAGTACATGGGCTGCTCTTGCAGAGGACCTAGGTTCAGTTCCTAGCACCCACAGAGCAGCTCACGACCATCTGTAAGTCCAATTTCAAGGGATCTAGTGCTCTCTTCTGACCTCTGTGGGCCCAGGGCTTGCATGCAGTACAATTATATGTAATGTAGGCAAAACACTTAAAAAATAAATGTTTTCTTTTTTTCAAAAAGAAAATAGGCATAGGCAAGAAGTTTCTAAACAGAATGCCAGTTATTCACCAACTAAGTTCCCAGATCAATGAATGGGACCCTGGACAGCAAAGGAAAACAGCTGAGTGACAGACAGCTTATAGAATGGGAAAAAATCTTGCTACCTATTACATCTTACAGAGGATATCAAAAACGTACAAGGAACACAGAAAACTAAACAAGAAATCAACACAATTAGTAAATGGGCTAATGAAATTAATAACAGTTCTCAAAAGATAAAATACGGGGCTGGAGAGATGGCTCAGCAGTTAAGAGCACTGACTGTTCTTCCAGAGGTCCTGAGTTCAATTCCCAGCAACCACATGGTGGCTCACAACCATCTGTAATGGGATCTGATACCCTCTTCTGGGGTGTCTAAAAACAGCTCCAGTGTACTCACATACATGAAATAAATAAATAAATATTTTAGAAAATATATAAAATACAAATGGCCGATAAACACAAAAAAATGTTTAACCTCTCTATCCATTAGGAGAATGCAAATGAAAAGTACACTCAGTCCATCTTACCCCATAGTCAGAATGACAGTCATTAAGAAAGCAACCTAGAACAAATGCTGTTGAGGATGCAGAGAACAGGGGCCTTATATACTCAGTGGGAATGTAAACTAATTCAGCTTCTGTGGCAATCAGGATGAAGTTTCTCAAAGAACAAACAAATGAAAGAAGATCCTAAACATAATGCAGCTATAGCAGTCCTGGGAGTCTGCTGAAGGACTGGAAGTCACCCCATCACAGAGACACTCACACAGCAAAGTAAACTGCAGCACTATCCACGGTGGCTGGGTTACCAATCAAACTAGGTAGCCAACATAGATTTAAAAACGTAGTATGTGTGTGCAGTGGAAACATTTTCCGTCAAAAGAAAAATAGAGTTGCATCACATAGAGGAAAATGAAGGCTACAGGAAATAATCATATTGAGCAAGTTAAGCAAGCCTCAGAAATAGGAATTTCATGTTTTATCCCAATTGTGGCACCCACATTGCATATAGTATATAAAAGGGAAGAAGAAAAGAAACTGTTTTGGAGAACAAAAGGAATACATGGGGTGGGAATTATGGACAATGAATAATGTTATGCTTGTATGAACTTTTTTTTAATTTAGGGGCCAGCCAGGAGGTAGTTCAGTTGATCAAGCCTTTGTGACATAAGCATGAGGACCTGAGTTCAGATCCCTAGCACCCACAGAAAAATGATGGGCACAGTGGCACTCACCTGCAACTCCAGCACTGGGGAGGCAGAGACAGGAGGACCCCAGGCCAACCAGGTTCCTTAAGAAACTCTGTCTCAAAACCTAAAGTGCTGGACTGGCAAGATGCCTTAGCAGGTAGGGGCGCTTGATGCCAACCCTAACAACTTGAATTACATTCCCTCGAACCCACATGGTGGAAGAAGAGAGCCAACGTCCTGCAAGTTGTCCTCTGACCTCCACATGTGGTACTCCATCTCATGCACATGCAAGAACACACAAACACAGAATAAATAAATGTAAATTAAATAAAATGTAAATAAATGTAAAACAAAAGATAAGGTACAACAGAGATCACAGAAATATCTGACTTCAAATTCTGACCCCACATACACATTCACTCAGGCACACTCATTTTTTCTTTCCGGCTTTTGAGTGTCTGCTTTTCCCAGCTGACTAGCCCATTCCCACGCTCAGGAGCGTCTTCTTTCTGGGGAAATGCCTCCATTTGTATCACTTTAAAAAAAAGTAAGACTCTTTGTTATGCTAATACCTTGTAGTCTGATAGTGAGTTATTTGGAAAAAACAAAATATAATAAATATATTATTTTTAATAATAAATCTTACTGAGTAGGAAACTGGTACTTTGTAGGTTATAATTTAAAGACAGCAATTAAGCCGGGCATGATGACCTGTGCCAGTAATTCAAGCATTCGGGGGGCAAGGGCAGGGAGATTGCTCTGAGTTTGAGTTGTGCCTTGGCTATTACACAAAGAGTTCCAGATAGCCAGGATTACAAAATGAGACCATGTCTCAAAAACAAAACAAAACAACCTCTACACACACACATAATGAAAGTGCTAAAATCTACTAGCAGTATTTGTAATCATTACCCATGTTCCATGTATTTTTAAATATAAGGGGTAAAATAACACAAATCATAAGAAAGCAAAAAAAATCTGATAAGTACTTGAAGCTCTTCACTTAAAAATTTTGACAGTAGGGCAGGCGAGATGGCTCAGTAGGCAAAGATGCTAGTCGCCAAGCCTGATGACCTGAGTTCAAAACCTGGGACCCACATGGTGGAAGGAGAGAACCTCTGACCTCTACCTGTGCACATACACACATGTACAAATAAATAAAATGTAACAAAACATAATTAAAAAGTATTTGACGGGAGACCAGGATTTAAACAAATGCTCTTGACATTTTAAAATGTTTTGTTTTTTTTTTAACACACTTACTCTGGTTCAGGATTCTTAGGGGAAAGTCCCCAAACTTCAGGAGCTCCCAATTCTCCAATCCTCTCTCTTTCACTTAATCTCCTAAAAGAGATAAATATTTAAATTATAATTCAATGGACGGACTGTTTCCTAAATGTATAATAATAAACTCAACAGGAGTCAAGTCTTCCAGTATTACTTTCCTCATATATCTTTTGAGACAGGATCTTACCATGTTGCCTAGGCTAGCTTTGAACTCCTGGGCTTGTGATCTAGCCTTCCAAGTAGCTGGAGCTACAGGAACACCTGGATTTATCTATATGTTTAAAAGTTAATAAAAACTTGGTGAAAGCCAGGTGGTGGTGATGCATGCCTTTGATGCCAGCATTTGGGAGACAGAGGCAGAGGCAGAGGCAGGCAGATCTCTGTGAGTTTGAGGCCAGCCTGGTCTACAGAGAGAAGACAGCCAGGGAATAACATAGAAACCCTGCCTGAGGTCAGGAGGGTAGGGAGAGACTTAGTTTAACTGTAAACTCATTAGGTAGAATTTGATGTTCGGATAGTATCATCAACTGGTACCAACTATAGACTGCCTCAGCAACCGGGCAGACTGTCAAGGGCATCCCTTTGCTGAATGTGTGACACAGATTCTAAATATCCCCATTTCACTGCAAAGTTTGACAGAAAATTTTATATTTAAAACTAAATTCGTTTATGTATGTTATAAAGATAAGGAAATCTTGATTTGAAAACTTTTAGTTTTAAGGAACCTAGGAATTAGTGAAGAAGATAAAGAGGAAATGAAAATAAAGAGGATTCTAGAAAGGAAGAAAAATCTTACTTGACAAAACCTCTCCTCATGCTATCTAAGGTTTATTACCAGTTTTCCTTTTAGAGCCTTTTGGAAGCATACATTCCCTACTCTTGGGGGGACACTTTTTTCATTTTATGTATGTGACTAATTCTGTTTTAATATTTACTATGACTCATAAACTTAAAATACAAACTATGGGCTGGAAAGATGGCCCAGAGGTTAAAAGCACATACTGCTTTTGCAGAGGACTGGAATTTGGTTCCTAGCATCCAAGTTGGTTAGCTCTCAGCTGCCTGTAATTCCAGCTCCAGGAGATGTGATGCTTCTGAAGGCATCTACACTGACATGTACATATCCATACACAGACACACATACATACACATAATTAAAAATACTATAAAAATAACACTGAGTGTGGTAGTGGATGTCTTCAGTCCCAGTACTTGGGAGGCAAAGGCAGGCAGATCTCTCTGTGTTTGAAGCCAACTTTGTCAACATAATGAGTTCCAGGACAGCCAAAGCTATATATAGTGACCTTGCCTCAATCCCCTCGACTGGAAAAACAAAATAAAAATAATTATTTGAAAAAAAAATTAGCCTGAATTCCTTAGTCATAGTTTGTGACTCACACTTAAAAATGACTACAACATCTTTGATCATGAGGAAAGATCTCGATAACTACACAGAGAGAGACTTGGAGAGTTTTGTATTTGGTTACAACAGATAATTTAGAAGAGGGGTACAACTGTTTGTAACTGCTGGGGGAAGAATGCCTGCCCAGCCAAGAAGGACACAGAAGTCTCATGTCTGTTGCTCCTGTAATATGTTAAAATTTCTCATTTTAAAACACAAAGTATAAGGCCTAGTGTCATGCCTAAGACATAATTATAACAGACACAATAAACTTCATATCATTTAAAAGTACAAATGCAAATCTCATCCAATCATTTAACATTCCAATAAATCCTTTACATCTCTAAAACTGGATCTCATGGGGCAGGGTCTAGCCAGCCTTTAACTCCTGGTGGTTATAACCCTCTCTCAAGTGTTAGGATTTGCGACATAACCCTGGCTCAGCATTTGCTTTTCAACTGACATACTCCATGGGTACCATACCGTAGGTCTCTACAATTCAGGACTGTTTGACTGTTTCTGTTTCCATGCACTTACGGATGGTATTACAACCTTAAAAGCCTTATTACTCATTTCCCTCTCCCCCTTCTGGGCTGCTGCTCCAACTCAGGGCCTCGGGTTTGTTAGGCAAGCATTCTTCCCCTGAGTTACAGCTCCAGTTTCTACAAATTTTTAATTATGAAGTTCAGAAAGGTCGAACTTGCACACGACTACCCTGCTTCATGGCAAACAAAACTCAGGCAGTGCAATTCTAAAACTTGTCCTTTTTATTGTTATACTTTATTTCTTCCCCTACTGGAAAAAAATGAAAGCATCTCTCAACTGCTGGAAAGTTAACTTGCCCCTCAATGCCTGTAATACTTGAAATTTTAGCATTTTTAGACACATGGTACAGGGCCTAGTTCAGTGCCTAAGACATATTTTTTAACAGACATAATAAACTTCATATATATTAGATACTATGACTAATGCAGCAATATAAGCCTCTCTCAGGGTTATCACTCTACCTCAGGCCTACCTTGAATTTACTCCGTAGTACAGGCTAGCCTCGAATTGTGACAATCCTACCTCGGTTTTCTGAATGCTAGGATTACAGGAGTGAGCCATTATGCTCAGTTTTTGAATTTAAACATTTCTTGAGACACGGTCTCATGTAGACCAAGGTGGCCTTAAACTTGCTACATCGATGAGAATGACACTGTTCTGTCTTCCCTCGAGAGTCTCACAGCTGTTGCCACTAAAGGTTTGAGTCATTTTAAACTAAGAACTCCCATTAGAAGAGATCCCATCTCATTCCGTCGTTGGTTTTCATGGTCAACACGGCTGAGGCCACTTTACAAGACTTTTCCCAAGATAGCCTCATCTAATTATCCTTTTCCTCAGAGCCAATACTTAATTTACAATACTTCCCAATTCCCTGCAAAACTTTTCCATGAAATATCCTCTTATCTCAAATTTTTCTGTTTCTTCAAGCAACAAGAAACAGCTGCATGCCTACCAAGAGGCAGACACTACTAATTCTGTGATCAATAAAACCACAAACCTCTATTTCAGTTTAGTGAAGAATAAAGACAGGTGCACGGATAATGACACAACCAAGAAATACAATAGCGCTGAGCCTCTTAGTGATAGCCGCCAGGAGGGGGAAGTAGGTAGTGGAAAACCAGGGCCCTTTATGAAGGAGTCTAGGGATGAATGAAAATGTAAGTTAGAAAGGATAAATAAAAAGGTCATGGGGACACAGAGAAACCCAGTCTCGAAAAACCAAAAAAAAAAAAAAAAAAAAAGGTCATGCGGTGGACTGAAGAAAGATGAAAAAGGTGCGAGGCGAATGGGAAGAGAAATAAGACAGAAACAATGAACAAGCTGGATTCAAAGGCAGGCGGAATCGTCCAAGAGACGGTGCGGCGATCTCACTCACTTCTGCCGCAGACTCTCCTCCCTTTCCTTGTCCAGCAGGCTAGGCCATGGCTTGTCGCCCCCGTAGGGACGCGAGTAGCCGCCATAATAGGCGGACGAGGATGCAGAAGCAAAAGGGGCACTCCGCTGTGTAGAAGGCCGCTCTCGAGAACGCGATCGAGAGCGGGAGCGATAAGATTGGTTTCGAGAGCTTTGGCTGAAGCCACTCAGAGAATGGCTGAGGCCATTCCGGTCACCGAACCGAGAAGAAGAGCGCGAGCGAGACCGGCGACACCGCGGGGAGCGGGAAGATTTGATGGATTTGGGACTCCTCGACAAACTGCGACGCTTTCCCACGGAGGCCTCCCGTTCAGGGCTACGCGAGCCCGACACAGGAGCCATGGTGGTGGAAGCTGAACCCACCAAAGGGCGGGACAAGGAGGCGCTCTCGCGACCCCCAAAGGGTCTCGGATATCTAGACTCCTAGAGCTTGCAGCGATCAAACCAGAAAAAAAGCAAGCAAACAAACAAAAAAACCCAACTTGGAAACAGTTCCGGGTACAGCTGTAAACCCCTTCCCCTGGACCCAGAGCCCTTGCCGCCAACAGGAAGGGATGTGTGTATCTCTATATAGAAGCCGGTCAGGAAATTGAGGCCACACTCTCTTTCAGTTCCTAGTGAGGTTTCTGAAATCTAAACTGCACGGGGTACCTGAAAGAACATTGCGATGAATGCAACACGTATTTCATTGAGTAGTCATATAAGCAACACCGCCAACTCTCCCTTTATTCCGTGTGGGACTATATTTGCCTGTGTGGTGTGCGTGTATGAATCTGTGTATGTATTATAACCCCACCCCCGCTTTTTTTTCATCCCAAGCAAACAAAAGAGGGGTTATCACGATTAGGGTTTCGCTTTAATCTAAAATCATTGTTGTCCAGTTCACTTAGAAGGCATACTTTCTGATAACTTCGCCGTCTGTTATACTCCGATTAATTTAGCGATGCAGAGGAAAATCTTAGTACTTAGGTTTGAGCCACCCATCTCTACTAATGTCCCACAAAACGAAGTTATAAAGTCCCTTAAACTAGTCCATCAGACACTAGCCCAGCAAAATATAAGATAGACGATTCATAGTTGTATGTATTAAATATTATTTTTAGGTGAAAGAGCATTCAAATATTAATTTTATTTTTAATTTTTTTGAAATTGAAATACAATTATGTCATTTCCCCTTCCCCTTTCTACCTCCAATCATTCCCATGTGCCTCCTCTTGCTCTTTTTAAATTCATTGCCTCTTTTTCTTTCCTTTTTGTTACATGTATCTGTAACTACAGCTGTTGTAAAGTCTTAACCAGAGAAGACTGCTTGGACATGGCCTTTGGCTAATAGAAAGTCTTTATAAGCTGGCCAGCAAGCACACTGAGTATTTAGGGTCCCAGCTTAGTCCCAGCCTTACACACACGCACACATACACACACACACACACACACACACACACACACACACAAACACACACACACACACACACAAACACTTGTCCTGGTTAACAAGAACAGTTGGCCAAAAGTGAAACTTCAGAAGCCAAAAGGCAAGGTTAGTACTTTTAGAGACTTTCCCAGAACTATATACTTTGATGGATTATGCCTTTTGTTTTAGCAGGTGATACTGTCTACATGCTGAATTTTATAGCCTGAATGGTATTTCCATCATGGAGTCACTTGTGCTAATGTCTGGGGACCTACTAAGGTCTGGAGACCTGTTACAATAACCTGCCCAGAGCATATATTATCTGTATGTTTATGATTTCGGGACTGACCATTTGGTATTGAATAATCAACTGAGGGAAAACTATTTCTCTTGGCTGTCAGCATTACCTGGTTGCCTGTAGTTCTTTGTCTAGGGTTAGAGCCTCTTGAGATTTCCCCCTTTCATGTTACCATAATCTATCTGCTAGTGCCATCCTTATCAGGTCTTGTTTAAGTAGTCATGTTGCTGAGACTTCATAGTTTCCTTGACATTTCTAGGGGATATAGTCTGAGAGCAGATTTCTTGTTCGTCTGGATCTAACAATCTTTCTGCCTACTCCCTTCCTCCATGTTCCCTGAGCCATAGGTGCAAGGGTTAGGTTGCATATGGATCAGTTTAGGCTGGGCACCACAGGATTACTTGTTCTCTGTGATGAGTGCAGTACATATTTCATTGAGTAACTGTATGAATAACACCGCCAAATTTGATTTTCTGTGGTGGTCTCTGTCTCTTGCAAAGATACGTTTCTTTAATGAAGGGTGGTCGTTACACTTGTATATGTGGGTGTAAGAATAAATATTTAGAATACAGTTAGGAATTGTGCTGTAAAGCGGTGTAAAGTAAAGCGGTGGTTGTAGATTCTCTGCAAAGATCAATGACATCACTAGCCCTGGGTAGTTGACTGGGTTTCTAATACGGGGTATCATTTCTCCCTTGTTGAACGGGCCTTATTTTATTTGGGGATGAATTAAAATGTAAGGAAGAAAAGGATGAATAAAAAGGTTGTGGGGTGGAATGAAGAAAGGGATGAAAGAGGTGTGAGACAGGCAGGAATCAAAGACAACAGAAACAATGAATAACAAGCCAGACTCAAAGGCAGGCAGACTCATCTAAGACAGGATGTAGCCAATTAGAGAGCTGTTGGTTACTTCCAGGATATTCATGCCCCTCCTGCACGCTTAAAGATATCATGCTATGCTAGTTGATGTTGAAGTTCATAGCCGTTGTTGCTCGCATGACTATTAGTTGTTCTGGAAGTTTGTATGGCACCTTCTGGTACCACAATTGCTAATCCTCAGGGGAGGGGAGGCTTTCAAGTCAGATCCAGTATGTATCATCTAGGTCCTTGTCTGAAGTCTGTAGTGTCTTTAAAAGAAAGACTTACCTTCAACTTTTGATAGGCAACACAGACCAACAGCAATAGCCTATAATGTTTGGGGAGTCTCTTGGACTGCCCTGACCAATAACTCAAAATGGGGTTCTTGCCAGGTCCAGCATGGCTGCATAAGGGGCAGTGTGACACAGTTCCTGCCCCTGAAGCATTGACAGGCTGTTGATCACCACGTGTGCTGATTGACTGCTGTTGGCCTGGAACTGATCTGCTGTCTGGTCTATGTGTTTTACTTTCAATCTCTCTTTCTGGAGAATATACGTCCCCCATTACTCAGAGTTAATCATTCCATAATAAATGAAACAAATGTGGTTCTCAGGAATGAGGAATACATGTGGTCATGAGACTGTGGCAGATGAGGAACAGGCCTTACACTTGGTCTTTATGGCCATGAGAAAGGATCTAGACAATATAACCACAGAGACCATAAAAACTGGCATAGCACTTTGTAGAAATTACTCATTGCAAGACTTGGCCTTGAACTTGGAATTATGTGAGGAAATACATGTACCCTTCTGTTGAATGACTGCTGGATTAATTAGCCAGGGTGAACTGGGGGACATCAAGGATAGGGAGTTAAGAGCTGGAGAGATGGCTCAGCAGTTAAGAGCACTGACTGCTCTTCCAGAGGTCCTGAGTTCAATTCCCAGCAACCACATGGTGGCTCATAACCATCTGTAATGGGATCCAATGCTATCTTCTGGTGTGTCTGAAGACAGTGACAGCATACTCATATACATTAAATAAATAAATATTTTTTACAAGGATAGAGAATTAAAGTGGTCTCAAGAAGAAAAGTCATAAATAGGGAAAAAGGGAGGAATCTATAGAAAGCAAGGAAATAATAGATGGGTTTATCTTATAGGAAGAAGGCTCATATATGATTTAGAAACAAATATTATCAGAGAGTACATGAAGTCATGTAATTTCTAGGATGAGGAAACAAAGATTAGAGAATTAAAATATGATGTACAAGCATATGAAAAGTTAGCACTTTGCTCCCCTAGTTCTTTGAAGGATTGGAGATGACAATGCCAGGGGAGATATCAGAGAGAGCTAGCTACTTTACTTGCATAAACTTTGTAAGAAATTATTTTAACCTTAGTAGTCTGTCACCTTCTTTTCTTACATGAAAACAGTTACTAAAGACTGCTGTCTGCTGTACCAGGAAACTGCAAGGGCTGTACCCAGCTACCCGTGTCGAACAGGCTGTGTAAAAACTATAAGTCAATGTGCTTTTGCTGTGTGTTTAGCTTCTAATTTAAGAAAGCAGTGGTTGGAACTAATGATTCAGTATTTTTAGAATTTATGTAAATTTAAGAATTTCTAAAACATATTTAACAATGGCTAAAGCCGTGATGATATAGCTTTAGTAAATAAAAGACTGGGTTCAGGCTCTCAGATCAGAATGAAGAATAGGAGTGAGGAATGAGAAGAAGGAAGAATGACGAGAATCCTTGGGCAAAGAGAAAGCACTTGAACTGACAGCTTAAATCCACTACTGACTCCGAGTCATTATTGAATGAATCAGCACCATTCCCATTTCTCCCTTTCTCAGGACCCTCCTCATGCTGAGGCTGGACCCCAGCAACTTCTTATCTGGTGTGATGGATCTTCTTGGTTTTCTTGGTTGTCAACTTGACTACATCTGGAATGAATTAAAATTCAGAAATGGAAGGAACACCAGTAATGGATTTTTGCTTAATCTAAAGTAGGAAGATCCACTTCTAATCTGGATTTTGAGGCAGGAAGACACAAACCTTGAATCTGGGTCTTGAGATGGAAAGATACACATTTAATCTGTGCCACACCTTCTACTGGAAGCCTATATGGGAACATGGAAGAATGAAGCTTTTGTTCTTTGCCTGCTTGCCCTTGTCTTGCCAGTAAGTTCATTCCTTCACTGGATTTAACCATACTTCTTCATGATTCCAGCATATACTGAAGACCAGCTGAAACATCCAACATCATGAGCTGAGAAACTACTGAATTCTTGGACTTCCATTCATAGCCAGCCATTGTTGGATTAGTGGGACTGTAGCCATTCACATATATATCATAGAAGCATTGTCAACCCAAGTTTAATTTGGAAATTTGAGGGCACATAGACTTGCTGTGGAAATTACATATCAGGTCTAGCAGCAACTTAACACACTTTGAAAACTGATAAATTTGAACATGAGTCATCTTCTTTGAAATATAAGAGAAAGTTGTATGAAATGTTAAATGGAAAATGTTAACCTTTTGTTGAATGTATTCTATTTAAAAAAAAAAATTAGTCTGACATCAACGGCCCAAAACGGAATTTTGTGGAACTATGCTGTCTTAAGGTTTCCATTGCTGTGATGAGACACCATGACCAAAGCAACTCTTATAAACTCTTATAAAGACAAAAAAAAAATTGGGGCTGACTTAGAGTTTCAGAGGTTCAGTCTATTATCATGGCCAGAAGCATGGCAGCACCTAGGAAAATATGGTACTGTAGAAGGAGCTGAGACTTCTACATCTTGATCAGAAGGCAACCAGGAGGGATTACTTCTTTTGTAGGGCATGTAAAACCATGCCAGGAATTTTGGTAAGGTAGAGCAGGTCAAGACCTGGAGACACAGTGGGCACACACCTGAGGCTTAGGTGACTCCCAGCTCTGTTGTGGATAACCCTGGGGCTGTTTGTATTTTGATGCTAATTCTGTCCTCCTGGGAGGGGCTTCAGACAAGGAATGAGTTACTTATTCATATGACTTCTTGTGAACCAATCCCCTAATGAATAAAGGAGCCAATCACTGGGCAAGTAGAAGGGACTTCTGGGTTGGAGAGAGGAAGAGAGGAAGAGGAGAGAGTTAGGTCTTTTTGGAATGGGGACAGCATATAGGTAAGATGTAGCTACTAGAGCCTCCTGGTATCATGGCGGATCTGCAAGGATTCGCCACCAGAGGAATCAGATTTTGATAAGGCTTACACGATTAGGTTTTAGTTGTTGTGCCCAGAGACTGAGTTACTATTGTTTCTGAGCTAAGTTTGTGTTGTGTTTTTCTTCTCGCTTCGGCTCGTCTTGGTTCCAGAGAGAAAGGTACAGTGGCAAAGTGTGGGTTTGCCTGATGTGCACCACAGAGGCTGTGGGGTATTGAATCATGGGGCTGGTGTGGTAGTGACCCACCAGTGGGGACCTAGTGAGCTGGGTGCAGAGACCATGGAGCTCTGAGTCAGAGCTCCACAAGATAAAAGCAGGTTGGCCATTGCTCGCCAGGGCTGAGAGAACCACAGCACAGCATGGGAATATGCTATACTATTCCTTCTTTTTTAATATTTCCCTCAACACAGCTTCCTGCTGGACTCCTGACTTGAAACACCTGCCATGCTTCTCACATTAAAAAAAAAAATGTGCCGGGCAGTGGTGATGCACGCCTTTAATCCCAGCACTTGGGAGGCAGAGGCAGGTGGATTTCTGAGTTTGAGGCCAGCCTGGTCTACAGAGTGAGTTCCAGGACAGCCAGGGCTACACAGAGAAACCCTGTCTCGAAAAAAAGAAAAAAAAAATAAAAGAAAACAAAATGTGCCCTATGGTCACATAGGCTCAAAACAGAGTTCTCCATGCTAACAAGGTACCACGAGGCCTGGAGGGCTTAGCCAATAAGCTTCCCTTCCCTTCCCAGACATTTCTCCCTGCGAAAGGTATTTAATCTCAGGCCCACCTTGAAAAATAGGGTATGTTTTTACGCATCCATTTTGCACCATGACAATAAACTGTTTAGAACCATGGACTGTCTCTTTTCATCAAGATCCACCATGGGGAGCCATGAAGAAGGCCATCACCTACAGAGCCTCAACTTAGTTCTCCCGTAGAAGGCCTCTCTGTGCTCCCAGTCACAACTGCCACCAAGCCTGCCTCCATCAATCCAAGGACAATCTCCCTGTGAGACAAGCTGGAGCTCCCCTTTTTCTCCAACCCTAGGTTAGATGCTGTCCTAGCTTGTGCTTCCCCCCAGACTCCATTCTCTGCTCTTCCACGACTCCCAGCAGCACCTGGATGTCCAAGAGTCTGAGAACCCCAAGGCCCCAGCTTCATCGCAGGCTTGTGCTTTCCCAACCCCAGAGCAGTGCCTCTGTGCTTCTGAACAGCCCAGCATGAGGTAAGCACAGTCAAACTCCCCAAGTGGCTGTGCTCTGTAGCAGGGTGGACTTGGGTTAAGCATAAGACCTTAAGCCCACCTCCACAGTTTAAGCACGTCTTCCAACAAGGCCACACATACTGCAATTAGACCCTATCTCCTAGTAGTGTCACTTCCCATGGGCCAAATATATTCAAACCACCACATATGTGTTGTGTAGCAAACTCTTCTGAAATTAAAACTTTCTAGTTTGGAGGGAAGCTCATTAAGACACAGAATGTTCTAAAGCAATGTTTTTTCAACCTGTGGGTTAAAACACCTTTGGGGATTGAAAGTCCTTTTGACATGGGTTTGCAGATCCTGCATTATCAGATAGTTACATCATGATTTATAACAGTAACAAAATTACAATTATGAAGTAGCAACGAAAATAATTTGTGGTTGGGGATTACCACAACATAAGGAACTGTATGAAAGGGTTGCAGATTTTAAAAGTTTGAAAAACATTGTTCTAAGGGAGATTGAAACATTACATCCTGCAGAGAAGCTCAGTTAAACTCAGGAAGTAAGCAATACAAAGGCTGTAAAAAGTCCCTGAAACTGACCAGATACACTAAGCCCCTCCCTCCCTACATATATTGGTGATATGGCTGTCTTTGAATCATTTCTGAAACTATAAGTAATCATTCACCCACACTCCTGTGAGTAATCCCAATAAAACTCATTGACTCACCAAGTTGGACTTTGATGGTATCCTTACTTTGGTCTGTTGTCAGTTCCTTATCTAAGGCAAGTAGGTGTTCATGTCTCCCTAGGAAAAGTGTCATACAAACACTATGTACTTAGAATGAGACTTTTTGGGAGATATTTTTCCTCTTTCTTTTCTGTTAAGGCCTGAGTAACTACTACTGCCTGGCCGGCCAGCCATTTTATGTTGTTTCTAATGTTACAAGGAAACTTTCTCATGTGCTGTTACTATTCTTACTAGGAAACTTTCTCATGCCCTAGTTGATTGCATATTCTGTTATGTTCTGTCCTTTGGTGTTCTTGGAAACACCAAATCACAATAGAAGTCAGTTAGAACTGCTTTGCATCATTAGCCACAATAAGCTTGGACCCAAACCAACCATCCGGCAGCACTTTCTGCACTTGTGTATGGGCTTTTATGGCTTTTGTCTTTATAAGCTGCCCCTGGGATAGATCCTGATACAAGAGAGACACCTGCCCCAATATAAAAACATCATTTGGAGTAAGACTTACATTTTGAGTAGGGTTTGAGTAAAGTTTTAAGTTCCTAAGACCTCTCTGGGAATTGACATCCTACTTGGCAGAAACAATCATGTACATAGGTAACTGACATCCTGGTTGGCAAGTTCAGACATGAATGTTAGACAAGGCAAGTCCCTGCCACAGTAGAATAACCCAACCAATGGGAACAGGATAAATGTACAACAAACACATGATCTAAGTAAGTCCCCTATCCCTAAATCCTGATCAGTGGAATAACTTGGCATAGATGTTTGTGTATTTCAGGCTTTAAAAGGTCTGTAGGATTCTGGTTTGGGGTAGCAATCAGCTCCTGAGTATGGTTTGTAGTCCTGATTGATCAGTTCTGGGACAAATGCTCAATAAACTATTCCTATCTGACTGAGATCGGTGTTTGTATGCTTTGCGGGGTGACTCCTGGACTCAAACATTTTCTTGTTTATCTGTTTGTTTTTGAGATAGGGTAACACTATGTACCCAGCACTGGCCTGGGACTGATTATGTAGATCAGGCTGACCCCAAACTCAAAGATACCCATCTGCCTCTGCCTACCTAGGGCTAGTATTAAAGACATAAACAACTACACACGACTGGGAATTTACCCTTTTATTGAAAATAGCTTATTTTTCATACAATATATTCTGATTACAGTTTTCAGCCTCTCCACTCCTCCCAGTTCCTCTCCACTTCCCCTCCCATCCATATCCACTCCTTTTCTGGATATCATCAGAAAAGAAAAGGCTATTAAAAGATAGCACAACACAACAAAATAAAATATAATAAGATAAAGAAAAAAATCACATCAAAGTTGGACAAGGCCAACTAATGGAAGGAAAAGAGCCCAAGAGAAAACGCAAATATTAGAGACTTGTTCACTCACGTACTCAGGAGTTCCATAAGAATACTAAACTGAAAGCCATAATATATATGCAGAAGAGTCAGCAGTGAAGATCTGGTACAGGCCTTGTGCGTGAGTTCATATGAGCTTTGCTCATGCTGATTTACAGGGCCTTGTTCTCCTGGTGTCCTCTATCCCTATGGCTCTTACATTCTTTATTTTATTTTATTTTATTTTATTTTATTTTATTTGGTTTTTCGAGACAGGGTTTCTCTGTGTAGCCCTGGCTGTCCTGGAATTCACTCTGTAGACCAGGCTGGCCTTGAACTCGGAAATCCGCCTGCCTCTGCCTCCCAAGGGCTGGGATTAAAGGCATGCACCACCACTGCCCAGAGGCTCTTACATTCTTTCTGCCTCCTCTTCTAGGAGATTCCCTGCGCTCTGAAGGGAGGGATTTATGGAGACTTCCAATTTAGAATGGTGTTCCAAAGTCAGCCCCTGCCCCCTGTCTGTGCAGTGTCTCTGGCTGTAAGCCTCTGCACCTCTTCCTGTCTGCTGCAAGAGGAAGCCTCTCTGATGATGGTTGAATAAGGCACCAGTCTACAAGTATTACAGAATATTGTTAGAAATCATGTCATTATTACTTTTTTTTTAAGATCAGTAATATTTGGTTTTACCCTAGGTTATCTGAGCTATCAAGTCTCTGGTTCTTGCTCTCCCAAGTAGTATCAGATACGATTTCTATATTGTGGGGTGGGCTTTAAGTCAAATCAAACATTGGTTGGTTATGCCACCATTTCTCTAGCATATTTTTTTTCAGGCAGGACAGTATTGTAGGTCAAAGGTAATATGCCGAGGTTGCTGTTTACATTTCTCTTATGGTAGCCTGCAGAGTACTTTCCGGTACCAAAGACACTAGAATGTAGGAGTGGATGTTCTATGTTGGCACCAAGTCGATCACTCCATGTTTAATGGGTTGTATGTGTGTTGTCTTCAGCAATGGGGCCTTGCTGTCAATTTGAAGAAAGAAACCTATTGTTTTGGCAACAGCCTGGCTTATTTGGGGATTTTCTTGGGACCTCTTTGGCCAACAACTCATATGGATGCAACCCAGTCTCAACAACTGGGACAATTTTAAATAGCATTTTCAATGGAGAAATTGAACTTACTTTGGTAGATCACACCTATAATCACAGCACTTGGAAATCAGAGAAAGGACTGCCATGAGCCTGAAGCCAACCTGGGCTACAGAGTGAGACCTTGTCCAAAATAAGGGGAAACAACAACAACAACAACAACAACAACAACAGGAAAGAGAAAAGATAAAGAAAAATAAAAGAGCCAGCAAGATGTCTCATCATGTGCTTGCTAACAAGCCTGAAAACCGGAGTTCAAGCCCTAGGAGCCCTATGATGAAAAGAGAGAGCCAGCTCTGGTGAATATCATCTTATTCCTTCTCCCTGTACCTCTCAGGAACAGGAACACAGAGAGGGCACAGAGAGAGACCAAGAGACACAGAAATGTTTCATACCCCCCTCAAAAAAAAAGATTAAAAAGGTGGTAGAGTTATGAAATGACTCGGAGTGGAAGATGCTTCTTCCCCCCCATGCCTAGAGATCTGAGCTCAATCCAGGAGGACACATCATGGAAGGAGAGAGCATAGTCTGATGAGGTGCCATCTAGCCTCACAGGCTCAAACATACATACGTACATACATACATACACACACACACACACACACACACACACACACACACACACACACACACACACACCATGTGCTACATAAACATTAACTTCACTGTTTTTTGTTTTTGTTTTGAGACAGGATCTCTCTACATAGTCTTGGCTACACTGGAACTCACTATGCTGACCAGGCTGGCTTTGAACTCACAGAGATCCCTCTGCCTCTGCCTCCTCCTGCCTCCTCCTGCCTCCTCCTGCCTCCTCCTGCCTCCTCCTGCCTCCTCCTGCCTCCTCCTGCCTCCTCCTGCCTCCTCCTGCCTCCTCCTGCCTCCTCCTGCCTCCTCCTGCCTCTGCCTCTGATTAAAGGTGTACACCACCATGCCAAGCCTTTTAAAATTAAGTTTGAAAACACATTAGGGATGAAGAAATGGCTCTGGGGCTTTGAGTACTTGCTTCTGTTGCAGAGGACCTGGATTTTATTCCCAGAACCCACATGGTGGCTCGCAACTATTATTACCTCTAGTTTCAGGAGTTCTCAGTCCACCTCTGGCCTCCCCAGGCACCAGGCATGGACATGGTACACAGACTTACATGAATATGAACCTTCATACACATAAACTTAAATGTTTCTAAAAATATTTTAATTTTTGCCTCTGCCATGCCTGGCAATCTGAATCATGTCTCTGGAAACCAGGTGATGGAAGGAAAATGTCAACTCTGGTAGTATGTTTTCTAATCTACTCAAACCCCAAAAAACATTTTACAGAAATTATTTTAAATGGGGTGGAGCAGGAGAGATGGATCAGGTGGTAAAGGCACCTGCTGCTAAGTCTGGCAATCTGAGTTCAGTTCCCAGGACCTACAGTATGGAAGGAGTCTGTCTGTAGATAGCAGCCTGTCCCCTCAACTTACTCTTGGGCATCAGGACACACACACATACACACACACACACACACACACACACACACACACACACACAGCAAGCAAATAATCTTCAAAGGCACTGTACCTGTGTGATACACAGATATACATTCAGATACACTCATACACTTAAATAAAAATAAATGAAACCTAAAATTTTCAATCTCAGAAAAAAATTAACCACAAAGGAAGAAAGGCAGTTGGAAAAATCGGACATAATCAGGTGTGGATATAGGCTTCTCAGAGGAGAGTCATCTTTGGGTGTTTTTTTACAATAGGCACATATAGGATTATGGTGGTGGTGGTGGTGGTGGTGTAAGCATAGGTCTCAGGGATTGAAGGCAGATATTACATCTCTCAAGTGACATCTCTAAACCTTTAGAACAATCTCTCCCCAGTTTTTATTTTTTTACATTGTTCAGAATGTGTTTTAGAACAAGGCTAAAAGGTTTAAAGTTACAAAAGAGTTGCCAAAATTAATGGATGAGAGAGGTGTCAAAACTTGAGATTACATGTCATTTTGGGTTTAGGTAGGCACACATTGTCTCCATGTGCAATTTTCCCTGTCATTAGTCTTGACATCTCCTGGCTCTCTGACTCCTCTCTCTCCAGTTCTCTGAGAGCTGGAATAACAAAAGCTGGATTTCAGGATGAAGGGGCTCCCTTTTCCCCTCATGTCCTACCAACTTCCTGTCTTTTTAGCCTGCCTCAGGACTCTACTTTTGAATTGGTTTTTTTTTTCAACATGTTAACTTTTTTGCTTTAAAATACTTTATTGTGATCTTTGATAAAATCAGGTATTTATTTATTTATTTATTTATTTATTTATTTATTTATTTAGTGTTTTTTCAAGACAGGGTTTCTCTATGTAGCCTTGACTGGCTGTCCTACTGTACAGAAGGCCATAAGGCTGGCTTCAAACTCACAGAGATCTACCTGCCTCTCCCTCCCAAGTGCTGAGATTAAACATATGTGCTACCACTGCCCAGCTTTTTCTTAAAGCCAGGTATTTTTTTTAAATTAATTTACTTATTCTCTTTACATCCTAATATCAGCCCTCCTTTTCTCCCAGTACCCTACCCCAGATCCTTCCCCTATTCGTCCCTCCCTTTCTCAGAGGAGAAGGGGAGCCCTCCCCAACACCCATCCTGGCATATCAAGTGGAGCTGCAGGACTAGGAGCTTCCTCTCCCACTGAGGGCAGACAAGGCAGCCCAGTTTGGGGAATGGGATCCACAGGCAGGCAACAGAGTTAGGGACAGCCCCCACTTCAGTTGTTTGGGGACCTGCATAAAGAAGATCAAGCTGCACATGTGCTACATATGTGCAGAGTTGGGTTGTCTAGCCCATGTTCACTCTTTGGTTGGTGGCTCAGTCTCTGGGAGACTCCAAGGGTCCAGGTTAGTCGACCCTGTTGGTTTTCCTGTGGAGTCCCTGTCCTCTTCAGGTCCCCCAATCCTTCCCCCAACTCTTCCACAAGACTCCCCTAGCTCTATCTAATTTTGGCCCTTGGGTCCTTGCATCCATTTCAGTCAGTTTCTGGATGGAGCCTCTCAGAGGACATTTATGCTAGGTTCCTGTCTGCTAGCATAATAAAGTATCACTAATAGTGTCAGTGATTGGTTCTTACCTGTGGAATGGATCTCAATTTGGGCCAGTCATTGGTTGGCTATTCCCACAGTCTCTGCTCAGTCTTTGTCCCTGCACACCTTGTAGGCAGGATACATTTTGAGTCAAAGTTTTTGTGGATGGGTTGCTGTCCTTATCCCTCCACTGGGAGTCCTGCCTGGATACAGGAGGTAGGCACTTCAGAACCCATAACCCCCTGACTGCTAGGAGTCTCCCACAGAGTCCAAGCCAGGTATTTATAAAACAAAATAAATGTTAATAAATGTTGTCTCATGCCAGGTGGTAGTGGCACACCTTTAGTTCCAGGACTCCGGAGGCAGATGCAGGCTGATCTCTTGGAGTTCGAGGACAGCCTGTTCTCCAAAGTGAGTTCCAGGACAGCTAAGACTACACAGAGAAACCCTGTCTCCCTGTCTCGAACAAACAAGCAAACAAACAAATGTCTCTTGGGGAGGAGAACAATGAAAGTTTAGTTTGCTGGCCAGACTAGTGAGTTCAGTGATCTTATGACTCAGTAGCTGGGAGTAACTACGACTATAATACAGGTATCTGCCACCACACTCAGCTAACTCTGTCTACCTGACACATAAATATGCTGGTTTCAGGTCTTTTTTTCCTCTCCCAAAAATACAGGGTTAGAAGAAAGACCAAAGTTTCAGGATCTGGCCAACTTCAGATAAAGGTCATTCTTTGTAGCAGCAAAATTTTAGTTCTGAGGTTAGTGCAGAATATAGGTGAGGGAAGTTTGCTCTCTAGACCCCATTCTTTCTTTAATTGCAACACACCATGGTTATTTTTAATCACGGTGCTGAGAACCACCTGCCAGGATCAGGAACCTGCCACACTGAGGTGAGTCAGTGCTTGTCTTCTTCGGGCACCAGCAGACTGCACTGGAGACTCCTCTCCCCTTCAGACAGACACACCAACAAAATGTTTTATTCTTCCCTTCCTTCCTTCATTCCCTCCCGCCTCCCTTCTACAGAAAACATCTTGTTGGGTATCTCAGTCTGACCTAGAATTCATTATCCTCCTGACTCAGCTTCCCCAAAGCAGGGACTACAGGAACACGCCACCACACCTGGTTAATAGTTCGTTTTATTGCTCAAATTTATGGCATGTACCAACTGGTCACTACTATGACATAGGACTCATTCTGTGGATGTATCACATCTTGCTTGTCCATTTAACTGTTAATGGGTATTTGACCTTTTTCAAAGTGAAGAAAATGAACAAAATCAAGTTGAATATTTTCCTTTCCCCTTCTTGTTGGATACCAATACTGGGAGAGAATCTTTAATTAGAAAAAAGAAAGAAAGGCGGTGAAAACGAATCTCATAATTTTGGTTATAATTCATTGAAATTAGTATCATGTGTGTTTCTTGAGTATCTGTAAATCCTAATGCCTCTGAAAGTGTACTTCACTTTTAAAAAGCCTTTACTTATCTATTTATTTACCTGTTGATTGTTTGGTTGATACAGGGCTCCACTGTCTAGCACTAATTTGCCTGAAACTTGCTATTTAGACCAGACTTTGAATTTGCTGTGATTTTCCTCTCTCAGGTTCCCCAGCGCTGCAATTACAGGCTCCATCTATCTCATGCAGCTCAAAACCTTGTGGGTATTTTTTATCTGAAAAAGAAAAGCACTAAACTTTTAAGATTAAGGAATCATATATACTTAAAATCTTTATTATATTTTCTATCTGAAAAAAATAACTAAACTTTTAAGATTAAATGATCACAATACTTAAAATTTTTATGAGCCATCCGGATGATTCCCTTATTTCTAATTCTAAAGGGGTAGCTGCTTTGCATGCTGGGAGTTGTAGTCCGGGAAAGAGTCGTTTCTAGACAAGATGGCGAAGTTGCCAATGATGCGTTAAGGGGTGGGCCCCGAGGGAATCTGAGCCGCTAGGGGATTGGGCAGCACAGGGACTTCGGCAGGCGGGAAGTAAAGGTCAAGTGTTAAAACCTTAACCCTGAGTGAAACCGGGTGCCCTGAACTCTCGCGAGATCTCGAGGAGCCCAATGGAACGCAAGGCTCTGCTTATCACTAGGGCTATTTGTTAGGGGCGGAGCTCCTGAGGGCTCTACCCGAGAGTCGTAGGTGCCCGGCGTAACGGCTTAGCAGCTGTGCCATCGCTCTAAAGAGCGTAACCGTGGCCATGAAGGAAGAAAAAGATCATAGGCCTAAGGAGAAGCGAGTGACCCTGTTAACGCCTCAGGGCGCCACAGGCGGCTGCATTGGAGCTACTGCCGAAGGCGCCAAAGGGGACGATAGGCAAGACCGCAACAGGGACAAGAAAGAAGCTTTGAGCAAGGTGCCTATCGAGTGGTGGCACAAGAGGGCGGGACGTGTACACGGATTGGGGAGCATGGCTGGGAATGGGGCTGCTCTCTTCCTCTCCCGGGTAGCTCTTCTGTTTCTAACTTAATGGAAATTGCTTCGATCTGTCTCACGCATGGGATTAGCAGGCTCGGGTAAAAGCCCCCGAAGTGGGGGTGAGATATAGGAAGGGTTCCCAGATGAGAAGGGTTTAGGTCAGAGGTGCGACTGTGGGGTGGTTATGGGAGACGGGAGCGGCAGTAAAGATAGGGGAACTTTAATTGGCTTGAATTGCTAAATAGACCTTGCGACACCAGGGGTTAGGTGTGGGAGTAATTGTTGTGTAAGTGTTAATAGAGGCGAGTTGGGGGAGCGCGTTAAGGGAATTGATGACCTGGAGGAGCAGGCAGATGGAGGGCGATGGATAAATGTTTTACATGTGTTAAGCAGAATGGGGAAGGGAGTTTATTTAGCGCATGGAAGACGTGTGAGAGATACAATTTCGTGACGACCACAAAAGACCAGGATTCTTTTACCAATAGATCCGTTCAAAATGGGTTTTAAACTCCATTTAAGAACAGAACCTGGAACTCACTCTGTAGACCCACCTGCCTCTGCCTCCCAAGTGCTGCACAGAGAAACCTTCTGTCTCGAAAAACCAAAAAAAAAAAAAAAAAAAAAAAAGAACCTGGGAGCCCGGCAGTGGTGGCACACGCCTTTAATCCCAGCACTGGGGAGGCAGAGGCAGGCGGATTTTTGAGTTCAAGGCCAGCCTAGTCTACAGAGTGAGTTCCAGGACAGCCAGGGAATAACAGAGAAACCCTGTCTCGGAAAAAAGAACAGAACCTGGGATTGTCCTTGACCCATACAGTTGTCATTTCCAGGAGTCTGTATAAACCCGAGTTATCCATACCGTTGAGTAATTCAGAGCATTGGGCGGCAGAAGGCTATTTTTGGTGTTTTTATAAGTGCTTCTGTATTTTAAAGCCGATTATCAGAACCCATGATTCTGATATGGCAGAAAGTTGGTTGATATGTACTGATCTTCCTTTCCCCCTTCGTTTCCTAAGGTGGTAATTCGAAGATTACCTCCCACTTTGACCAAGGAGCAACTACAGGAACATCTTCAGCCTATGCCTGAGCATGATTATTTTGAGTTTTTTTCTAATGATACTAGGTAAAAAAAAATGAAAACGGGGGGTGTGGGTGGAAAACAATCTTCCTTTCCTTTTATCCGCCTTTGTGTTGTTTGAGCCTTAGTGTCTTTAATATATACATGTTTGCAATGCAGCCAGCCTTCTGCAAGCATAGTCACGTAATTGCTTTCCCCTCTACAGCCTTTATCCTCATATGTATGCCAGAGCATATATCAACTTTAAAAACCAGGAAGACATTCTTTTATTCAGGGACCGATTTGATGGCTACGTGTTCCTTGACAATAAAGGTGAGTATAAGATTTAGGAGAGTTTGTCATGGTTCTATTTAAGGGAACGTGTACAGCCACTTGTGATCCATGCCTGGAATCAGAGTACTGATGACAGAGGCAGGAGGATGACTGACTGCAAGTCTGAGGCCAGTCTGGGTTACATAGAATGACCCTGGAGAGAGAGAAGAGAAGAGAGAGGGTTGAGGAGAGGGAGGAAGGGGTAGGGGAGAACAGCATACAATGCTTTCTCCATGCCTATGTAGGTACTTTTTCTAAACTCCTTTAAGATAAAATGTGAGACATTGAAAGAATTTTTATAACACTGAGATTTTTATTAACTTATTATTTCTTTACTTTGATCCAGTGAATACAATTGCCACTGATTTCTCCTGATGTGATACTTTAAACTTGTTTTAAATGTTGACTTCCTGCTTTAAAGATGCTAGTTAATATCTTTTATGTTGCTAGTCCTCAGTTAGAATACTGTTTACCTTTCTCACAAAGTTGCATATAACTAAAGTATCAAATTTGACCTCCCAGGCTGGAGATGTAATGCAATGATTGATTATGTCTAAGACCTTGGGTTCAATCCCCAGCATCAGCAAAAAACAGGAACACAAAAATTCTTGGGATCCAAGATACACAATTTGTAACAGTAACAGACTTCTGACTGAACTCCTGAGTCATTCGCCCCCTCTGCTGTTTGCAGTGTTTAGTTACAATGTATCCAAGTTGCCATTTGCCATCTTTCATTTGGTTTTATAATCATAGACAAGTGGTGTGGGGTTTCCTGTCTGCTTTTATTTCCTGTTACTTCAAGTTTGCAAATATTAAATCCTTGTTATGGAATATGCTCATACAAGTTGAAGGCTTGACAATTGTGTTTGTCCAACTTGTGTATACTTAGGGTCAAATAAAGGTCTCTTACTTGCTAAAGTCACTCTTTGCTACATTGTCATCTAAGCCTAATTATCAAATTTCCCAAACTGGCTATTTTTTCCTGACCACTGTTTTTATTCTAGTAGATAAAAATGATTTCTCATTTAGCCTCAGGGATCCAAGTTGTATAATATTTTCATTTCTCTATCCCTTACATCTAAGTGATAAGTCTATCGACTTATTATTTTCTTAACCAATTTTATTACATGTATGTGTTTATTTTGTGTGTCTTTAGGCTATGGAACACAAGGTCTCCCTTCCACCATGAGGGTCTTGGGAATTGAACTCAGATCATCAACCTTGGTGGCAAGTGCCTTTACACACTGAGCCCTCTCACCAGCCTGCTGTGGATTTTTTTTTTACAGTTACATTTATTGTGTTTGTCTTTTTAAAGTATTTTATGTGTATGGATGTTGCATGTATGTATGCCTGTGCACCACATTCATGCCTAATGCATACAGAGGCCAGACAAGGGCATCATATCACTTGGACTGGAGAGTTACAGATGGTTGTGAGCTGCCATGTGGGTGCTGGGAATCGAACCCAGATCTAAGAGCAAGAAGTACTCTTAATCACTGAGCCATCACTCCAGCACGTAAAATGTAGTTTTTTCCAAGACTTGTAGGTTTTTTTGACTTATCTATTTTTACATTGTGTTCTCATCAGCCAATATGCAGACAACCAATGTCTTTTACAGGGGGTTCTGATTTTCTGTTTCTATATATTTCAACTTAATTGCCATAAAATCCATGTGTATGTATGTGTATTTGTGTGCATGCACACACTTGCACACACACCAATATACTGGGGACTAGACATGGGGACTCTCACATACTAGGCCATGTCTCTACCCGTGAGCAATATCCCAAACTTGAAATTAAGTCTTTTGAAAAGATGACTTAAATTGATAGTTATGAAACAAAAACTCTGAGCTCCCCCTGGTAGTCATAGCTCTCCACTGCCTTGTCTTGGTTCTGGTTTTCTCTTTCGTTTCTTTCCCCGGTCTATCTCCCACACTTCACAGTCCTTTCATCTGGTTCTATCTATTCTATTCCTCCAATATGTAGTAGCTACTCATCTGATTTTGCATTCACTAGGATTTTCATAACCATGTTTCCTTTGTGATTTGGGTTGTAGCCTAGGCCAGCTTTGAATTCCCATCCTCTTGCATTCATCTCCTGAGTATTTGGATTACAAGTGTATGCCACCCAACCCAACTCCAGTTTTACTTTATTCTAGTTAACGTCCATATGCCACTGAAGACAAGATAGTATTTTGTACCTTGTATGACATTGTTTGGTGGGAATGATAGATTATATCTTTTTTTAGCAGTCAGTTTTTCATTAAAATATAATTAACACATCATAGAATCCACCATCCGTAAGTGCAGACTTAATGGGGTTAGTATATTCACAAACTTCTACAACCATCACTACTAATTCTGTAGTGTTTTATCATGCCCCCTGAAACCCATATCTGTTAGCAGTCTTCTCCTCCTTCAGCCCTGGCAGCCACACTGATCTACTTGTGTCTATGGATTTCCCTACTCTGGGCATTTTGTATCAACAGAATCCTGCAGTATGTGCAATCTGTAGTCCTTTTTTGGGTTTTGTTTTACTTTGTTTTGACTTTTTGAAACAATTTCTCTGTGTAGACCAGGCTGGCCTTGAACTTGTGTCAATCTTCCTGTCTCTGTTTTCTGAGTGCCATGCAATGTGATAACTTGATTATGCATATACTGTGAAATGATTGCTATAATGAAGTTAATTACATCTGTCAAACTCACATTGGTACCTCATTCACAATAATAGCTTTATGAAGATGTAATTTACACATCATAAAACCCACTTTTTTTGGTAGGGTTTCTTTCTGTTTTCCTGGCAGTCCTGGAATTTGCTCTGTGCACCAAGCTGGCCTTGAACTCGGAGATCTGCCTGGTTCTGCCTCCCGAGTGCTAGGAATTCGCCACCACTGCCCAGCAAAATCTCCCCCTTTAAAGCATCTAGTTCATTGGTTTTTCATATATTCACAGAGTTGTGTGTAACCATCACCACAATCTAATTTTATACTGGATCGTCATCCCAATGAGAAACCCCATAGTCATTAGTTGTCATCCCTACAACTAACTTTAAACCATTAGTATCTCCTGGATCCCCAGACAGGGTCTCACTATCCAACGCTGGCCTCAAACTAATGGTGGTTTTCCTCATTAGAACTGAGATGACTGGCATGTGCTGCTACATGGAGCTTCTGTCTCTAGATTTACTTCTTCTAGCTGGGAATTACATGCTTGTAATCCCAGACTTTGGAGGGTGGGGACAGGAGGATCGGGTTTAAGACAGTTTAGCTACCTAGCAAGTTTGAGGCTGGTTGTGGCTACATGAAGTGTCCTAATTCCAAAAAAATAGTTTTTCTTAAGAGTCTGCTTATTTAAGAGCTATCTAATATTTGTTAGATTATTTAGGACTTTTGAGACAGGAGCTTGCTAGGCAGCCCAGGCTGGCCTTGAACTCATGGCCTTCTTGCTTTCACCTTATTAGTGATAGCATTATCAACAAGACGCCACTATTCTAAGTTCTAATATATAAATTAATGAAAATTAAATTGTAGAATGTGTTTTCACATATAAAAACACCACACTTTAGAAGTTGAATTTCAGGGACCATTGACTTCTCTGCTGTATCTTTAATTATTTATCTGATGCTGTTGTTGCTTGAGATAGGATCTTAGTGTGCTGACCTGAAATCCTTGGGCCTGAGCAATATTCCTGTCTCAGTCTTCCCGATAGTTGAGACTGTAGGTTCATACTACCCCCACAAGTCTGCTGTCATATGTTTATGTTACCAGTGATATTTTTGTAGTTATGTTAATCTGGTAAGGGTGTTGACCTTTGGGAGACTACTCAAATGACTGTCATCGAAGTAGGTCTAAAAACCAATATGTTGATTTGCTTATACATCTTTTTTGACATCTTCATTGTTAAAGCAAGGATGGCATTTTTTTCCTAAACAGGTCAGGAATATCATGCTATAGTAGAATTTGCACCATTTCAAAAAGCTGCAAAAAAGAAGATTAAGAAAAGAGATACAAAAGTTGGGACTATCGAGGATGGTACAGTATAGCTCCGATTATATACTACTGTTGTTGACTTTTAGCTATTTACTTTAGTTTTTGGTTCTTTTGCATGATGTTCTTGTGAGTTAGGCTCCAGTATGTTAAATTAGAAAACGTACAACTAAAGTTAATGAGAAATCTTACGCCTATGGAAGCTGTGCTGAACTGTTAGAGTGGGGGTGGCTTTTCCAGTGTTTCTGTTCTCTTTGGCTAATGGCATTTCATTTCTCCACCACTGAGCAGCCTAGTCATAACCACTGGGCAGTAAATCATTCTGAGTCTGTCGAGTAGAAAATGGTAAGAAAGGGCTGCAGAGATGGTCAGTGGTTAAGAGCACTGACTGCTCTTCCAAAGGTCCTGAGTTCAATTCCCAGCAACCACATGGTGGCTCACAACCATCTGTAATGGGATCTGATGCCCTCTGCTGGCATGTAGGTGTTCATGTAGACAGCACTTTTACATTTTTTTTTTTTAAAAATGCATAAAGAAAATGTTTTGAAAAGAAAATGGTAAGAAAAATCAGTTTTTAAAGAATAATAAGTGCCCCTTGCAGCCTCCTGTAGTTGCTGTGACTGGACTTTCAGTTTTCTAAAACAAGGTTTGACCTGTGATGGAAAACTTTGTACAATTTTTTGAGATTTGTTTTTATCTTATGTATATGAGTAATTTGCCTGCATGTATATCTGCATACCACTTGTGTGCCTGGTGAAAGGAGACATCAGAAGAGGACATTAGATCCCCTGGAACTGAAATTATAGGCAATTAGGAGCCGCTGTGTAGGTGCTAAGTATCAAACCCAGGTCCAGAAGCAGTCAGTACTCTTAACTAATGAGCCATCTCTCTAGCCCCCAAACCTATAATAGGGGGTGGGAGGGAATGCATAAGTGTAGAGTTCAGAGGATAGCATGTAGGACTTGGTTCTTCCCTTCTTCTGTTTGGGTCCTGGGGACCAAAATCAGGTCATCAGGTTTTGCAGTAAATGTCTATACTGTCTAAGCCATCTTGAAACATCCCCCCCTCCAATACTCAAACTTCATGTAAAGCAACTAAAATTGCCTGTCTAATCTCCTAGGCTTTGAAGGTGTAGTTAACAATATATGTAATTCTTAGGCTGAACAGAAATATAGGAATGGAAAACTGAAATAATTTCCATCTCAGGCAAAACTAATTCCAGATTTTGTGATTTTGGTAACATTATATTGAATAACTGCTGTATGACTCCCGTATTAGATAAGGATTTAGCTTCAGTATTTTTTTAATCTTATTTCTTATGTGTGTGGTGTTTGTCAGCATATATATCTATTCACCACATGCATAGGCGGTGCCCTCAGAGGCTAGAAGAGGGTGCTTCATCCCTTAGAGTATAGTGAGGCGCCGTTGAGTCTGGGACATGAATGTGGGCTCTCTGAGAGTGCAGCCACTGTCCTTAACCTCTCAGCGTTTGTCCAGTCACTAGCCAATATTTTTATGTCAGATTGAACTTTTAGAACCACCTTGTTGAATTTCTGTCATTTGTTACTATAACAGGTACTTTATTAAACAGTGAGGACTCAATAGCACAGCTCTTTTTTGATGATATTAAGATTTTCAATATGTAAGACCAAACAAAATAATAACTCAGGTGTGTTTATTTCCCTTTCTTAGGACAGAGGTACCTAGGAATGAACTACAGGGATCACCATACTCTCCACAGCCATGTCTAGGAATTGCCCTCCAATTTCTATTTTTGAAACAGCTCGCTTTCCTAAGTTGACTTTTCCTAGAGTGGGTTATTGCTTACATGATGTTAATCAATACTCTATACTTCCCATTTCTCCTATAAGTGTGGCTCTTGATTAGTAGAAGCCTTAGGTTTTATCTCCTGAGACTCTGGGGGCTCAGAACTAACACCTGACCCATGCCAAGTAAGTGCTCTTCACCTCAGCTGCAAGCCCAGGCCTGGAGCAGGATTCCACCTGTTGTCAATGTGCTCAATTTTTTAATCTTCCATATAGTAGAAGATATGCCATACTTCTAAAATAAATAATCTATCATAGCTAACATTTTCTTTTTGTTGTTTAAAGTCTCTATTTTCTGGTTCCTTAAATGATTATTTAGATCCAGAATACAGAAAATTTTTGGAGAGTTATGCCACAGACAATGAGAAAATGACATCTACTCCAGAGACATTGCTGGAGGAAATTGAAGCTAAAAATCGAGAATTAATAGGTAAGTAGGAAAAGGATTTTGGCCAATGGCTTTTTAGTCTGACTACCTAAGTCTTGTCTCCTCTTGCATGAGTTGGCAGCTGTGTGTTCTTGAAGTCATTCCCTTCCCTGAGACTGCTTCTACTAGAATGCATACAGTAAACACATGCCTCACAGGACGGGGACACTGCATCCATGAGACCATAGTGGCTTCCTTAGTGTTACATAACTGTGGTAATAAGTTTGCCAAGTTTAAAGCTTGTTACAGAATTCCTAGCCAATGGTAAGTCTTTGAAGAACAATTGGTGTCTCCTAGCAGTAGGTTCTTTTTTTTTAAAAAAAGATTTATTTATTTTATTTATTAGAGTATACTGTCGCTGTCTTCAGACACACCAGAAGAGGGCATCAGATCTCATTAGAGATGGTTGTGAGCCACCATGTGGTTGCTGAGAATTGAACTCACAACCTCTAGAAAGAGCAGTCAGTGCTCTTAACCGCTGAGCCATCTCTCCAGCCCAGCAGTAGGCTCTTGTTCCTAAAACTTGACCTGGTAATCTAACAACTGAAGTTTACTACTATAAAATTGAACATCTGAGAAATTTCAGCTCAGATACTTGTTTTAAGCAGCTAATTCTAACTACTGACATAGAGTTTGACCCAGGATTTCCACCCCTAGGAATTTATCCCATAAATTTGTTCCATAATCCTAGCTACTCAGGAGGATGGACAGTTAAGGCCTGCCTGGGCTACAGTTTGAGCATGACCAGTTGGGCAATTTAGTGAGTAAAAAACCAAACCAAAAGATTGTAATGGTGGCATACCCTTGTAATTCCAGCACTTGGGGGATAGAGGCAGAAAGATCAGAGGTTAAGACCATCTTCGGTTACCTAGACCAGACCAGTCTGGGCTATATTAGACCCTATTTCTAAAAAACTAAACAGAAAGAAAGGAAGGAAGGAAGTTAGTTTTTAAAGTTGTGTTCAAAATGATGCCATCAAGGTTAATATCATTGTTCAGCATGTTGAAAAATGAACTTAAATAAATTTCTTTTTTAAAACTCATTTTTATTTTGTTTGTTTGTTTATTGTTTTGAGATAGGGTTTCTCTGTGTAACCTTGGCTTTCCTGGAACTCAGTATGTAGACCAGGCTGGCCTCGAACTCACAGAGATCTGTCTACCTCTGTCTCCCTAGTGTGCCACCATGTCTGACCCACTTGTACTGTTTTAATGATGCTTCTGTGTGTGGGAGGTGGGTATCTGCACAGGAGTGCTGATGCCTCAGGAGGCCAGAGGCTTCAGATTGTTTAGAGCTCAAGTTACTGTGAGCTGTGAGGCTGTGAGCTACCTTATGTAGATCCTGAGAATTGAACTCAGGTCCTCCACAAAAGCAGTACTTGCTCTTAACCGCTGAGCTCTTAACCTCCTTCAGTAAATTTCTAAAACTTGATTTCTATTAATGAATATGCAGGATAAGCTCATTTCTGATCACTTCCCCCAGAGTTATAATTAGGGCATCAGAATGATCGGATTTTTGTAGCACAAACCTGTCCCCTCAGGTTCTGTCCAGTTGAACAAACTTATGCTCCTATATAATAAAAATGTACTTACTTATGTCTTACCAATTGGAAATGACTCATAAAAACTTTCAGTATTTCAATGAGAACTAATTCACTATTTTTGTTTTTCTTTCTTTCTTCCTTCCTTTCTTCCTTCCTTTCTTCCTTCCTTTCTTTCTTTCTTTCTTTCTTTCTTTCTTTCTTTCTTTCTTTCTTTCTTTCTTCCTTTCTTTCTTTCTTTCTTCCTTCCTTCCTTCCTTCCTTCCTTCCTTCCTTCCTTTCTTTCTTTCTTTCTTTCTTTCTTTCTTTCTTTCTTTCTTTCTTTCTTTCTTTCTTTCTTGATTTTTGAGAGAGTCTCATGTATCCTAGGCTGGACACAAACTATATAGCCATATAGCCAAGGATGGCTTCAACTCCTGATCTTCTTGTCTCCACAGGCGTGTGCCAACACACCCAGTTTTATCCACATTTTTTTCAAAAATTATTTTAAGCATGCCTTTTGAAGTAGGATACTATAAAACTTGTTTGAGTTAATACAGTTGTAAATGCTGTAAGGGGTGTCATTCCCTGTCCTGAGTGGGTAAGGGGAGTAGGGGAGGATGAAAAGCAGACTCTTTCTAGGGTTGATTAATAATCTGCTTATGCTTTATAGCTAAAAGGACAACCCCACTTTTGAGCTTCCTGAAGAACAAGCAGGTAAGTGTTTATTTTGATAGTTGTCTTGGTTCTTTATTAGTTCACAGTGAATAAACATTCGAGAGCCTTGGAATCCTATAGGAAAAATAGCTACCTTCCCAAGTTGGCCCTTAAAGCTTCTTTGGCCATCTTATTCATGGTGGTTGTGGGCCTAGGGGTTTACCCTGCCGATCTGGAGAGAGCTTTGCCGTCCCAGAGACATTTGCAGTACCCTGACAGCCTCAGGGGATGTACAAAGGAAATGGTAGGAACAAATTCTGGCCTTGATTCTCGTGGGAATGTGTGGTAAGGGTGTTGTAGAAAGAAGGGAAGAAATCAGATAGGTTAGCAGGAACCCAAATGCCTTTGCAGTTAGCTGGGGGTTTGGTTTGTAATCGGAAGGGTTGTGTTGTTATTTCTAGAGAATGAGAGAAGAAAAGAGAGAAGAAAGAAGGAGGCGGGAAATAGAGAGGAAAAGACAAAGAGAAGAAGAGAGAAGAAAATGGAAAGAAGAGGAGAAGCGAAAGAGAAAAGATATAGAAAAACTAAAGAAGATAGAAAGAATTCCAGAAAGGGAGAAAATAAGGGATGAACCAAAGATTAAGGTATGAAAGTAACAGAAGCCAACTGCATGTCTCTGAAAACTGCATGAATCTGTTTATGCATGGGCCTTGTGTTGTGGCAAGTTTTGTTTTGATTTTTGCACTTTGCAGGGGGGGAGTTGGAAATAGATTTCCTGCCATGCTAATAGTATTAAGTTTTAAGCTTAAGGTGACTTAGAAGGATTCAATATTTTACCCAATGCTATCATCCTTCATTGCAGACATGTTTTGCTTAAATCACTAGTAATGTTTGGTATGTGGGTCACTAGTCTCTCAGTTCCTGGTAAATGAGGACTTAGGTGTGGCTTGCATGAATTTGTGGGTTTATTCAGCTTTTCTTTCATAAATGATACATGAAGTTGCCTCATCTGTTTGTTTTCCACTGTCTTCAGGTACACAGGTTTCTGTTACAAGCTGTGAATCAGAAAAATGTAAGGACCAAGCACATGATACAGAGCACCTAGTATCATGTCATACACTCAGGTCTTAGCTAATAAGAACTTTTGGTGGTGGTGGTAGTGTTACATGGTAAAGCCCTACAGATTGACTTGGGGCGTTGTAAAAGCTGAGCTTTTTGACATCTCTCTTTAAAAGGAAACCCAAAACCAGGCATGGTGACTCATCACAGCACGAGGGTTTAGTTTGAAGCCAGCCAGGCCTGCAGTTCCAGAACCTATCTCAATAAAATAGGATAGAATAAAATAGAGGGAGCCCTGATGCTCTGATGGTACCCAGAAGCCCCAGCAATATTAGGCTCAGAGGACAGGATATACAGTGCCTTCTCATCTTTTTTTATGCCTCTCCTAATTGACTGCCATGGGAGAAAAGTATGGACAGATACCCTGCCTTAAGTGCTTTCCCCTCTCATGTGATTCTTGAGTGACTTTCTTGCATCTAGAAATCTATGAGCAGCAGATGCTTATTGCTGCATTGCATATAGGAAGAGGAAATCTTGTAGAAAAGGCTCAGCCTTGCTGCTTCCTTCCCAAGGGCATGGCTTAGGCAGCGAACATCCCAGAGAAGTGCTTGCAGCTAGACCTTCAGAAAGTCTGAAAGCATCTCACAGATATAATGGCATGGTCGCCTTCTTCTGCTTTCTGGAAACACAACAGTTTAAGCCTGAGTCTCTTTTGGGCTCATCATTGCTGATATAGGGGAACCTCCCACCTCAGTTCCTTCCAGCTGAGTCTCTGTCCGCCAGGCCGCAAGTGATTTGACTTGCTAATCCTCATGATGAGCAAGACAGAAGGTAGAGTCAGCCATGCTAGAGAGCTTCTCTAATGTTCTTATTAGAGGAATGAACATCTTGGCATCTAATACATGTAGATGTTCATTAGAGAAATAAGAACACTTCAATGAAACCTGCACATCTGCCCTCATTTTGCTTTGGGACCGTCATTGTCTATTTTGGATTCCCATTTGTAGTTGCTGTGTGTGCTGAAGTAGCTCATGCTTAGGTGTGGTTCCTTTGCCTTATGCTTTGTGACTTGCATGATGCCTTCTCCCTGAGATGAACCTCTTATGATACATTTATATAATATTTTGTTCTGCCTAAGACACTGCCTATCCAACACCTAGCAGAGGTATTCATGATACCACTTTATAGCACTGATGTCAGAAAGAGCGTCATATGTGGCACTGAATAGAGATGAAACTTCAACATTCTATTGTATAAGGCTTTTGGGTTTTAAAAATCCAGTGCCACATAATTCTTGCTCTTTATCTCTAATGATAATGTGATTACACCATCATAAATATGTTATTCTCAGGCTTAAGTCAAAATCATTCCTGCAATGGCTCTCTCCTTTGGCAATTAAGGTATTTGGCATTCCAAGACTATACACATAAGAAAAACAAACTAACAAAAAATATACTGAGTCACTTAAAAGTTTGACCTGTAGCCAGGTATGGTGGTACACACTTTTAACCAGCACTAGGGAGACAGTTGTAGGCAGATTGTAATTTCCTGGCTAGCCTGGGCTACATATTAAGAACCTGTCTCAAAGTTCCTTCAAAAGAAGTTGACTTAAAACCAAAGGAGTCTTGATACCATTGCCACAGGATGATGAAACTACTTCCTGTGTGGGGAATGACACTTTCACATTGGTAGCTTCCTTTTAATAAATCACTACTGTGTTCACTGGAAGTTTGAGACTAATGGCAGAGATACGGGGTCTTCTGTAGTCTAAATTTAAAATGTTTAGTATATTGTGGGGTTTTTGATAGAATCAGAAGGCAGTGCCCCATGTACCAGAATGAAAAATAAACATTTTCTCTTTAAAAGCTGCTCAGGAAACCAGAAAAAGGAGATGAAAAAGAACTTGATAAAAGAGACAAAACCAAGAGACTGGACAAAGAAAATCTGAATGAAGAAAGAGCCAGTGGGCACAGTTACACTCTGCCCAGGCGTTCTGATGTCGAACTAAAGGATGAAAAGCCAAAGAGGTCAGTCAGCAGTGAGAGCTGGCTCTTAGCCATCTTTCATCAGTAGCCACTAATGTAGACGTGTCCTGGACTTGGATGGAATTAAATTATTTGCTGATTGTCGTGGCGTACACAACCTGTAATAACACTCAGGAGGCTGAGGTAGGAGGAACGGCTAGCTTCAAGGTCAGCCTAGACTACATAGTAAGACCTTGTCAAAAAAAAAAATGAACTGCTTTATATGGAGTGGAGGAAGAAGGAGCAAAGGTTTCAAATATTCTAGTGTCTCCAGCTAGGTGAATGACCTTTAGTTTTTCCTTTTTAAAGATTTATTTCTATTATTTTGAGGTGTGTGTGTCTGTCTGTCTGTCTGTCTGTCTTGTATGTACCTATGTGCACATGAGTGCATGTACCCATGGAGGCCAATGGTGTTAGATCCTCCTGTAGCTGGAGTTATAGGTGGCAGTGAGCTATCTGATATGGGTGCTGGGAACCCAATTAGGGTTTTCTGCAAAAGCAATAGGCTCTTAACTTATGAGCCAGCTCTCCAGCCCTGACTTCTGGTTTTTCTTTTCTAGAACAACTCTCACTTTTTCTTCAGCTGTAAAAGTGCACCCTCAATAAGATGGCCAACTGAGAATCACAGTATTTCTGCATTTGCAATCGTAGGATGCTTGAAGGTTTAGTCTCACCTTCTTTTGCGGTGTTCTGTTCCATTTTGTCTTGTTTTGATTTTCAGACAGACTCTCGAGCCTGTAGTGCTGGGACTTGAGCCCTGGGCACTTCATACATCATTAGGCAAAGCACCGTATCAACTGAACTGTGTCTCCAGCCCTCTTGTTTATTTTTCATACAGGCCTGATGACGAGAGTGTCCGAGATTACAGAGAGAGGGACCGGGATTATGAAAGAGATCAGGAGCGTATGATCCGAGAAAGAGAGAGGCTGAAGCGGCAAGAAGAAGAGCGCCGGCGGCAGCAGCAGAAGGAGCGCTATGAGAAAGAGAAGGCTTATAAGCGAAAGGAAGAAGAAATGAAGAGAGAGAAAGAGGCACTTCGAGATAAAGGAAAGAAGAGTGAGAATACAGAATCAATATGCTCGTTAGAAAAAATTGAAAAAAAAGAGGAAGTGGTTAAGAGAGACCGCATAAGGAACAAGGTGCTGCTGGTTTTTTTTATTAAACTTGGTTGTTTTTATGAGGATTTTTTTCCCCTGTTCTTACAAGTATAAATTTAAAGGAATGTGTCCTCTACCCACCCCCACCCCCACTAGGTATTGAATCATTGCAAGCTTTTCTGCCAGTGAACTTCATCCCCAGTCCCTATTGTGGAATTTTCTTTTTCTTTTTGGCTAATTAATTTATTTATTTTTTGCATGTGTGCACATGAGTGCGCACAAGTGCACATATGTCCAAGTGCATGAGTGATGGTCAGAGGACAATTTGTGGGAGCCATTCTCTCCTTCCACCAGGTGGGTTCTAGGGATTGAACCCAGGTTGTCGAGCTTGGCAGCAAGTCCTCTTACCCAATGAACCATCTCATCAGCCCAATGGTAATTTCTTTCTTTGTTTCTTTCTTTTCTTTTTGGTCTCTCACTCTCTCTCTCTCTCTCTCTCTCTCTCTCTCTCTCTCTCTTCTCTCCTCTTTCTCTCTCTCTCTCTCTTTTTTTTTTGGTTTTTCAAGACAGGGTTTCTCTTTGTACCCCTGGTTGTCCTGGAACTCATTTTGTAGACCAAGCTGGCTTCGAACTCACAGAGATCTACCTGCCTCTGCCTCCTGAGTGCTGAGATTAAAGGCATGCCCCACCATGCCCAGCTTCAAAGGTAATTTCTTAATAGCCTAATTATTCACAGTCAGAGTTTCCCAGATGCATCATTAATATCTTTTTAAATAAGGGCTATGAACAATGTTCATAGTGTGTGGTTTGAATTCTATTTTGATCTAAGCAATCTCCTTTTTTTCCCCCTGACATTTAATTGTTTGTTGCAGAAACCAGTTTGTCCTATGAATCTTTTCAGATTGTAGATTGGCAAATTATAACTTTTTGATCTCGGGGGCTGGAGAGATGGCTCAGTGGTTAAGAGCACTGACTGCTCTTCCAAAGGTCCTGAGTTCAAATCCCAGCAACCACATGGTGGCTCACAACCATCTGTAATGAGATCTGATGCCCTCTTCTGCTGTGTCTGAAAACAGCTACAGTGTACTTACATATAATTAAAAAAACAAAAAAAAACAAACAAAAAACAAAAAAAAACCTTTTTGATCTCATTGAACATATGTATTCTGTTTCTTTTACAGTTAGTAATTAAGCGTTGGTACTATGATAGACAACAGCATAAATGGAACCATATGTTCAAGACAGCATTAAAAATTTATAATTAAACAATTTTTAAATGAAAATAATAGTGAAATATAATGAAAATAATAGTTAAATCTAGGCTAGAAATCAGCAAATTTTTTTTCTGAAAACAAAACAAAACCCAGCTGCTAAGTATTTTAGGCTGTATGACCCATATAGTCTCTGTCACAACAGCTAAACTCTAAGAAAATAGACATGGGTGGTATTTAAAAATTAGCTTGGCTTGAGGGTGTTTCTCAGTAGTTAAAAGTGCTTGCCTAGCTTGCATGAGACCCTAGGTTCAAAAAATTAAAATAAACAAAACTAAGCTGGGCACAGCAGTGCACAGCGTTTATCATAGCACTTGGGAGGCAGATGGAGGAGGATCTCTGAGTTCGAGGACAGCCTAGTCTATTTAGTTGACTCCAAGGACATACAAAGCTATGTAGAGAGACCCTGTATCAATAACAACAACATGACTTAACAGTTAAGGGGTGAATATTATTTTTTTCAGAGTACTGGAGTTCAATTGCTAGTACCCATGTCAGGCAGCTCACAGACATATATAACTCCAGCCACTGTGGGCAACTGCGTGTACTTATATATACACATGCACACTTACATACCCACACACATAACAATAAGGATAAATCAATCTTTTTTAAAAAGGCTAGACATGGTGCACACCTGTAATCCTAGAACACAGGAGGCAGAAGCAGGTGGGTTTCTGTAAGGCAGGCAGATCTTTTCTATTTTGCTTTGCTAGGGATCAAACCCAAGACCTAGTTAGGCAAGAATTCTACCACTGAGTTAAATCCTCAGCCAAACATATTTTTGTGTAGTTTTGAATTTTTACAGTGAACTTATTGCATGGGACACGGTGGCTCATGTCTGAAGGAGGATTTCAAGTTGAAGGTTAACCTGGGCTACCTTAGGTTTGTCTCCCACCAAAAAAAGGCAATCTACTGGTAAAGAATCACAGGCATGTAATTGTTGTGGTTTCTCCAGTGATTTTTTTTTCCCCTAGGGCCAGTGGTTTAACCCCTGGCTTTGAATGCATTAGACACTCTGTTACTGAGCTACAGCTTGGCCCTTGGTTCTTCTAGTTTCTAAGTTTAAAAAATTAGAGGTAATTAATTTTTATTTAGCTAATACCTAAATAATTAGGTAATCTCAAGATAGTTTTAAAATTAGACAAATGCATTATATGCATGTACAAAATTCTCAAAGAATTAATAAAATATTATTTTAAAAGTTAGGCAATAGACTTCTCAAAATATCACCCTAGACATGTAAAGTAACTCTTAAATGACTACAGGTTGGGCATTTAACACCTTTAATCCCAGCATTCAAGAGGCAGAGACAGATGGATCTCTGTGAGCTCCAGGCCAGTCTGGTCTACATAGGAAGTTCCAGGACTGCTAGACTACATTGAGAGATCCTGTCTCAAATAAAAAAGTGGCAGCAGCTAGAGCTGGTCGTGACAGCTTGTAATCACAGGAAGGCTGAGGTAAGGAGATAGTAAGGTCAAGGCGGCCTAGGCAACTTAGTCATAGCTTGTCTCAGGATAAATAGAAAAGAGACTGGGAATATGGCTGAGTGGAGCACTAACCTACCATGCACAAGTTTCAGTCCCTCCTGCCAAAAAAAGTTGGCTCTTTTTTTGGAGGAGAGAGGAAAGGGGACGTTATTATGTAGCATATATCCAAGTCTTTGGCCTAGTGTGACTTGATCTCAAGATATATGAGTGCATAATTTAGGGCTGCGGAACTCCCCCATGTTAAAGCGCAATAAGTGTTATAACATGAATATTTTGTTTTGTTTCAGGATCGTCCAGCAATGCAGCTTTACCAACCAGGAGCGCGAAGCCGAAGTCGACTCTGTCCCGCCGATGACAGCATCAAACCTGGAGATTCCCCAGTGGACAAAAAGCAGGAAAGTGGTATTAGCCATAGAAAAGAAGGAGGAGAGGAGTGAGAAGTCCAAATGGCCATAGGTGTCCTGACTGTCCAGGCAGCCAAAGAGCACGTATTATGCTATCCAGAAGTGCCTTCAGGGCAAAGGAACAGAGAACAAGAAAAGGGGTCGCTGTGCTGGTGGGATGTACTACAGAGGAGTGTGTCTAAGGAGAATAAGATTGCAGGTTCAGAATTGAAGGACAATTTCATTGTTTTCTGCAGTTTCCACAAGTTAATTTTAATGTCTCAGAAAAAGATGGTAGTAAGGACATTGCAAGCAAAAAATGTCAAATAAGGGCTTACCTTTATATGACAGCTAAAAAGAGCAGGTTCGAAAATCAACAGGTGTTCTTAATCCTGGCTTGGAGCACCTTAGTTTGAGTGGAGCAGAAGCACACTAAGTCTTGTTGGGATCTAATTATTTTGCATTGTTGGTGTTGACTGTTGACTCTGTAGTGTAGAAGCAACGAGCATGTAATTGTAGCACGAGTAGAGCGGAGGATAGAGCAAATTATTGCTGATGGAAAAGATTTAAATAGTCACTTTACATCTATATTCTGTGTCTGAAGTTTTCGTAATTACAGCTTGTTTTACTTCTGTGAACGTAGCATCAAAAAATACTTGTAAACATCTTGTTTTTGCCTTCAGCATTTTTTTTCCTATTACTAGGTAAAATGGAGTCCTTGGTTAGTTACTGACAATCTAGTCTTTGTTTTATCTTAGGTCTGATGATTTGAGTGCATACCCTCTCCAGGAAGGAAACTACACCAATATCTGTTCCTGTTATGGCAGCTTTCAGTCTTAGCTTGTTTTGTAATGCTGTCAATAAATTTCCACTTCATTCAAGTATGAAGCTGCATTTATTTATTCAAGTACTGACTTATTTATATGTGGTACTGGGGATGGAACCAAGGGCCTCAAGCACACTACGTGTGCATCCTACCACTGAGCTAGAACCTCTCCAGCCTCATGCCAAGTGAGATTATTAACTTTATTAAATAGCTGTTGGTTTTAAGAAATTAAATGTTTGATTCTGATTAACTTCTTGGGAATTTTGAAAGGGGATAAATGATATTAATTTCTGCCTTTAGTAGGGAAGGAGAAGCTTTGACCAAGTAGAGGGTCAGATCATGGTTCACTATTCTTTTACCACAAGAACCAAAATGAAGACGGATGCAGTGCCTAACACCTGCAGTGCCAGCACTTAGATGGTCTCAGGTCAAGGCAGGAATGTTGACCTGAGTTTGAAGTCATCCTAAGCTATATACTAGGCTCTAGGCTAGCCTGAGCTACAAAGTGAGACTCTGTCCCAAACAACAAAATGTCTGCACAACACTCCTGAGCTTTTGCTTGACTTCTTTCCTGCCAGCCCCACCTAATGAGCGTCAGTTGCCCATTAGTAATAGGTTAGCTTATGGCTTTATATTTCTTCAGCTTTATTAAAAAGAGTTTTATCCTTTGGTAATTTCATACATGTATGCAATGTATCTTTTAAAAATTTCTTTTGTTCATTTCATGTGTCTGAGCATTTGTCTGCCTGTGTTTACGTACACCATATGAGTGCCTAGTGCCAGCAAGGGGTCCCATCTTCTGAAACTGGAGTCGAAGACAGTGGTGAACTGCTATGTAGGTGCTGGGAACTGACATGGGACCTCTACAGGAGCAAGTGCTCTGAAGCACTACTCTATCACTCCAGCCCCCCTATGCAATGCCAGCGTATCTTGCTTGTATCCACCTTCCTCAGCTTTTAGAAGCCAGTTCCTCGAAGCAGGTAGACGAGCCACTAGAAACAATTGAAAGAGACTCATCCAAAACTGAGAAAGTACTTCCAAGTAAGGGGGAATTTCAGGAGAGTGGCTCAGCGTGTCCCCTGCCTGAGAGAGGTTAAGGAACACAGAAGAATGAAATTAGCACTGGATTTGGCAGGGTTTAGGCAGAGGGAAGCCGTGTCATAGTGCAAGCAAGGACTTGGGGTCACACTCCAGTTTTTCCAGTGGGTCAGCACTGGAAAAAAATGGCATGACCAGCAGGGTTGGATGCTAGAGAAAACTCAGTTATATTTCAAGTGACTTACAGATGTAGTGACTTCTAGACCATTAATGACCTGGGATTGTGGGAAGTCATTAGGTTGAGAATAGATTCAGTTAGCATTTATAACTTTATAGAAGTCTGGCCTTGAAATAAAACAGATAGGCAAGTGGTCTTGAAAAATGACCATTTCAAATATAAGAAATACTAAAGTATATTTAGAAGATATTCAAGACAATGGATACCTGAGGGAATAAATGTAGGATTCTTGCAAAGGCAGCCAAAATAGAAGCCAAGATAGAGGTCACGGGAGCTGGCCTTAGGAAAAAGGCTACTCCAGAACCATCAGTAATGAGCTAGCACTGCTGCCTCCCTTCTGGCCTGTTAGCCCTTGAGTAAACTCAACAGGTTTCCTGTCAGCACCTTCCTCTGGGGCTTACCTGTCCTGTCCAGCTCTAAGTCAAGCCCATTTCCCCGCCCCTTCAGATTTCTTCCATTCCTTCATTCAGTTAGCAAGCATCTACTATTCACTGTGTGTCAGTCCCTAGGACAAAGATGAAAAAAAGACAAGTCCTTGTCCTTGAGTAACTCAGGATATGTCAGTGACCACCAGAACTACCAGTGGAATTAATCAGAACTCAGTGTGCAATGTGAGAAGGGCTGGGAGAATTCCTAAACTGAATCTACAGATGGAAACCACACCCTCCTGCTAAGCAGATGTTTAATCTGTTGGGAACTGATACCTTTTGACAAAGCTCCCTTTTCTTTTATCTTTGCTTTGTTTTAACTTTGCAACATTTTCTTTTATTATTGTTATTTTGTATCTGTGTGTGGCTATGGAGGCAAGAGAGAGGTGCTCAGTTCTCTGGAGCTGGAGTTACAAGTGGCAATGAGCCATTCATTGTGGATGTTGGGAGTGGAACTTGGGGACCAGTTTAGGCCAGCACTTAGGAGGCAGAAGCAGGTAGATCTCCGTGAGTTCTAAGACATCCAGAAGCATATAGAAAGGCCCTGTCTCAACCCCCACCCTCTCCCAAACAGTAATACCAATTTTTAACCTCTGAGCCATTTCTCTAGCCCTAATTTATTTTTTTAATTATATTTATTTAATGGAGCTGAGTGCACATGACATAATGTGTGGAGGTCGAAGGACAACTTTTGGGGATTGGTTTTCAAGTGTCAGGTTTAGTTACTGAGTCATCTCACACACACACACCCCCAGTAAACCTCAGTTTGTTCCCTTGATATCTCCCTCTACCACCTTTTTTTTGTTTTGTTTTTATTTTTATATTTTTTTGGAGACAGGATCTCTCTGTGTAGTCCTGGCCTAGAACTCACTCTGTAGATCAGGCTGTCCTCACTCACATACATCTGCATCCTGAGTGCTAAGATTAAAGATGTATGCACCATGTCCTACCTCTGCTGCTATAAATCATAACTTCATGTTATTTTATAATAAACCTATAGGAGCCAGGCATATTGTCTATAATGCTTGGTACTCAAGAGACTGATGCAGGAGGATAACTGTAAGTTTAAGGCCAACTTGAGCTATATAGTGAGTTTGAAGTCACCAGAACTACATTATAAGACAAAAAACCAACAACAAAGAATAAACTCATAGGAGCTGGGTGTGTCTCAATGGTAGAGTGCTTTTCCTAACATGTATACAATCCTGGGTTCCATCCCTAGCAACACACATACACACACACACACACACACACACACACACACACACACACACACACACACACACTGGACTGAGATTATAAATAACAGGGAAAAAAGTTCATCCACTTTGGTCTGCTTTTTTCTTCAGGTACAGATTTAATTTTTTATGGCAATTTGTTTTTAATTTGTATGGTGCTGGTGATTAAATCCAAAGCCTCACTGATGCTAAGCAAATACTCTAATATTGGGCTACATTCCTAGTTCCTGATTTCTTTGAAATTAAAGACAGAATGGAGACAATTCAGACAAGAGGATAAGTGGCATCTGATCCTTTTTTGTTTGCTTGGTTGGTTTTGTTTTTTAAAGACAGGTTTCTCTATATAACACTGGCTGTCCTGGATTTGTAGACCAGAGTGGACTTGAACTCAGAGATTGTCTGCCTTTGCTTCCTGAGTGCTGGGATTAAAGGTACTACTACCACAGCTTAGATTGTTTTTAAAGCTCAAGGATCGTTTAATTAGAATTTGAGAAGAAACACACACACACACAGAGTAAGCAAGCAGTAAAATTTATCAGCTGCTAAGAAAAGGACAGAGATGTATGTATGTATGTATGTATGTATGTATGTATGTACATACACAGTCTCATTCTGTACCTTGGCTGTTTGAATAATAGGACTTCCTGCTTCAGCCTCCTGATTGCTATGAAGATGGCCCTACACCACCATTCCTAGCTTAGTATCTGAGCCTTTAATTTTTTAAAAATGTGCTTGCTTCTGTTCTTTTTTTCTTTCTCTTTTCCTGTTCTTTTGCAGATGGGAGAATAGCAAGAATCTCTTTCCTCTGGAATTGCTTGGAAACTTAGAGGTGGCATTTGCCTATTACCCCATGGCAACCGAGTAGATACCTAATCACACTGTGGGCTGTAAAGACATATGATACTGACTGTATGGTTACTACTGTGTGTTGACTGTCCATCTGCAGAAAATTATTACCTCGCCAGGCAGTGGTGGCGCACGCCTTTAATCCCAGCACTCGGGAGGCAGAGGCAGGCGGATTTCTGAGTTCGAGGCCAGCCTGGTCTACAGAGTGCGTTCCAGGACAGCCAGGGCTACACAGAGAAACCCTGTCTCAAAACAAAACCAAAACCAAAAAAAAAAAAAAGAAAAGAAAAGAAAATTATTACCTCCATGGGTCTGAGGCTTTACTGAGCACTTCTCTGTTGGCACTGACCCTATAGCACTGGACACCACTCATGCAGCACTGGATACCACATGAACTCTCGGGTTGCTTGTGGCCATGTGGAACAAGCTGCTCTCTTCGAGAAGTGAAGCTAAGAGAAACGGGAGAAATTCCAGAGCTGAGGGCAGTGTGTGTGTGTGTGTTAGATATCTGTGAGGAAGTGAAGAAGGGGTGGCTCGGATACTCATGTGGTTCTCAGCCCTCCACATCAGAAACTGATACCCTCCCCCAGAAGGACATATACAAGGTAGTTCTGAGAATAATTTGTTGCTGATAAAAGGAATCTTTAACTTTTTATGATATTCACAGATATTATCTTTAGTTTTCAGCTTCTTGTTATATACTACGCTCTTTCTATATTGTACTTTTTTTTGAGGTAAGGTCTCAATATATAACCTAGGCTGGCCCACAATTTATGATCCTCCTGCCTCTGCCTCATAGGGGTACACAACTATACCTGACTTTCTATTTTATTTACACATCAGTTATGCAGATATCAAAGAGGATTGGTTCTTACCTTCCACCTTTTTGAGGCAGAGTTTCCCTTGTTTCTCTTGTTATGGTAAGTACTCCAGGCTAGCTGGCCCTCAGTCTTTCGGAAGTTTTTCTCCTGTCTCCACCTGCTGTTGTGCTGTAGGAATGTTAGGGTTGCAGATACACATGAGTGCATCTTTATTTTTACTTTTACTTTTTTGAGACAGGGTCTATTATGTAGTAGTCCTGACTGTGGAGAAGCTCAGTATATAGACTAGGCTGGCCTTGAGCTCAGAGATACTCCTCCCTCTGCTCCAAGTGCTAAGATTAAAAGTGTAGGCCACCATGCCTTCCCTGTACATTCACTTTTTGTGACTTGAACTATAGTTGTCAGGATTTCATAGCTGGTACTTTTATCTACTAACGATTCCCTTGGCCCTGGTATATGGGTTTTTTCCCCACCCTGAGACAGGGTTTCTCTGTGTAGCTTTGGCTGTCCTGGAACTCACACTGTGTAGACCAGGATGGCCCCAAACTCAGAAATCCGCCTGCCTTCCAAGTGCTGGGATTAAAGGCGTGCACCACCACCACCACCACCACCACCACCACCACCACCACCACCACCACCACCCAGCGTCTTTTTTTTTTTTTTTTTTTTTTAAAGATTTACTTATTTATTTGAGTACACTGTAGCTGTCTTCAGATACACCAGAAGAGGGCATCAGGTCCCATTACAGATGTTTGTGAGCCACCATGTTGTTGCTGGGAATTGAACTCGGGACCTCTGGAAGAGCAGTCAGTGCTCATACCCACTGAGCCATCTCTCTAGCTCCGCCTCCCTTTTAATTAAATATTTTTAGGTACTTTTGATTATGTGTCCGTGTGTGTTTACATGGGGATGTGTACCTGTAAATCATGAGTGTAGGTGCCCCCTCGGAGTCAGAGACGTGTTATCTCTAGAGCTGGAGGGTTGTGAGCTTCCTGACACGGGTGCTGTGAAAGGAACTTGGGTTCTCTACAATAGTGCTATCCATTAAACAATGTCTGCAGCTCGGTCTTCCTCCCTTCCACCCGCCCTGAGGGTGCACTCCCAACCCTTAGCCCCGCCCCTCTCAAAGACGGGGCGGAAGTTGCAGCGGTCGAAGTGACGGAGGCCTTTTCCGGCCCTCAGAGTTGGTCCCGCCCACTCGCTTTCCCGGGGTTCGCTAAGGGCTTTTACTTGGTTACTTCTCAAAGGTCACCTACCACGGCCACAAAGACTGTGCCCTCCAGGACTCTGATGGCCACCTGGAGGGACATGCATGGAAGCGGAGGACTCAGAATTACGTTTCCTATAAACCGGTGTGGGTTCTCACGGCCCCATGGGAGCGCAGGGGTGGAGCTAGGGAAGACGTGGCGATTCATCCCCGTAAGCTCCGCCTCTAGCGGTGTCTTCTAGTCGCCTTCTTCCGGCCTGGCCTTTCTCTTCGCCTTTCCTCCGCCATCGTGTGCACTGTACCTGATTAGGCTTCTCGCCATGGTAAGACAATCCGCTGCCATCCGTTCCTAGGCGGCTCTCCTGAGGCTGGAGACCGCTGTGCCTTTGTGGTTGGACGTGCGCAGCATTGAGAGCTGGGTGCATTTTCAGGGTTTTAGTGTTTTGTTTTGGGAGCTAGGCCACCTATCGGATCGCGGGCGTGTCATGAAATTAACAAAATCCATTTACCCCTGCAGGGTCAAGCTGCTCTTCCTGCAGCCTGGCGAGGGGTGCAAAGTATTCTTGTTTCACATAGCCTAGAGCTGACGGTGATCTGCATGATTTGGGGCACAAAGGGAGGCTTGGAGGCACTCTTAGATTGTCCCTAATTGAAGAGCATGAAGCGCTACTTGCACAGGGAGATGTCCACAGTAAGGGTTAACAGAACTTTGAGATCCCTTTCTTCAGAAGTTAGCGCATCACTCCTCGGAAGTGTCTGCTAACAGCGCATCAGTCATTGCCTACTGACAAAATATGCTTATTGGCGTTCAGGTACAAAGTGGGATTAGTATCTGAATTTGTTAAATAAAATCTATAACTGGCCTAGGGGGACAAGTGCACTTTGTTTTCGTTGCCATTTGTTATGTAGTGGTGTTTGCCTACTGAGTGTCAAGGGCTCCATAACCTGGCACTGTAATTATCTGAGACATGTTTAAGCCATGAACTCTTCCTCCAGAGAAATGAGGAGGATAACAGGACTTTGTGGTTCGAGATTGGGAGAATTTTCCTGGGTGTATGTTGTACATTAGTTTGTGGGAATTTGTGACTGACTCAAAAGAATAGACTCTGGTGTCACTAAACCTGGTTGCATCTCCTCGTAGTCTTCTCACAAGACTTTCAGAATCAAGCGATTCCTGGCCAAGAAACAAAAGCAAAATCGTCCTATTCCTCAATGGATTCGGATGAAAACTGGTAACAAAATCAGGTAAGACTTCCATTGTCCTGCTTGGATTTTGTTATATTTTACATAACTTTGGGTATGTAGATACACAGTTGCAAGTACCTGCCATTCACACCCACCTCTTACTCTGTTGTGAAATGTTTCATTGGGTTCTATGTGGTCACAGGTAGGCTCTGGGGGAGACCTTTCTCACTTCCCAATTTCCCTATGAAGGCTTAAGGAGATTTGAACTTCCTGGAAGGATGAATCAGCTTCAGGACCAGCTGGGCCTTTGAGAGGGGTGGTAGGGATTGCACCCAGGGCCTCCCACAGACAAGGAGGCTTAGAGGGACAAGTATTTGTGTGGGGGATGAGGACAGTTTGTGGGAACTGGTTCTTTTCCCAAAGTGTTGTAATTAAAGAGGAGCACTGTCCAGTTTGGTGATTAGTAAAAATCTGGGTGTGGATCTGCTGGGACAAAAATTGAGACTCCTTGTTCTTAATTTAGCCACTTAAGCTTTGATAATCAACAACCCATTCTGGCCTTACATTCAAGTTCATTGCTATCTGCTGTCTCCTGGTTAGTAGATACTGCCCTTTTTAATATATGTACATGTATTTAAAGACTTGAATTGCAGTCAGGACTAGACTTTCACACTTTGGTCTTGCTCCTATACAATGCTAAGGGTAGCTTTGAAGTACTAGGGAACAGATTTTATATGCTTGATTGGATAGTGTTTTGCTTTTTGAAACAGTCTTGTTTAGCTAATATGCTCCCACCTTCCAAGTGCTGAGGTTACCAGGGCGTGCCACTTTTATAAGTACATGAACTTCACTTTTCCTAGGGCCATCTCTAACAAGAGTGGGGACTGATAGTTGATATTTGGGTTATCTCCCCTAACCCACAGAATTGCCTATTTTCTGGCTCTCATGGGGGCTAGGGTTTGAGCCAGGGTCTCCTGCCTAAGCAAGTGCTCTGTCACTGGACTTCCCGCCCAACTTACTCTTCCAACTTTGGAAACTTAATTTAAAAGCAGGCAGCAATTACAGTGCTTCATTTTGTGGGAGTACTGCCATTATCCTGCTGAAAGAAAAGCCATGTTGATCGTTTCTGATTTTTGCCTTTCTTGGGGTAAGAATCATGACATTTTGACATGGACAGTTCAGAGACTGGTTGGCTTAGCTCTGCAACTTAGAGTTGCTTCTCCTATCTTAATGTGAATTCTAGGGGCATCTAACATGCGTTCTAGTTTGGTTCCACTTGTAATTCCCAGGCCTTGGTGTGGGCTAGGTTGTCCCAGCTTGTACATTCCTGGAGTGGATGGCTAAACCCAGGGCCCTGCACATGTGTAACAATTCTTTATTTTGGAGATAGTCTTGCTGTGTACTCTGGCTGGGTGGAACTTAAAAGATCCAGCCTGCAAATCCTGTCATGCTCTAGCAAGCCCTTTAAATTATCCTGTTCCTTTGAAAGACTGATCTGCTATAGAAGCAGGTTTATTGTGACCAACTCGCCTTTAACTGGTGGCTTCTCTTGGTACAGGTACAACTCTAAGAGAAGACACTGGAGGAGAACTAAGCTGGGTCTGTAAGAATTCACACCGTGGCAAGACTGAGGGTTGATACTGAATTGTGGTCATTGATCAGTCCTACCAGATGGAGTTCAACACTTTTAACCTGGAGACTTGCTCGTGTCTAAATTAGGGTGTTTGTCCACTAATAAAATGTAGAACCTTGCAAACTACTGTTCTGGTTTATAAAGTACTGAATTTCCCCTCTTAAGACCAAATAAGGCTGCTTGTGGGGTGAAGTATTTCCTAGGAGCTAGAGTTTGCTCAGCAGTTAAGAGTGCTCGGTGTTCTTGCAGAAGTCCTGGTTTTGGGTCCTACCTAATACTCATAGTTTACAAAGGTTTGCTTTGTTTTTTTTTTTTTTTAAACCTTAAGATTGTGTCTGTATGTATAAGCCATAGTGTTAGGTAGAGGTCAGGGCAATTGGAGTTGTTCTGTTTTTACATGTGCTCCAGGTGTTTATGGCAAGAGCTTTACCAGCAGCTGCTATCTCAATAAAGCCCCCTTCCCCCACATTTGCATGGTAGCTTGTTTTAATCCCTTGTATGCTATAGATTGAGCCCAGGGGCTCATGCAGGCCAACACTGAACTGTATCCCTAGTCCTTTAGCGGTGGTTCTCAACCTGGGGGTTGAACAGCCTGTTTCACATGGGTTGCCTAAGACCATTGGGAAACATTACAAATCATAACATCAAAACTATGCCGTAGCAATGGAAATTTTGAGAGGGGTCACCACAACATAAGGAACTGTATTAGGGTCACAGCATTAGGAAGGTTGTGAACCACTGTTCTATAGGCCCTTTAATATGAATGTAGGCATTGTGGGTGCAGGGAGGTAAAACCAGGTCCCCTGCAAGAATAGTACTCCTCAGCCATCTCTTCCAGACCCTCATAGTCTGAGATAGGCTGATTTAATGCTTGATAGCTGGAATCATGGGAACTAGGAGTTGGCAATCTAGTCCACAGCATCCTGTAGAGAGATTTTTCTAAAGTATTCTGATAATATAGTTCAGGCTGGTCTGAAAAGTAGGTTTTGGGATTACAGGTGTGTACTGCCCAACCACAAAGCTTATTTTGAGTCAGAATCTCCCAGAGATCTTAACTGCTGCCTCCCAAGTGTTGAGATTAAAGGTGTGTTTGTCGGGCCGAGCCCAGGTTTCTACATATTTACGTTTATTTGAAGGTAAGTAGTGTATGGAGGTCCAAACAGCTTGCAGGAGAGAGGACTCCTACCCTGTAGGTACCGGGGAATTCAACTTTGGACAATGCCCTCCTTTACCTCTGAGCCCCTAGTTTAACTTTTCTCTCTTACCAATATTGCCCTCACAGTTAAGACATGGGGCCAGCCATGTGGATACATATAAATAACACTGACCTAGCATGTGTGAGGTCTCGTGTTCTCTCCCCAGCACAGCAAAACTAATCACCAGAGTTGTCACCATGGATTACAGTTAAGTCCAAAGTAGACTTGATAGAATTAACATGACAAGTTTTTAAGCATTCTGGTCTGTTTACATTTTCAGGGCTGGAGAGATGGCTCAGTGCTTAACACCACTTTGAAGGACCAGAGTTTGGTTGGTTCTTAGCACCCCCATCAGGTGGGAACCATAACTACCTGTAAACACTCCAAGGGATCCAATGCCTCTGGCCTCTCAGGGTGCCTACAAATTATGTACACACAGACACAAGTAATTTAAAGATGATAATCATTTATAGCCAGGTGTGTGATGGTACACTCCTTTTATCCCAGCATTCCAGAGACAGGGGTAGGTGTATAGATCTGAGTTTAAGGCTAGCATGATTTCTAGGACAGCCAGGGCTACATAGATTCTGTCTCAAAAAAAGATTACACATTTTTTTAAATTGTTTAAAGAAGTTGGGACAGCATCTGAACCCGAGAGGTTTAGTGACAAGGTCAAGATGACACTAAGGGTATATCAACTTTTCTTGGGACCTTGAATGGATGACAGAAATGGAAGATGATATGGTGGCATGAGATCCTGTGACCTGCTGGACAAGCAGTTGAGAGTTAAGTGGATTAGGGCATGAGGAGGGGACTTAAGAGGGTAGTAGAAGCAGAGAAAGGCGGAGAGGGTAGAGGAAGTAGAGGCTGGCTATGAGCATGTGGAGAGGGGAAGGGACGAGAGGACAGCAAGAGCAAGGGTGCGCTTTTTTAAATGCTATAGGTCTAACTATGAAACAACTGGCCTAGAACTCTAGACCAGGATAGCCTGAGGCTCATAAAGACTTACCTGCCTCTGCTTTCTGAGTGCAGGAAGTGTGTGTCACCTCACCCAACCTGCTGTTGAATTCTTAGGGCATGAACAGAATAAAAACTTGGGGATTTAGTTCCCTCCCCCAGCAGTATGTGCTACTTGCTGAATAAGGTATAGCAACCCAGGTTAGTAGGGAGAAGGAGGCTGTGATCAGAGCCAACTCCAAAAATCAGAAGATGCTACTGCCTTCCCATTCCAGGGTTCTAACCTAAGAGTTAATTGCCTTACAAAAGGAGGCAGGAGCCAGGCTGTGGTGGCTCACGACTTTACTCCCAGCACTTGGGAGGCAGAGGCAGGTGGATTTCTGAGTTCGAGGCCAGCCTGGTCTACAGAGTGAGTTCCAGGACAGCCAGGGCTACACAGAAACCCTGTCTCAAAAAAACAAAAAAACAAAAAACCAAAAACAAAAGGAGGCAGGGTGACATGAGAAAAACCCTTGGGTGTTTGTAGTCAGGACAGGATTGGATTCCAGCTCCATCTCTGAAACAGTTGTTGCAATTTGCTATAGGGAAATAAAATTCCCTGGGTGTGATGCTTCACACCTGAAACCCTGAGTTAGAATTGCCAGCAGCTCAAGGCCAGCCTGGACTATAAAGTGAGGCCCACTTCAAAGTAAGATATGTTCAGTTGGTAGCACTGCATACGTCAGGACCAGTGGTGCACATCTGTAGTACCTGCACTTGGAAGGCGAAAGCACGATTAGAAGTTTAAGGGCAGCCTGGGCTACAGAATAAACAAATTGGTTCAGTTTTTTACAAGTGTATATAAAGAACCAATTCTTAGAAAAAATGTAAATGGTTCTTTTATGTGTATGTGTACTATGTGCAATGGCCGGGTGCACTCAAGCTCAAAAGGAGCATCAGATCCACTGGAACTGGAGTGAAAAGTGGGTGTGAGCTGCCTGGTGTGGATCCTGGGAACCGAATCCAGACAGATTCTCTGTAAGAGCACCAAGAACTGTTAACCTGAGTCACTCTAGCCCCCACACTTATCTTTAATTACGTATATGCATATGTCTGAGGGGCTATGTGCATACCCCTAAGGAAAGCAGAAAACGTTGTTGGATCCTCTGTTGCTGGAGTTACAGATGTGTGTGTGGGCTATGACCAGTGCTGGGAGCCGAACTCTAGTCCTGCAAATGCAGAATGCAGTCTTTAACTGCTGAGCCATCTCTCCGGTCCCTACACAAGGCCATTTTTTTTTTTTTTTTTTTGGTTTTTCGAGACAGGGTTTCTCTGTGTAGCCCTGGCTGTCCTGGAACTCACTCTATAGACCAGGCTGGCCTCGAACTCAGAAATCCGCCTGCCTCTGCCTCCCGAGTGCTGGGATTAAAGGCATGCGCCACCACTGCCTGGCTCACAAGGCCAATTCTAACAGAGAACTCTCTCATTTTACAGATGAGAACAAAAGTTTATTCCTGCTCATGGTAGTTTTATTGAGACAGTTTCATGTGTCCCAGGGTGGCCTAGAACTCATTGTTTAGCTAAAAATGGCCTTCAACTCCTGTTCTTCCTGCCTTCACCTTCCAGGTGCTGGGAATACAGGTATGTGGCACCATGTCCAGTTTATAACTACCACCCTTGCTAGGTAGCTGTTAGCAGGGTTTAAAATAAGAACCCTGTTAAATAGGGAATACATTTTGTAAATTTTGGAGATACTGGGTGGAATATTATTTATGCTCCTGTGATGTTCTCTTCTGGTTCTCTAAAAAACATCAAACCCCTAGCTACACAAAGGTTTAATGAGTGATCTGAGAGCCAGCCCCAAATGTGATCTGCAAGGGCACCACAGTCAATCAAGACTGCATGGCTCTGTGTGTTTGGATAGAGGGAGATAAAGTGATCAACCAAGAAAACTAGTCAAACAAAGGCTATGGTCTGGCAGTTAGCCCAGGAGGGGTGTTCTTGACCTTGGGGATTTTGGACATTGTCTAGAGATAGTTCTGGTTGTAACTAGAAGGGAAGGTGCCATTAACAGTGGATGGCTTTTAAACATGCTATGTCCCCAATCCCAACAATGCCTGTGCTGAGAAAGGCTGGTTCCATAGCACTATCCTGCCAGCCAGTGAGCTCTGCTTGGCACAACTCTCAGCCACCATCCCCTGCCTCGTCTTTCCCAGTGTTCTTGGGGCAAAGCTCATTCCTTGAAATGACTCAAAACAAGCAGGACATGCCTCCAGAGCCCTGTTGGCTAAGTTGGATTCAGCCACATGGGTCTGCCCCTCATAGTACCAGATGCTGTTACCTCAACTGGGAATGTTCTTCCTCTTCACTTGCTAACTCCAGACTGTTCAAGTGGCAGCTTACTTTATATGTCAACAGAGTCTCTCCTTGAATTCCCATCTCCTCCCAGTCCAGTTAGGTTTACCTCTTCAACCAGCCTCTGGCTTTACATCACAGTTGTAATTGTAACCCTGCATGTGGGTTTGATTCATTGAGGTTGGCCTTTTTCACCAGATTATGAACTCTGCACAATAGGCCCAGGGGATGGTTTGCATACGGCTGTTTGTTCTCACGTAGCAGCAAGTAGTAGAAGAAGCTGTGAGTTAGCCTCCCGGGTGACACAATGCAACACCACCGTGCCTGGTTGGAGTCTTTATGAATAGTGTAGCTGTGAACATTATTGAACATATCTTTTGCTCAACAAGTATATATATTTCATTATATATGACCCCATCTTCATTTTTTTATTTCCTAGGCTATATAGACATGATGTCATTATGTTTTATTACAAGGGAACACATTAAATTTTTGATGATGAGCAGTCATTTAATTTTAAAAAATGTTTTTTCTCTCCTTCCCTCCCCCCCGTCTGTGTGTGTGTGTGTGTGTGTGTGTGTGTGTGTGTGTGTGTGTGTGTGTGTGTCAGATCCCATGTATCTGAAGTTTGTAAGCTGACTAATACGGATGCTAAGAAACAAACTTGCGTCCTCTGGAGAAGCCACAAATATTATTTTTATTTTATTTTTTTGAGGCAGGGTCTCTACATAGACATGGCAGTAGTAGAATTTGCAGTGTAGATCAGGCTGCCCTTGAACATATAGAAATATGCCTGCCCCTGCCTCCCAAGTGCTGGTATTAAACGCATGTACTGTGTCAGGCCTGAAGTGTTCTTAGACTGAGTCTTCTCTCCAGTCCCCCTTATTTAAAAAAATGTTAAAGGCTGGGGATCTGCCTCAGCTTGTAGAGTGCTCTCCTATCACGCACAAACCTCTGAGTTCCACCCCTTGCACTGCATAAAGCAAAATGGGGTATAGTGGTACATGCCTGTAATCCAGTACCAGACCAGAAGATCAGAAATTCAAGGTCATCCAGAGTGGGATATGTGACACTGTCTGAAAAAAAAAAAAAAACAGGATTGAAGTGTAAACTTCTAGTTTCTTTGGAAAGTCAGTTATGTCAAATGATGTTTTGCTGGGGCACACAAGTGAAAAGATATTTTACTATAGCAAACACATGAAAGGATGCATGATGTTTAGAAGGGATATAAATATGACCCCACAGACAGGAAGTTCAAGCATTCGTTTACCTTGCTCCACCTCACTAGTCTTCGCTGATGACGCGCATGTATTGGTTCACCTTACATTGAGCTTCACTTGTGATTTCAAAGAGAGAAACTCGCCAAATAACTTCTGAGGTTCCTGCAGCTTCTTGTGGATTCTGAGGACTAGGCCGGTTAGGGAGCCTCAGTTTCTTGTGGATGAACTGCCCTTAGTGATTAGTGTGTGGTGTCTGCAGAGTAGACTGGACTGAGAACTAAGAAGATTGAAATCGCCCCAAAGAACTATTTCTAAAGAGGTCCATTTCCCCCATACTCCAATATCCTTTCTTTCCTACCACCTCTGGTGGGAGGTGGGCTAGAGGGGAGGTTGAACTTTTATTAAAGTAGGCTGAGAAAAATATACATCAACACAGGATATTGAAGGTAACTTTCAGAGATAGAATGCAGTCACTTACCAGACATGGTGATACACACCTTTAGTTACAGTACTCAGTAGGCAGAGGCAGGCAGATCTCTTGAGTTTAAGGCCAGCCTGGTCTACAGAGCAAGTTTCAAGCCAGCCAAGGCCTTATGTTGTAACGTCTTAAACCTTTACTTGGTTTATTAAAGGTAGACAGAGGGAGGGGGGTAGGAGGCCGAGGAAAGGGTGAAACATTGGAGATGCCTTTGAGGCATGGCATAGCTATTCTACTCTTTTGTTTTTGTTTTGAGACAAGGTTTCACTATATGGTCCTGTTGTTCTAGAGCTTGATATATAGACCAGGTTGGCCTTGAACTCACAGATTCTCCTGCCTTTGCCTCCTGAGTGCTGGAATTAAAGACACGGATGACCACACCCTGGTTCCTGTTCATTGTACTCAAATTGGAAGTAGCTGTGATTGCTTGCTAACCTAAGACCAGCACAAGATCAGGCCTGTCAACATTCAATCACAGCCGGGCAGTGGTGGCGCACGCCTTTAATCCCAGCACTTGGGAGGCAGAGGCAGGTGGATTTCTGAGTTCGAGGCCAGCCTGGTCTACAGAGTGAGTTCCAGGACAGCCAGGCTACACAGAGAAACCCTGTCTCGAAAAACCAAAAAAAAAAAAAAATTCCATCACAGAATGGGAGGAGCTTCCTGAGGCCCAGCCACTCCCTGAAGATCAATTAACAGTTAAAGTTTGCTGGGAGAAGGAGAGATCCTAGAAGCAACACTAGTTAAACTCATTGGGTCATCAATAAAAAAAGAACTAACAAAAAGACAAGTAGAAGAGGAAGGGGGGTCAGCATGAGGTAAAGAAGGACGAGAGGGTAATGACGGTATGATCAAAATATATTATACACACATATGAAAATGCCAAAACTGATATCCATTATTTTATATATAATATACACTGCCAGAAACTTCTAAAAGGGGTCAGAGAGATGACTCATGGTTTAGAGGACAGGACATATTGCTCTTTCAGAGAACCCAAGTTCAGTTCCCTGCACCCACTTCAGGTGGCTTACAAAAATCTGTAACTCCAGCTCTAGTGGAGCTATCATCTGGCTTCAACAGGTGCCCATGCATGTGTGATGTGTGTAAACTCAAGCAGACACACACATGCACATAAGTAAAACTAAAATAAACCTTTAAGGAAAAAGTTGTCTTACGGAACCAAAGGGCAAGATTCAGTGAGCCTTCCAGAAGAAGCCCAACCAGGCCTTTAAAGCTGCTGAAAAATCAAGCCCTCTCTCTCTCTTTAGGCCTGATTCTTTCTGCATGGCTGCTTCACTGTCATTCCTCCTGGCAGATGTACTTCCTCTGCTTCTTCCAGCACAAAACCAAACATGAAATCCTCTCTAGCTCCAGGTCATCTGAGAAGCAGAAATGGACTGAAGTCACTAAATCCCAACAGCAAGATTTTGAGAGGAAAAACCCCATTGGCCTGAGTTGGGTCTCATGTTAAGTTGGGTGAAGAGCTTGGCTATGGCTGAGGGACCAGGCCTGTAAGTTCTTGCCTGTAAATAGGCTGGCTTGGGCTGAGCAGGCAAGGGCATCGGCTACAAGAGACTCGTGTGCTGGCCATGCATTGCCTGGAGAGATGCCTTCCATGTCTGGTCCTTTGGCTGTTTGCTTCGGTTCTCTTCCTGCTTTCTACAGTCATTTATGTTGACATTTGTTTTAAGTCTGGATATTTCAGAGACCCCGAAGGATGCTGACATGTGGGAAAGATGGCATATAGAATAAAAACGGAATAAATTCTGATACAAATTAGGTTATAGGTTGTGGGATTTAAAGAAAATATGTCCTCTAAGGATTTTGTTACATTTATTTATTTCATGGTGTGTGTGTGTGTGTAAGATGTGATATGCCAGGACACACAAGTAGAGGTCAGAGGAAACCTGCAGGAATTTGTTCTCTAGCATACAGACACCAGTGATGGCAATATTGCTGGGCTTGGCAGCAAGTGCCTTTACCTATCATGCCATCTAGATTTGGACTAGTGAGGAGTCAAAACTGAACCTGACATGGAGACACATGCCTGCAATTCCAGCACTTGGGAGGTAGAGGCCAGAGGAAGAGGGTGAAGAGTTCAAAGCCAACCCTAGCTACTCCATAAGAACAGAAAACCAAAAATGAAAAAGGGGTGAAGAACACTGGAATTAAATGTTACCTCTGTTCAGAGGCTCAGTATGAGTCTCAAGTTGTCATCCCCAGCTGCTACTTCCAGAGGGAGCCTTTGTAACCCTTTTCTGCATTGGCCTGATTCCTGTTTCTTGATGTTCTTGGAGACTTGTATTTTAATTTTAATGCAGTCTAAACAACACTGTGTGTGTGTGTGTGTGTGTGTGTGTGAATGAAAACATTTAGTATTGTTGTGATGTGTGGTGGCCTGTGCCTTTAATCCCAGAATTCAGGAGGCAGAGGCAGATGGATCTCTGTGACTGAGGTCAGCCAGATCTACATGGTAAGTCCCAAGCAAACCAGGGCTGCACAGCAAGACCTTCTCAAAACGAAGTTTTTTTCCTATTATTAATTTGTTGCTGTGGTTACAATTCATAATATTAAAATATAAGCCAAAGGTACAGGCATAGCATGGGTTCAATCTTCAGCAGAGCACGCAAGTAAAATAGCCAGGGGTAGGGAGATGAATCACTTGATGGAGCCGCATGAATAGCAGAGGGTATAGAGGTTGGCCTCTAATTCCAGCACATGGGAGGTAAAAACCAACCAACCAACCAACAAACAAACAGGGAATTCTCAGAACAACCTAGCTAGCTAGACTAGCCCAGTTTGGTAAGCTTTGTGTTCAAGTGAGAGGCCTTGCCTCAGTAGATAAAGGGGTGAACAATTAAGAAAGGCACAGGACACAGCTTCTGGTCTCCCTACTCTAAGGCACACGTACATGTGAACTTCATATATGCACATCCACCCCACACATACACAGACAAAAAGAATAAAGCAATCTTAGGATCGTAGAGGAATATGGATGTAGGATATATGGACATCCTATCTTCCTCCTCCTCTTCCTTCTTCTGATGTTGGGGATGGAATCCAGGACCATTGTGTATACAAGCACTCAACTACTGAGCCACACTCTTTCTACTGTCTGTATCTCCTGCTCTCGAGTGTCCCCTTAAATGAAAATAACCTCTGTGGCTCTGGCTCTGCCCCCCCATGCTTTTTCTCTCTGCCTCCTGCCTCCTTCCCTCTCCAAACTGTTCTCTCTCTCTCTCTCTCTCTCTCTCTCTCTCTCTCTCTCTCTCTCTCTCTCTCTCTCTCTCTCTCGTCACTATGTAGCTGGTAGCTGTAGCTGGCCTTGAACTCCTAGTCTTCTGGCCTTCACCTCCAAGTGCTAGGATTTCAAGTAGCCACTATTCCTAGTGAAAACTGAGTTCTTTTGATCAGTTTTAACAACTATAAGTAAAGCATATTGAGACTGGGGATGTAGCTCTGCTGGTAAGGTGCTTGCCTAGCATACATGAGGTGGTGGGTTCCATTTTCAGCACTGCATAATCCCAGCACTTTCAAGGCAAACACAGAGGGATCAGGAATTCAAGGCTACCCTTGGCTATGTAGTAAATTCAAGGCTAACTCAAATTACATTAGACCTTAACCACGGCAACAACACATACATACATACATACATACATACATACATACATACATACATACATACATACATACACGGGCTAGGGGGCAGATGTGGTGGTACACACCTTTAATCCCAGGATTTGGGAGGCAGAGACAGGCAGATCTCTGTGATTTTTCAGGCCAGCCTGGTCTACACAGTGAGTTCCAGGCTAGCCAGAGACATACAGTGAGGCTCTGTCTAATACGTGTGTGTTTAATAGCTATAGATATAAGGAAAAAACTGGGCATGGCTGTGTCCTATAATCCTTAGGAGATGGAGGCAGAAGGATCAGGAGTTCAAAACCTTCCTCAGGTTCATATTGAGGCCATCCTGGGCTACATGAGATCCTGACTCAAAATAATAAGCCAGTGATTGGCCAATCAATGAATGTTAGTAATTGGACTTTAGGAGTTTCTACAACGTGGTAACTGATCATTTTCTGATTGAACTTGAGGCTGACTTCACAGGGGGAATTGATGGCAAATAGTGTAAAAAGCCCATAGCTGGGCAAGCCATTGGCCCTAGCAGGGAACCTAACTACTGTTGCTTTGCTAAATGGGCATTGTATCAAACACATAAACATTTATGGGTCTATCCATATCCAATGCTGCTCTCAGCCTTGGTCAGGGGAGCTACTGTCTGTAACAGGTAATACAGAGATGCAACTGATCAAAGTGACTGAGTGCTCTGTCCTAAATGGGACATATACTAAGGCTCTGGGAATGTTGTGGGGAAAGGCAGGGAAAACCCGTCAGAAGAATGCTGTGAAATGCTGCCTTCTGGTCATGGCATAACTGTGGCAGCCATGAACTCACAGCAGCAATAGGCCTCTGCCCAAAATCTATACCAGAGGTGGCCCATCATGGGTACAGGAGGGGTTCACAGGATCCCACCCTTCCCTGAGGCGTTTGGGCAGTAAACAGGAGCTGGATGAGTAGGAGTCATAGTCCTCAGTGATAGAGCTACTGATAAATTGCCCTGCCTGAGTAAATAATCCACTCATGCTATGCAAGCAAGTGTAATGAAATGCAGTGGGACACACACACACACACACACACACACACACACACACACACACACACACACAGAGTAGCAGTGAAAGTAAGAGGGAGACTTCCGGAGAAAATTAGGTTGGTTCAGTGGGAGGGGGAAGGGCATGGAGGAGATAGTTGTATGAAATTTTGAATAAACAAATGACTCTTCTTGTTTGTTTGTTCTTTCGAGACAGGATCTCTCTGTGTAACAGCCTTAGCTGTCCTGGAACTCACTCTGTAGACCAAGCTGGCCTCAAACTCAGAGATCCGTTTGCCTCTGTCTCCCGAGTGCTGGGATTAAAGGTGTGTGAGCCACCACTGCCCATCAACAAATGCATCCATCTTTAAAAAGACTTCCCACAATGTCCGTTTTCTTCTTTCTTTTCCCATTTCTTCCCTTACTGTGAATGGGCTTTCCTGGAGAGAAGCTGTGATTGGTTGGAGCTACAGTGGTGTGGAGAGGTTGGAATGTTGTAGCTCCAGAACTTAATTACACTCTATCTTGGGCCCGCTTTACCCACCTAAATAGCCTTTCCTTTCTCGCCTCTGTATCAGACCTAACAGAGAAAGACCTTTTGGAATGTATTAACACAGCAGGTTTCCCCCATCCCGAAAGCTAAGAGGGCCATCAAACAGCATCCAAGGCTTGTAGCCAAGGCTCCCTCATGCTGCAACTGCTTCTCTGATGTTCCCACCAATGTATTGTTAAAATGCCTTGATCTATGACTCTTTGTTCTGTTACTAAAACTGCCTCCACAGTGGGCATTGTAACATCCTTGGGAAAGCCTAATTGTGGATTCCCGAGTCCTAACCACTGAAATCTGCTCCATAATAAACCGTGTTCTTCATTCCTTTGTTTCTTTTGACAATATTCCTTTCCTTCATTTTTCTCCCTTCCTTTAATGTTTTGGGTTTTTTGTTTGTTTGTTTGTCTGTCTGTCTGTTTTGTTTTTTGAGAATGGTTTCACTTTGTACCCTGGCCGGCCTTGAACTCACAGAGATCTGCCTGCCTCTGCTTTCTGGGTGCTGGAATTAAAGGCATGCCCCACCATGCCTAGTCTTATTACTTTCTTAGGGAATTTTACTGTGTGTGTGTGTGTGTGTGTGTGTGTGTGTGTGTGTGTGTGTGTGAGAGAGAGAGAGAGAGAGAGAGAGAGAGAGAGAGAGAGAGAGAGAGAGGGAAAGGGAGAGAGAAGGGGAGAGAGAGGGGGAGAGAGAGAGATGCATGTGCATGCAGGAGCATGTTGGGTGTCTTACCCTATCACTGTATGTCTCATAGCCTGAAGCTAGGCTGATGGCCAATGCCCCAGCTAACCTCCTGTCTTTGCCTACCTCAGTGCTAGAGTTACAGGTACAAGTATGAATACCCATGCTTCTCCTTTTTTACTTGGGTGTTGGAATCTGAACTCAGATCTTGTTTAAATATCAAGAGCTCTTACTAACGGGCTTCTCCTTATATCTTTATTTAATACTTATATGTAATCCATCATATTTCTATTTCATTGAAAAAATGCACATTGTGCTCTACTAAGTTAATTTTGCAGCTTGAAAAGCATAGATATGCATGTGTTAGCATATATGCCTCTAAGTCTAGCATGGAGCATGCCTATAAGTCATAGCAATGGAGGCAAGAGGATCAGGAATTCAAGGCTGCCCTTGACCAAGGCCAGCCTGAGCTACAAGAGCCCTTGTCTCAGAAACAAAGCCAAACTATCAACAAAACCAAAACCAAACTAATAACAAAAAAGGAAAGCACAGAGCTGCTTAAGGAGGTTCGTTCATAGATATTTATGGTATTTTAAGTATCGTGATAAAGAATACAGAGGCCAACGGAACTATCTGGACTGGATACACCATCATCATCATCACCACCACCACCAACACTATTATCATCAACCAGACAGGTTCGCTCCACAGCACAGACTGGATGAAACTCAGTATGTAGTCCAGGCTGGCCTGGAGCTCAGCAATTTTCCTTCCTCTATGCTGGGATTACAGATTTGAGTCAGCTAAACTTCACATATTTTAAATTTTATAGTGTGGGGATGGTAGATTGGCAGACTCTGAAACAGAGTATGTCCTTAGTATGTAGTTACATAGTTTAACTTCCAGAGTGACATCCGTGTATGTTTGTAATATTTATATCTGTATAGTTCAAATTTAATTTAGAACTCTCAGACTGGAAATGCTTTATACAAACAAACCCTTTGTGCTTGAAAAGATAGCAGTTTGCTTGCATTTTGAAGGCTGTTAGAGATAGTGTCTGCTCCTGCTCTCTATTTGCTGCCTTGTACTGCTCAAGGAAGAAAATGTGCTGTGTTTATCTACCTCTGTGCAACAAACTATCCCAAACCACAGCAGCCAGAACAACGATTTGTGGGGGATCATCTTTTTCATGTGGGAAAACTCAGGTTGACCTTGGCTGTGTGCTTTGGTTTGAGGACAGTGGGGCTACCCAGCCTGCAGGATTTACTTCCATAATGGTTCCTTCACACACATATAATGGGCTGGATTTTCATAGCTTTTTTTGTTTGTTTGTTTCTTTACATGGCCTCTGATCCTCCTAGACTTCTCTCTGTGGCTTCAGTTTCTTGTCCCCTGGTTGACCTCAGAACACTTTGCTGTTCAGGAGGCAACTGGCTTAAGTATCCCGAAAGGCAGGGAACAAAAGTGGCCTGTTTTGGGAGACTTGGGCCTTGAATCTAGAACTAGTGTGCTGGCTGGTCTTATGTCAACTTAACACACAAACTACAGTTATCTGAAAGGAGGAAACCTTAATTGAGAAAACGCCTCCATAAGACCTGTCTGTAAGGCATTTTCTTAATTAGGGAGAGGGCCCAGTACATTGTGGGTGGTGCCATCCCTGGGCTGATGGTCCTGAGTTCTGTAAGAAAGCAGGCTGAGCAAGCCAGGGGAAGCAAGCCTACTAGTAAGTAGCACTTCTCCATGGCCTGTGCATCAGCTCCTGCCTCCAGGTTCCTGCCATGTTTGAGTTCCTGTCCTGTCTTCCTTCAATGATAAACATCAATGTGGAAGTGTAAGGCTACTGAACCCTTTCCTCCCCAACTTGCTTTCATTGTAGCAATAGAAACCCCAAGTAAGACAACTTGGAACTGCTTTATGGATCTGGGAACCATAGAACACATAAGGCCCTGTGTTTAACTTGATTTGGAGCATTAGAAAATTCTTTTTTTGACAGGAAGAAACTTTGAGGCAGGGTCTTGTGTAACCCAGTCTGGCCTTGAACTCAGTATATAGTCAAGGATGACCTTAAGCTTGTGATCGTCCAGCCTCCACCTCCCAAATTCTGGAATTACAGGCATGCACCACATCATAAAGTAAGCTGGAGATGTTGTTTGGTTTATAGAATCTTTGCTTGGCAGGCACAAAGCCCTGAGTTCCACCCCCAGCTTCACATAAAGTGGGTCTGGTGGCACACGTCTGGAATCCCAGCGCTCTGGAAGTGGAGGCAGGAGGATCAGAAGTTCAAGGCTATCCTTAGCTACAGCATGAATTTGAGGCTAACCTGGGATATCTGAGATTACGCCTCAAAAATAAGTAAAAGTAAAACCAGAAAGTGATCAAAGAAGGAAGGAAAAGACACAGGGACGGGGAGAGGGAGAAAAGAAAGGAAATTGAGACCGAGTCTAGCCCACCGCAATCTGCAACAACTTTGGGACTTTCAAGTTCTTCATTTGGTTTTTTTTTTTTTTTTGAAACAAGGTCCCACTCTATGGTTTCAGTGGCCTTTGACCTGTAGTCCTCCTGTCCTTGGATTACAGTTCCACATCACTATGCCTGGATAGTTTTCTTCTGTTTGAAGTGAGAAAATTGTCATTGATGCCTAAGCTCTAAGCTGTGGGGTTTTTCAGAGGGCTCAGACATGAAAAAGGAAGGCAAATAACCCACCACAAAACAACTATGTAATTGAATCAGAAAGCCAGTGGATCTAGATTCAAGATCAGCAACCCCCCTACTCCTATTTTCTCTTTCCAAAACCACCACAGATGACAAAGCAGAGGCTCATCTGGGCTGCCACAGACAGACCATATTTTCATAGGCTCCTCGTCTATAGGCTCAGAGGAGGTTGGAGACCAAACACAGTCTACCTCCTGTTCAGGCAGAGGAAACAGACCGTGAGAAGGACCAGTTAAGGGAAGGTTAGAAGACTTTAGGGAACCGAAAGTCACTCAGTGAATCAGGACTGCAGAAAAGGGATGTATTGGGGGGATGCCAGCGGAAGTAATGAAGAGGGGTGTGAGTCTCCGGAATATCCAGGGCTAGGTCATGGGAGCCTTCAGGTCTGGGGTAGCTTAGAATCTATCTACAGCCAAGAATGATATTTAAGGGTATGAAATCCTGCAGTGGCCTATTGATCTTGGCTTTCAGAAATCCTTGAGGGAAGAAGAGAGGTTAGACAGTGGTAGATAACCTTACTTACTATCCCAATTTGATTGTATACCTGTATCATACTGTATCCTTGTATAACAGTCTGACTCTCTGAATGAACAGTCAAGTAGGGAGCTGTTATGTATCATCTCAGCACTCAGGAGACTGAGGCAGGAGTTTGAAGCTAGCCTGAGACACATAGTGAGATTCTGTCTTAAAAAGAGAAATATTTTGGGGTTTGGGAGAGACAGCAAGATGGCTCAGCAGGCAGAGTGCTGTGCATAACTGATGACCTTAGTCCAAGCCCTGGAATCCACAGAAAGGTACAAGGAAAGAACTGGTTTCAGAAAGTTGACCTCTGACCCCCACAATCAAGTCATAGCACACGTAACACACATCATCACAAATCACACGTACACATACACATAAGCACAGACACTAATACTCATTTAAGCATTTTTTTCATTTATTTACTGGGGGTGGGGGGGTGGGGTGGAGTGGGGTGGAGAGTACATTCAGCATGCCCCTGAATGTCTGAGGAGAATTTGCAGATGTTGCTTCTCTTCCTCCACCAGGTGGATCCTAAAGATGCAGGCTTGGTTGAAAGGGCCTTTATCTGCAGAACCATCTTCTCTCTCTCTCTCTCTCTCTCTCTCTCTCTCTCTCTCTCTCTCTCTCCACACACACAATTCTGCATTTATTTATTTATATCATTTATTTTGACCTTATTCTTTTTTTAAGATTTATTTATTCTTTTTATATATTCGAGTACACCATCACTGTCTTCAGACACACCAGAGTCACTGTCTTCAGACACACCAGAAGAGGTCATTGGATCCCCTTACATATGGTTGTGAGCCACCATGTGGTTACTGGGAATTGAACTCAGGACCTCTGGAAGAGCAGTCAGTGCTCTTAACCGCTGAGCCATCTCTCCAGTCCCTTTGACCTTATTCTTTCCCCCTCTCCCAACTCCTTCTAGATCGTACCCACCCAACTTTCAATCAAAAACAAAAAATGAAAATCAAAACAAAGACCCAATAGAGAAACAAACAAAAAGCAAAACAGAAAGCACAGTTGAACACACACCCACACACATCATTGAGTTTGTTTTGTGTTGGGCAACTAGCCCTGAGCCTGAATGTAGGGGCCTGCCCTGGAGTGCGTTTGATATCCCAGTGTCAGTCTGTTGAGGAAAACTGGTTTCCTCTCTCAGCAGGTAGCCATTGTAAGTAGCTCCTTGGCTGGGGATGAGGACTCCCTCCTCTCAGTGCTGGGGTTTTGTCTGGTTTGACTTGTGTTTGGGATCACAGTCACAGTCTTCACAGTCTTTGTGAGTTCATATGTGTATCAGCCCTGGAGAAAGAGGAGAGAGAGAGAGAGAGAGAGAGAGAGAGAGAGAGAGAGAGAGAGAGAGAGAGAGAGAGAGAATGAGTTTTGAGAGAAGGCCCTGAGACTTGGAATAATCTTCCTACCCCTACCTCCTGAGTGTTGTGATTACAGGTATTAGCTACCATGATTGACTAAAAACAAAAAATTGAAATAATAAATAAATGTAGGAGAAGGAGACAAAGAGGAAACTGTGGAGGTCACTGTGTGGACCACTGAGAACGTCATGGCTGGGACTGAGGCAGGTAGGTGTGGAGTAGTGAGTCACTGGAGGCAGACTATACTGGTGACGGTTTGGGGGCAGAGGTAGCAGAGATGGATGAGATGGACAGACTTGTGACTGACTGCAGGGCAGGAGGAGAGGAAGGTGATCATGACGAAGCTCAGGTATCTGGTTTGCACAGCAGAGCAAAGGTTTGTGTCATGTACTAAGAGGTAAAGAATTAGAGCATTGAAGGACAGGCTGGAAGATCAGTTTTTGTGTAACAAGTTAGATATGGTCGAAAGACACCCAAGAGACAATATTCGGCAGACAGTTGAGTGTGGACACATGCAAACTGAGACAGACAGGCTGTGGACTTGGGGAAGAGGATTATATACTTGGAACTCATTTGCATAATGGCTTGAGAAGAAGCTGGAAGACACAGGAGTCAGTGGATCTTAGGTCCTAAGGGATGGGAGGGCGTGAGTCAGATGTTGGACGAAGGGCTTGATGTTCTAAGGAGAAAAGCTGGATGTCAGCCAACTGGTCAAAGCTTGGCTCGCTCACTGTGAGATTAGGAGGCTCTGCCCCATACATTTGTTGGGCTGCTCAGAGAGGCAAGAATGCACAAACAATATTCATGTTTTTCCAGGTATGTGGACATCTTACATAGATGGTAGTGCATGAAATTATTGTGTACCAAGCAAAATGATAAGTTATTAACGCCTCCTGTTAGGATAAAAGGAGGGCACAGTGAACAAGAGGAGGAACACCCTATTTAGATAGTTTCTACTCCTTCCTTCCTTCCTTTCTTCTTTCTTTTCCTTTTCTTTCTTTCTTTTTTTTTAGCATTGGCTAAAAGTCAGTACAGTCATGACCAACAGAAGTTCAATTAACTGCTGCTCTTAAACCGATAAGATTTATATGGTTTTGTTTTTGAGACAGGGTTTTACTATATGGCCCTACCTGTCCTGAAGCTCCCTCTGTCAGAACTCACAGAGATCCACCTACCTCTGCCTCCCAAATATTGGGATTAAAGGCATGTACCACCAGTGGCCAGTTCCAAGATTTGTATCCTAATTAAAGTAAAAATAAAACCATCAGAGTAGCTCCTATTTCTGAAGTTTAACAGTGAACTTTGTATAACTTTTTTTCTGCTTTAGTTTTTAAATAGATGCTATTTTTAAAAACGTTTTATTTTTATTATTTTTAATTATGTATAGGTAGGTGTGTGTGTGTGTATGTGTGTGTGTGTGTGTGCGCGCGCGCGCACGCATGTGCGCGCGCATTGGAGCAATGCACATAAGTACAGGTACGCTTAGAGACCAGAATCATTGGAGGTCCTGTAACTGAAGTTACAGAGAGTTGTGAGCCACCAATAATAGTGAGTGTGCTAGGACTGAAACTCAGGTCCACAGGAAGAACAGCAAGCACTCTTAAACCACAGAGACATCGCTTCAGTCCCTATGTTTAGAACAGATTTACTTTACTTTAAAAAGTGAGACATACCACAGGAAAAGTCATGGTTTATTCCAATTTCCTGCTATGTATGTATGTATGTATGTATGTATGTACATATCTATTTATTTATTTGGTTTTTTGAGACAGGGTTTCTCTGTGTAACAGCCTTGGCTGTCCTGGGACTCACTTTGTAGTCTAAGATGGCCTCAAACTCACAGAGATCCGCCTGCTTCTGTCTATTGAGTGCTGGGATTAAAGGTGCGCACCACCACTGCCCAGCTCCTGGATTTTATTTTTTTTAAAGGAGGTTTTACAGTGAACCGCAGGCTGGACTAGAACCCACCATGTAGTTTAGGGTGCCTAAAACTTGTGGCAGTCCTCCTGTGTCATCCTTTTTAAAACACTGGAATCACAGATGTGAGCCACCATATACTCTAATTTTGCATTAAAGACTTTTTCACTTTGGCATTTCAGGATCCCATACATGAGGTCATGATGCATTCAGCCATCACACTGCCTTAGAGTATGAGGGTCTCCTATTCCCTTTGTCTTTGCTTACCTGGGAATTTACTTAGGTCAAGCATCTGTACAATGTTCCTCCACTGGAATTCCTTAGCTATTTTCCTCACAACTAGACTAGGCTTGTGAGTCTAAGTATGGAAGGTCACAGAGGTAGAGCGACATTTTTCTTGAATCCAGTCTAGGGAACATACCATCAACATGACATATCACGTCTATGCTGACCTAGATCACCTGGCTGAGGTAGGGTGTCAAGTTTCTCCAGTGTAGAGTTCCTTTGCCTTTCACGTTGGACTCTGGAAAACTAACCTGTTAGATGTAGCCTTCATTTAAGGAGTAGGGCAAGGTGTGGCGGTGAATGCCTGTAATCCTAGCACTAGAAAGGTCGAGGCAGGAGGATGGACAGGTTGAAACCAGCCAGCGCTATGAGTGAGCATCTGGAGAGAGAGAGAGAGAGAGAGAGAGAGAGAGAGAGAGAGAGAGAGAGAGAGAAACACACACAGAGAGGGGGAGGCAGAGAGACAGAAAGACAGAAAAAAGGAGTAGGGAGTTGCAATCTTGAACAAGTATCTATACGCATTATTTACTGTTTTCCTGCATACAAAATTTCTCTCTTCTTCCCCATATATTTAAGTATTCATTGTATTTATTCATTGTCTTCTACTACTTAGCAGAGGAGGTAAGAAGGCCAGAAGTCCAAGGGTAGCCTCAGCCTGGACTTCAGGAAATGCTTCCTCCCAGAAACAAACAAACAAAAATAGTAATTTTTCATAACAGTTGGAATTTTTGGTACTTTTATCATGCATTGAGTAATAATCCATTATGGTTTTTTGTTTTTTCTTTTAAAGACAGGGTTTCTCTATGTACCCCTGGATATCCCAGAACTCACTCTGTGGACTAGGCAGGCCTTGAACTCAGAGATCCACATGCATCTGCCTCCTGAGTGCTCGAATTAAAGGAATGCACCACCACTGCCCAGCAATTTAATGTTCTTTTTTAATTGGAAAATGGTTGTAGAAGCTATGACCTGGTGTCAGATATGCTCCATGGAATGAAACATGTGTGTGTGTGTGTGTGTGTGTGTGTGTGTGTGTGTGTGTGTGTGTGTGTGTTACTGAAAATCAGTCACGGCCATGTGACCTGAACAAATTCAGATTTGAACACTGACCTGCAGTGTTGCAGTGTATCATGTTCTCATGTGTGTTTCAGATGTGACCTCGTGTGTGGACACAGCAAGCCTGGAATTGACTATCCTCAAGCCTCAGCCTCTGGCTAGGTTTACAGTTCCCAGGATACTTCATATTTTTCTTTTAATATACTTACTTTGTTTTTCTCTTATATGCATGATTTTTTTGTCTGCACAATGTGCATGCCCTGGTGCCCTCAGAGGTCAAGAGAGGACATTGGATTTCAGGAACTGCAATTACAGAAGGTTGTAAGTGGCCATGTAGGTGCTAGGAATTGAACTAGGGTCCTCAGTAGGAGCAGTAAATGCTCTTAACTACTGAGCCAGCTAGCTCTCCAGCCCTTCTTGTATCTAATCAGCCACAGTCAACCAGAGAAGCAGAACTCAGAGGTGATAAATAGGAAGAGGTTTACTTCCAGGGACTGGCTTCAGCACTTCCAAGCCTTACCAAGTCAATTGGTAAGCAGTAGGACTGGTCTTCAAGAAACAGACTGAGCCCCCCACCTCCACCCCAGGTGTATGCTGTACTTGGCTAGGCTGCCTTCTACAGATCAAAATTCTTTCACCAGAGACACCTCCATCCTGCTCTTAAAGCCACCCCATTGATTAAATCAGTCCCTCAGGTCACCTCAGAGACTCTTCTTTATACACAGTGAGGTCATCATGGACCAGCCCACAATAAAGCATACGCTGGTGTTTGTTGAACATCCAGGCCTTAGAACCCAGGAAAACTCACACACCAAAGGACAGTTGTGTCTTCAAGGCATGTTACAAATGCAGGACTCGTCATTGGTTAATCAGGGTCCTTTAATGTATGGTTGATGGATTGCTGTAGAGGGTCCTGTGGTGAAGCCAAGTGTTTACTTTTTGAAACATTTTTGGGTGTTCACTTATTCTGCACCACATACTCTAAAATTAGAACAGTGCAGCGAAGCTTAGCATGTCCCTTAGGCAAGGAGGACATGAAAATGTGTGAATCCATCCAGACATTAAAAAACAAACAAACTCTTTTTGTGTGTGTTGGTTGAACCCAGAGCCTCTTGACAGACCCACATCTCCAGGCATGGGCTACTAGTTCTTTAAGATACATGATACATTGCTCTGTCTTTTGGGCAGGTGATACAGAACACACTAATCCATTTGCCATGCTCCAGACTCCACTTTGAATATCTTTAGCATACTGGATTGAGCCATGGGGAATACTAAGTCCTTCAGAGGTCTAGAAAGCTCCTTACATCAAGGGACCTCGTTCCTCTAGACCTATAGTTCCCCTCTCTGCAGATGAGCCTCCTCTCCTTTCCTCTCTGAAGAGCCCCTCTCTGCTGTCAGCTGGACCCTTCTACACACTGCCTGCCACCAACTAGATCAGGAGAGTTGCAGGAGATAAGGACAAAGAGTCCTGGGGAAGATAGCTCCCTCATCAACTCTCTTCCTATCTTGAACAAAGTATCAAATCTGGACGAGATTGACCCGGACCCACTTCCTGATGGATTCTTTCTCTTCCAGATTGACCCGGATCCACTTCGTGATGGCTACTTTCTCTTCCGGATGCTGGGGGGGACAAGGGCAGAGTTGGGTTGCTACTTTTCTTTCCCTAATGAACTCTGTTTGCTCTGTGCTCCTTTGTTACCTTCTTTCCAGCCTCACTGTTCTAAGTTTAGCCTCTCTTCCCTTGTTCTGTTTTTTTCTTATTGTATTTTAAATTTTTATTTTATTTTTAAAGCTCTCATTGACTTTAAGTTACTGTAGTTTATGTGTCTAGCGACTGTGCCTGCATGTACATCCCTGAACCCAGTGCATGAAGCACCTGAGGAGGTCAAAACATACATTGTATCCCCTGGAACTGGACTTCCAGATGGTTGTTAGCAGTCATGTGGGTGCTCAGACTGGAATTTGGTTCCTGTGGAAGAAGAGTAGTCAGTGCTCTTAACTGTTGATCCATCTCTACAGCTCAAATTGATTTTATTCCTAATGGGTGTCTCAGTGTGAGAATGTGCATCAGAGTGCTGATCTCCTGGAGGTCAGAGTCACAGGATCACTTAGATCCTATGGAATTACAGGCTGTTGTGGTGGGGCCATCTGACATCAGTCCTGGGACCCGAACTTGTTGTGTCCTCTGGAACAGAAGAAAGTGTTCTTAACTACTGAGAAATTTCTCTAAGGGCTATGATTTTATTTTTAAAATATTGATCTTGTTTTCAATTTTGGTGATAGAGGCGCGCTCTCTCTCTCTCTCTCCCTCTCTCTCTCTCTCTCTCTCTCTCTCTCTCTCTCTCTCTCTCTCTGTGTGTGTGTGTGTCTGTGTGTCTGTGTGCACATGAGTGCTCCTACCCATATATCCAAGCCCCTGAAGCTGGAGTCACAGGTGGTTGTGAACTGTTCAGTATGGAAGCTGAGAAGTGAACTAAGGTCCTTGTAAAAGCTATAAGTGGTCTTAATCCTTGAGCCATCTTCCCACAGCAAACACTTACTAAGTGTGTAGTCTCCATCTTTAAGGCTGGGATTACAGGCATACATTGCAATGCTCAGTCTGTGCAGTGCTGGCATGGAATGAACTCTGGGCTTTCTACATGGCAGACAAACATTCTAAAACTGGGCTATATTCCCAGCTCTCTCCTTGTAGTTGTGATCGCCATTTCCCCATGGGCTAGTGACAATGAGCACCTTTTTACATAGTTCCCAGTCATATGTTTCTCTTCCTTGTAGAAATATGTAGTAAAGGCCAGGCTATGATGGCACATGCCTTTAATCCCAGCACTCAGAAGGTGGATCTCTAAGTTTGAGGCTAACCTTGTGTTCAGAGTTCCAGGACAGGGCTGGAGAGATAGCTCAGTGGTTAAGAGCAGTGGCTGTTCTTCTAGAGGACCCAGGTTCACTTCCCAACACCCACATGGCAGCTCATGACTGTCTGTAACTCCTGATCCAGGGGATCTGACTTACTCACACATGCAGGCAAAACACCAATGCACATGAAATAAAAAGTAAAATAAAAAGCACATAAGCAGAGTTCCAGGACAGCCAGGGCTACACCAAGAAACTGTGTCACACATACACACACACACACACAGAGAGAGAGAGAGAGAGAGAGAGAGAGAGAGAGAGAGAGACAGAGAGAGAGAGAGACAGAGAGAGAGAGAGAGACAGACAGACAGACACACACACACACAAATAAATGGATAGACAAATAAACAAACATAAACAATAAAAAGGAAATGTGCAGTAAAGTCCTTTGTTCATTTGAAAACCATGTTGTTTGTATTTTTGTTGTTGAATTGGAGGGGATTATATCTGATTCATAGCGTATTCATCCCACCTTTTAGTTTGTAATAGGGTGTCTCATTATGTAGCCCAGGGTGTCTTGAATTTAAGATTCCCACTGTTTTAGTCTCCTCCTGCATGTTGGGTCTACAGACTGTCACCCCCAGGCTTGGCCGCTGTATATAACTTATTGAGTATATATTTTACAGATTCCTCACATTCTGTGTTTTCCACCCACGAGACTATGTGTGTGTGTGTGTGTGTGTGTGTGTGTGTGTGCTGTTTTGTTTTGTTTTGTTTTTTGTTTTTTGTTTTTTGTTTTTTCTAGACAGGGTTTCTCTGTGTAGCCCTGGCTGTCCTGGAACTCACTCTGTAGACCAGGCTGGCCTCAAACTCAGAAATCCACCTGCCTCTGCCTCCCAAGTGCTGGGATTAAAGGCATGTGCCACCACTGCCCGGTGTTTGTGTGTTTTGTATTTTGTGTGTGTGTGTGTGTGTGTGTGTGTGTGTGTGTGTGTGTGTGAGAGAGAGAGAGAGAGAGAGAGAGAGAGAGAGAGAGAGAGAGAGAGAGATCGCATGCATGCATGTACCTCTGTGTATGGAGCCAAAGATGTCTGTTAGATATTAGATGTCTTCTGCTATTACTCTCCATTTATTTATTTATTTATTTATTTATTTATTTATTTGGAGGTAAGATTATTCAGTGAATCTATTGCTTACTGTTTTAGATAGGTTGGCAGGCCAGCATGCTGTAAAAATCCCCCTGTCTGTTTCCCCAGCAAGGGACTACAGAGGTGTAGTTGGAATGCTGATCTTTCTATATGGGTGTTGAGAACCCAAATGTAGATGTTCTTTGTTACCGGATAAGCAGTGTACTGATTTGGCTATCTTTCCAGCGCTCCCTTTCATCTTTGAAACAGACTGGCTTCAAACTCACACTGATCTTCCTGCTGTGGCCTGAAATACAAGAAGGTCGTTACAGTGCTTGACTTTATTTTCATTGCCTTGATTGTTTTCTAAAATTTTCAACTTGTGAGCTGGTGAGATGGCTCAGCAAGTAAAGTGTTTGCTGCCAAGCCTGGTGAGCAGAGGTTGATCTTCGGGAGCCAGTGGAAGGGGAAAACCAACTTCTAGATATCCTCTGACCCTCAAGAAAGATGCAGCACAGCATGCATACATGTCCCAACAGTAAATAAATAAATGTATTATTTATTTATTTATTTATTTATTTATTTGGAGACATGATTTCTCTGCATAGCCTTGGCTGTTCTGGAACTCACTCTGTAGATCAGGCTAGCCTTGAACTCACAGACACCCACCTACTTCTATCTCCTGAGTGCTGAGTGTGAGCTACCACACCCAGCTCTAAATAAGTAAATGTAATAATCTTAAATAAAAATCTTAAATTTTGCTTAACTTCATTTTTTTCTTTTCTAATGTGCTTTTATGTGAGACTTAAGATTTTCATTGGTGATCAGTAACTACTTTTGTTTTTAGATTTATGTTTTAATTTTTAAATTATCTGAGTGTATCTCTGAGTGTGGGTATGTATACACAAATCTAGATGCCCTCGGAAGCCAGAAGGTGGTAGACACCCTGGAGCTGAAATTATTTGTGATTGTGAGTTATCCAGTGTGGGTTCTGGGAACTGGTGTCAGGTCTTCTGCAAGAGCAGGTCCAGCTCTTAACTGCTGATCCATCTCTCCCAATGAATAACTATTTATTGAGTACTTCCATATGCGGGAATCTAGAGATTCCATGTCTAATACAACAAACTTGATCCCTTTTGGCAACTGAGTCAGTCAAAGCAGAAAGGATAGTCCTCTGGTAATTGCATGATTTAACTTTTCCATTGTGATTAAGACTGTAAGAAGAGACCCTGGGGCTAGGGATATATCTCAGTTGGTTAAGTCTTTGCCTACCATGCAGGAGACCATTGTTGACATCCTGATCCGCAGCATGGCATAAAACCAAGTGTTGTATAAAATCATATTTTTTAAAAAAGAGGAGGGCATGTAGGCAGCAGCAGTTGCCACTGTTGCCCAGGATTTTGTGAAAGAATAGAACGTGTGGAGTATTCCCACACTGAGCAGCAGAAAAAACTGCCTCAAAGAGAGACCCTCTTTTTTGTTTCTGTTTGTTCGCTTTTGTTTTGAGACAGGGTTTCTCTGTGTAGCCCTGGTTGTCCTGGAATTTGCTCTGTAGACCAGACTGGCTTCAAACTCACAGAAATCTACCTGCCTCTGCCTCCCGTGTCCTGGGATTAAAGATGTATGGTACCACCACCTGGCACAAGAGAACCTTTTTATAATTTTTTTTTTAATTAGCAAACAAGAGGGCATCATTACAACATTTGTAATAGCATTCTTTTTTAAGATTTATTTATTTATTTATTTATTTATTTATTTCATGTATGTGAGTACACTGTAGTTGTCTTCAGACACACCAGAAGAGGGCATCAGATCCCATTACAGATGGCTGTGAGCCGCCACCATGTGGTTGCTGGGAATTGAACTCGGGACCTCTGGAAGAGCAGTCAGTGCTCTTAACCACTGAGCCATCTCTCCAGCACTTGAACAGCATTCTTTAGCAGATAGATTCTCCCTTCTCCTCAGGTCCTTCGCCCTGGTGACCTCCCCCTAGTCTCTTTTCCCCACTTTCATGCATCCTTTTCCCTACCTATCATGCTTCCTCGTCCACTATTTTTGCTTCTTTTGGCAACCCTTCAGAGCTACAAGGGGGAACTTGTAAGGAAACCAGGAGGATTCAGAAGGGCTGGTGAGGAGGCTGAACAAGGAAGTGAGGCCTGTGTTTCTGGTGAAATAAGAATCCAGGAGTTCATATGAACATGACTGTCCCTTGTGTTGGCTCACACGTTTAATCTCATAATCACAGGAGGATCTCTGTGAGTTCGAGGCCAGCGTGATGTACATATTAAGTTCCAGGACAGCCTGTTTCAAACAGGAGACCCTGTTTCAAAAAACAACACAGCCCCACAAAAGGAGCATGGTTCTTGAACAACTATGTGGCTGGAGCAGAGAGGTGGGTTGGGGCCCAAGTAGGGAAGGAATAAGAGGTCTTGGAGGAGAATATAGGATGAAGAGGCACTTTTTCTGGGCTTTATCCTAGTAAATAGTAACAGAGCCATAGAACACTGTGTGAGACCAGAGAGAAGGCCAAGGAAGAGGAAACTGCCAAAGACATAAACTAAGACAAAGCAAAGCGTTGGCTTTGGCAGTTGGGAGGCATAATGTGTGTGTCACTTCAAAAATTCATGTGTTGAAACCTAACCCAACATATATCCAGTACATTGTAATAACCCATGGATGCTGGTATTAGGTGGTAGATCTCTTGGGGAGACAATCAAGTTATGTGGGGGGGTCAGTGTCCATGAATAGGATTAGTATCCTGCATAAACAATCTTCAGCCAGAAACTGGCCCCTCTATCTTCTCATGTGAAATTGCACAGAAGGCATTGTAAATGAGGAGTGGTGGGCCCTCAATGGACACCAAAGCAAATTGCTTGTACCCTGGTCTTTGACTGCCTAGCTTCTGGGATTGTGAGCAAGATATTCCAGTTTTTGTTTGTTTTGTTTTTGATTGATTGATTTTTGATTTTCTGAGACATGGTTTCTCTATAGAGCCTTACCTAGCCTGGAATTCCATATAGAAACCAGACTGACCTTGGATTTATAGCTAGCCACCTACTTCTGTCTCCTGAGTGCTGAAATTACAGGCATGAGCCACTATGCTTAGCCTTGCTGTGGGGGTGAGGGGGGGTTGGGGGGTCTCATTGTCCAGGCTGGTCTGATCATCCTGTCTCTGACTCCCAAGTGCTGGGATTACTGACATGGACCACCATGGGCAATTTATGTGGCACTGGGGATGGAACCCAGGGCTTTTTACACACTAGGCAAACATTCTATCAACTTAGCTATGCCTGTTCCCCCAAGTCATCCCCCTTTTCTTGTTCAGTTAGGAGAAAAGACAAGGAGGCTGGAAGCCCTGGACATGGTATGTTAGCTGGAGGGAGGGCATTTCCGTAGATAAATAGGGTTAAGAAATGAAAGGTGGATTTCAGACTTGGTTTGCAGTCCCATTTATGACTTCACTGGAAACAGTATCCAACATATTTAATCATTGTTGGACATTTAATAAAAGTCGCTTTTGCAAGACTTGAACCTATGTCCTTGTGCATGCTAACCAAGCACTCTACCACCTGAGCTATTTACCTAGCCTGCTTTTAAAACTGGACATGGTAGCTCACATCTATAATCCCAAGACTCAGAAGGCTGAGGCAAAAGATTTCCTTCAATTGGAAGCCACAGTTGGCTGACAAAGTGAGTTCCAAGTCAGTCTGTGTTGACAGAGACTCTGCCTCAAAACAAAACACGGTATGAATAAATTATTTTTAAAAAGAGAGATGTGGTGTGTATATCTGTAATTCCAACACTTGTAGGTGGAGGCAGGGGGATCAGTTTAAGGCCAGCCTTGGCTATACAAGACCCTCTTTCAAAATAAACAACTCCCTGAGGACTATAACAGTACTACAGGTGTATCTCAATAGTGGAGCGTGTGCTTCATGCAAGAGACCCCAGCACCAAACAAAAATAAATAAAAAATTAAATCAAAGTCCATAGGTTATGGACATCAGCAGAGTCACCAGTGTCCCTTTGAGGAACAGCTATTCCTCAGGCACATGTGGAAAATGGCCAGGAATAAACATGAAACCTGCTTCTGTTTTATCTTTCTTTTGTGGCATGGCCTCACACAGTCTAGCCTGGCATTGAACTCACTCTACAGTCAAGGATGACCTTGAACTTCTACCACACTTGTCCTCTGCTAGGGTTGCAGGCATGTACTACCATGTACATGTGTCTGTGTAGCAGCAGGAATCAACCCAGAACCTCATGCATGCTGAGGGGGCACTCTCCCAAATGAGTTTTATTTTCAACCCTAAGGTGAACCCACTTTAAAACTGAGATAAAGTATTTCAGCCACAAGATCCTTCCTGAAGTACCCTGGCCTGTCATACGATGTCACCACAAGTCCTACTGAGCCCTTTTCACTGGCTTCCCGTAGCAAGTTTTTTATTCCCTGTGTGTTTCTAGTGTGCTACATATTGTTGGCAGAGGCTTTGGAATCTGAACTGCTCTAGGAGAATGTATCGCTCCTGTTTTATCAACAAGGAAACTGCACCCCAGAAAGATAGGCACTCTGCTCAAGGTCACTAACTGAGAATCAGGATTTGAACTCGGTATAGACTGGGCCATTTCTACTCCATCAGTGAGACTGAATTTTCCTCCAGAGGCCACCTGTCCGAACATCTAGGAAAAAGGGGAGGGGTAGGAAGTGGAAAACCTCCAGTCTGCTGCAATCTGAGGGGTTCTGCATTGCCAGTTCTGTGGAGTGCAGGGGTAGAGAACAGCAGTTCTCAACCTGTGGGTCGCCACCCCTTCTGGAGTTAAATGACCCTTTCCCAGGGGTTGCATATCAGATATCCTGCATATTAGATATTAACAGTGCCATTCATAGCAGTAGCAAAGCTACAGTTATACAGTAGCAATGAAAATAAGTTTATGGTTGGGGGGGTTGCCACAACATGGGGAATTAAAGGGTCACGACTTTTAAAAGGTTGACAACCACTGGTGTGGAGGGAAAGAAAAGATTCAAGGCACTGCCTCACGGAGTCTTCCCTAGCTGAAGCATGCCTTTCCTTGAAGCACTGCTCAAGGGACACTTTGCTTGAGAGTCATTTGCTCTCCTTTCTTCCCGACACAGCCATCCAACCTCCTTGTGACCCCAGAGTGGTTTCCTTAAATCTTATCATTTTACCTCTCTGCTTAGAGACCTCTGCATGACTCCCAAGTATCTTTTGGCTAAATTCATCAGTATGCATCATTTAACACAGCCTGGGAGGCCCGTTATGATCTGGAGTCCCATCCGAATTTCCAGCCTTATCACTAACCACTCCCCAGCTCCCATCCTGCCAAACTGACTGGCAGTTCCTGGCACTTGCTACATTCAACTGGCCAACTCCCACTCATCCCCCAGCCTCCCATATCTCCCCGACTTCCTCCCCAGAAAGCCCTTACTGCTCTTGTCCCTGTGTATTGAGTCAGGTCCTCCCCCTTGCTTTGTCTGCACCCATTTTCCAACTCTCTCGCTTACTCAATCCATTCTTGCTTTTAAAGGTCTTTCTTGTCTGCCTTGTCCAGCACTAGAGTTTAATTTTGCATCATTTTCCTAACTTTGTTTCTCAGAGAATTTACTCTTTCTCTTGGTGTGAGCATACCAGTGTTGCCTCCAAGAGCATACCAGAAATGCCAATGGCTTGATGCTAGGCACAGAGCATTTTCAGCATGGGATTGTATCCTTTGCAGTCAATCCTCAATTTTACATGGAGGAGACAGGCTAGGCCATATCACAGTGATGAGAAAAATTCTGTGGGAAAGAATAGCTAACTACAGGATCGGTTATGGGAAGCCACACTGAAATCCCCCAGCTGCCTTCAGTTTCTTCTTGGAAAAAGCAGCGTGTTCATCTCAGGTCCTCAAATCTGCCAATCGTTAAGATGCATAAGCTTCTTGCTTTAGACAGCTAGCATAGGTGTCCCCTGAGTGCTCAGTACATGCCAATCTTACCTTATGAACCAATAGACATGTGGCAGGAAGGCTCGGCCAGCCAGCCCTCACAAAGCCCAACTCACCTTGGCAACTGGAAATGAGTAGGTGTGGAGCGGGGACCACAGTCCAATATAAATTAGCCAGTTTACGTCTAAAAATGGGCACAGGGATAGAGGGACTAAGGCCACATGCTAGTGGCACTTGATGGGATCTAGGAACTGTTCTTCCTCCCTCTTCAACCATTCCGGAACAGTTTTTTCATAAGCAAAAGGAAATGACAGGTTACACTGTGCCAATATATCTAAGGTGTAGTTCATAGAGACTGGGTAGGCTAAAACAGCAGTAGTAGGAGGGGGTTGGGTCATCCTGTGGATAAGAAACTACAGGGTCAGTACAGGAAGTAAGGCAGCTCCCAGCACATGAGGGACAAACAGGCTCATGAGGCAGGGGTGGGGAGGCCTGGATGTACCCGCTCAGGGTAAAGTCTATGGGCAGTTCTGTAATGACTTGGTTTGCCCCTGGTGTTCAAACACTGGGCTGAGGAGCTGGGAGTACAACAGTTTATTGAAATGCTATGAAAGCATCCAGTATTTTTTAAAAAGCACTCTTCTGTAAAGCAGCATGGCTCTCTAGTCACCAGCTATTCCCCCTCCACACACACACTTCAATTGAACCAACCCTCCTGTGTTCTGTTTCATTTACGCTGCTTCTGAATGGGAGCAATTTTCCAAAACTACAACTTTCATATTACACTTAACTCAAAAAAAAAAAAAATGTAGACAAGAGCCAGGCTGGCTTGCATGAGGAAAGCCCTGCCTCTACTGAGTGGGCATATCTACTTGGAGGACACAAGGCGACTCAATTACTGATTCACAATGAACTATTGAAAATATAAATTTGATGGCTTTCCCTTTTCATTACCCTTGGGCCTCCCTCCAGGACAACTCTTCTAGGATGAGACATGTGCTTAAACCAGATGTGGATGCCAGGGCTGAGGAAGCAGGGTGACTGTGGGTTTCTACTCAGAGTCAAGGTGAATGTCATTCCTTTGGTGCAGGGCTTCTGATCATTTGCCCAGAGCCTGCCACAGATCACTAGCTTGAAGGGATCGATTGGTACCCTCTTCCCTGCAAAAAGTAGGTTCCCCTACCCCATGGTTACTAAGAAAAAAAAAAGACACTCAACAACAGCTTATTATGTAGAGGGAAATCCCCTTTAATGTACTTAAGAACTCACCCACGATTTATTAGATTCTGTGAGACTGGTCAGTCTCAGGAGCAGGTTGCCAGAGGCTAACTCTACCAGCACACGAAGATTTGTTAGCAGCAGACCCAAACCGGCTGGGCTTAAATTATTTTTTCTAATGTTTTTAATCTACTCAGAAAAGGCTACTAGAAGCTTAACTTCCCTTTCTCTTCCAAGGAGGGTCATCATCCTCGGGCCACATGTCCAAAGTCCCACAGAATTGGGGCTGGATACCAGGGTCAGCCTGGTTCTTTAGTCTCTCTCTCTCTCTCTCTCTCTCTCTCTCTCTCTCTCTCTCTCTCTCTCTCTCTCTCTCTCTCTCTCTCTCTCTCTCGTTCTGAGTGTTAGCTAGCTGCAGGAGACCTGGGACAGGACTAGGGGCCCAGATGTGGTCAGTCTACCCATTATAGGCCCAAGCTGCATCAGAGGAGCATCTACTTGGGTTGGGGTCAGGAGCAACCTAAGAATGAGCTCTCTAGTCACCTTCAACGATCCTGGGTGGAGGGGAACAGATGGCGCAGGAGGCCATTGCCTTGTCCTCCCGGGTTGCCTGATGCCTTCTTCTCTTTGACTGGCTGAGACGCCTCTTTGTAGTGCATTCCCATGGACTTGATGAGTGAGGCACTTGGGGTGCATCTCAGCCACCGGGAGGTGGTGGTGGTGCTGCTGCTGTTGTTGTTGGCGTTTTCGCGCTCTCTGTCGCGTTCTAGCTCCCATTCTTCTGCACCGGACAGCTCCCGGAGGCACGGGGAAGCATTGGGCCGCAGATAGTGACACGGTCGGTTGCCACTGTGATCTCGACGCGTGGGATCAGCACCCAGGGCTCCCACCAGCACCTTGATGACCATATCATGGCCTTGCAGAGCCGCCAGGTGGAGTGGCGTCAGGCCACCGCTGCCAGGGGCGCTCACATCAAATGGCAGTCCCTGGCGCTTGGCAAAATCGTGCAATAGAATGAGCTCCTCGTGGCGCCCGTGCTTTGCCAGCCAGTGCAGCACGCTGTAGCCCGTGATCGGGTCCTCCCGCATCAGCAAGCTGGGCTCAGCCTCCAGCATCTCCAGCAGCACGTCAAAACGGCACTCGGCAGCCGCCAGAATCCACGCGTGCTCCCGCGGTTCAAGGCACATTCGGCTGCTGCCCTGTCCGCTTGAGCGGCGGGACCCAGGCACCGCGAGCTCCAAGTACTCCTCCGACAGCCACCCGGCGGGAGCCATCCCCTGCAGCCCCAGCTGCTCCCGCAGCGCCCCACGCCGGCGCACCCCGCTTGCCTCGCTCACCGTCAGGGCGCTGTGGAAGGTTCGCTCCCGGGACAGGTTGGCACTGTCCGCGACGGCTTGGCCCTTGTACCTGCCAAGGCTATGGTTGTCCTTTCTCTGGAAGCGGATCTGCGGGGAGCTGGGCGCCTTCGACTTGGCCGGCTCGGCCGAGGCTATGGGCAGCGGGTTCTCGTCTTCTAGGGCTTGGGCCATGATCTTCCAGCTGCCGCCCGGATGGCTCTGGAGTCTAGCGTTCGTTGGCCTTCCAAGGGCCCCACAGGGAGAGGAACTGGAGCTGGCGGTGGGGAAGGAAGAGTCTTGAGCAACTGGACTCCGAGGGAGGGAGTGAAGAAGGGGAGGAGAAGGACCGGTGGGAGGCAACAAGCCAGGAGAGGTTGCCTTTGTGGGCGGTGGGGGGCGTGGACGGGTAGGCCGTCCAGTTTCGTCCCCTGCTCCGGCCAGGCGTCTACATTCTGCGTACCACTTCACCAGGAGCGCAGCGACCTCAGGACGCGACCCCCTCTACTCCAAGAGGCCAGGTGAGCGGTAGCAGGGTCTCCCGCACCTGGCTGGCAAACTAGGGAGAGTGCGGGGCGGGTATGTGGTGCTCTGGTCACCCCGGTTCTCAGCATCCCTGCAGCTGCTGGGTTGAAGAGGCCCCAGGTAACCTTTTCGTCTGTGAACTGAGCTGGGCTTCCAGTCACAGTCTTCAGGAGAGCGATCTTGGAGCATCAGGGGCGATCGTTCCCCACCCTCTCTCTTCTTTTCGCTTCTGGAATCTTTCTGCACTTTGTCCCAGTGTTCCTTCTCCGTAAGCATTCAGGGAGGCAGCCTGGCCGCTCTGACTCAAGCTCGTTGATCCTGCTCTTTCTGTAACCTTGACCTTCTGCGCAGCAGCACAGGAGTGCTGTCGGTGATTCCTGCTGAGAAACTTGAGACCAGGGATGTGGTTGGAGAGGTATTCCCCGGAGCACAGCCACAGGTCTCTGCCTGACTCTGCCTTCTCCCTTCATTACTTCTCTGGGAGGGTTTGAAAAAGCAGCTGCAGGTGAGTCTGACCCAGCGCCGCAGACACGCGGCTGTCCTCTTTACAGCTTCATTAATCTCTCTGATATTTCCTTAAGAAACTTGCTGATATTAGTAAACGCATAGCTTCTAGTTTTTAGAAAAAGGTGGATAGTTTATCTTTTTATTCCAACATTAGACTACTCTTAGTCTTTCTGTTTACCAAGGGATGATTTTGCCGTTTGCTCAATTTTTGTTTTTCTTTTGAGACAGTATCTTTGAGATAGGCTGGCGGGGAACTACAGGTGAACCTCCCCGCCTCTGGTCCCAAGAGACAACAGTTCTGATATTTTGGAGACAGGGTCTTATGTGGCCAAGACTGGCCAGGAACTCAATAGGTGGTAGCCAACAATAATGTTGGATTTCTGATCTTTCTCTGTCTTCCTCTCAAGTGCTGGGAATACAGGGGTGCTCATCCCTTGAGACAGTAGTTCTTACCCCCTCCCCCCACAGTGTTAAGGAACTTTGCCTGCAAGCTAGAGGGAGCTACAGAAGGCTTTTGAACCAGGGAGGGACACAGCCATGATTCAGGTTGTGTTTGGAAGATGATGTTGGAAGAAGCAGAGGCGGAAGCCAGATTATTCAAGCAGTCCAGATCAGGATGGGTGGTGATTGAGGCCAAGCCAACCTTCTCATCTGGGACTTACAGTGGCACCAGCCATGGACAGTGTCAGACGGTGACTTTTCCTCCTTGCTGTTCAAATATTTAGGGCCAGCTCTAAATATCTTGAGTGTTCTTTTGTGACAGTATATGAATTTTAACCTACTTTTAAAAATATTTACTCTGTCCCAGACACTGCCAGATGCCTGAAAGGTGTTACTTCTTACTTCTCCCCCATGGTCTTAGGGGTGAAGAACAATTCCTACTTTCATTTTGCAGAGAACTTAGACCACTTGCCCAAGGTCACCCAGCAGGAAGTAGCAGAGTAAGTGTATGTGACACGGTAGCCTTTGTTCTGGCACAAAGTGACTGCCATTCAAGCCAGGTTTATCTGCTGCAAAGCACTCACACAAGCACCAAATTGCAGCCAAATGGCTGAGCCAGACCTAGCTGAAGCTTCCCCTATCTCTCATGTGTCCTTCTGTGCCTAAGCCACCCTCCTTTCTCTCTCTCTTTTAAGTTAATTAGTTAATTTTGGGTGCTTTTGATATTAGGGTCTTATATAACCCAGGTTGGCTTTGATCTCCTGATTCTCCTGCCTCCACCTTCCAAGTGGTGGAATTATATGCCTCCGTCACCATGCCTGGCTCTGTTTTGGTTTTGAGATAGGATTGTTTCATGTAGTTCTGGCTACCCTGGTACTCACTGTATAGTACTGACAGGTCTGGAACTCTTAGCAATCCCCCTGCCCCAGCCATCCCCTTCCTTCACACTTGCATCTAGTAAAGTTCTTCAAGTTTTTAAGATCAGCCTTAGTATCCACCGTGTCCAGCCAGCCTCCTCTGCCCCAGTCCAGAATGATTCGATTTCCCAACCCGTTTCTATGACCCCATTGTCACCTAGGGTAGAGGGTATTATCTATTATATTTCCCCTCTTTCTCAGACAGGTCAATTGAACTCTGAACTGTTTGATTACTGTACCAAACTATTTTTGTGCATGCTCTGTATTTCGAGAAGAAATAAATAGGTGCTACTTTGCTCTGGTTTGGCAGCCTAAGAAACTGTAATTTTGTGTGTATAACCATGTGCGTTTGTGTTGGAAGGGTCTGTGCCAACTCGTATTGTATCATGGCATCACACCAAATCTGCAGGACTTAGCAACTCATTAATTTGCTCAATTTATAAAAATAAAGAGAAATAGTGATTAGGTTGATTTTTTCCCTTGAGCCAAATGGCCAAAGCTACCTCTTTGCTTCTGTAAACTACTTAAAGATCAGGCCCCAATCCAGGCCCAGGCCCGAAGTGGCCTTCCAAGGTCTCAGGCTTTCATTTTCAAGATGAACTGCAATTGACAAGCAGCTATTCTGTTGCTCTGGAAACTCCCCTCCATAAGCCCAGATCTGTAAACACCAAACCACATGCATGCACATGCACATCCTTCCAGAATATGTGAACAGCTGCAGCAATATTTTCTTTCAATCAAAATGCCAGCATGGAGAATGCTGGATGGAAGAACGCTGGAACTATTAATTGTCCTTGCCACTAAGCAAGCAGTTCCCTTCCAATCAGCATTAATAATGCCGCTAGTTTCAGCTCAAAGACTGCAAAGGCAGGCACCTGCCCAGCAGAACACACCCATGACATATATGCTCTTGTTGAATTCTATTTCCAGAGACTGAAGCCATGTTTCCTCTCTAGTAACTTGTTTCATCTTTGCTTAGAGAGCTCTCTCTTCCCCAGATCACCAGCCGCACACTCTGATGCCCACAAGCACAGACTCCATCTCTATTTTAGCAAGGAAATGGGGTAAAAGGAATGAGAAACTGAAGGGATGCTATCGACTTGCTTCTGACTGAGATGCTAGCTATGGGAAACAACTGCCAGTCTTCATCTTACTTGCACATCCAGGATGGAACCCAGGCCTCACTCAACTTAGACGAGTGTTCTACCACTAAGTCACATCCCTAGCGCTCACATGTTCAAACCCTGGGAAATAACTGGCCCAGAGTTGGAAAGCAGCAGCTCTGCGTACCACCAATACCACACCAAAAGGGGACTGTGAGATGGCTGATTTGTGTGGCTGCTGCTGGAATACTGTATTAGTCTGGATTCTCTAGAGTCACAGAACGTATGGAATGTCTCTCTCTATATTAAGGGAATTTATTGTAGTGATTTACACTCTGCAGTCCAACTAACCCAACAATGGCAGCTCTGAATGAGAAGTCAAAAAATCTAGTAGTTGCTCAGTCCCACGAAACTGTTACAGGTGGTCTTCTTTATAAGCTGGAATCCTGAAGATTCAGGCTCCAACAGATGTGCTGGCAAGTAAATGCAAGCAGGTGGAAAAGACTGAGTCTTCCTTCTTCCAATGTCCTTATGTAGGCCTCCAGCAGAAGGTGTGGCCCAGATTAAAGGTGTGCACCACCATGCCTGGATCTGGGACTTGCTCTGTTCCAGGCTGGCCTTGAACTCAGAGATCTGCTTGCTTCTGTCTCCTGAGATTTAAGATGTGTACTATCTTGCCTAGGCTTAAGCTTTTCATGGCCACTGTGTCTCAAGATCTAGATCAACAGTGTTACTCCATGTCAAAATCTGGATCAAAAGCCTGTGTCTTTCAGCTTCAAGATCTGGATCATAGGTGCCTCCATTTCTGGATTGCAGTTCATTCCAGACGTAGTTAAGTTGGCAATCAAGAATAGCCATCATAAATACTTTTAATGCCTCTGTGGTTTGAGCTATGAATCCTGTACTATGATAATGAATAGGAGTTATTTAGAGAGGCTCTAACTATGTTGTCTAGGCTTACTCTGACTTTAAGATCCTTCTGCTTTATCCCACTGAGTTTTGAGATTATGGTGTGGGCCACAATTACCTTGCCTAAAAGAAGTCTGTTTGTTGTTGTTTTGAGAAAGAGCCTCACTATGTAGCCCAGGTTGTCTTCAAACTTGTAGATTCTTTGTGACTCAGCCTCCCAAGTATGAGATTAGAAGCTTGCATCATTGACTCTAGCTAATTCACACACAGTGTCTCAGGGACACTGGTCCTAGAGTAAAGTCAAAGACATGTGTAGCCTAGGATGTCAGTGGAATTTGGCAGTGGACTTTATAGGTTCTGAAAAATTGATTAGTGCCCAACAGGCAAGAGGAAGTTGTGTAGAATATGGTAAGTAAATCTCTCAGACTCTCAGAGTGTCTGTCAAAGGGGGAATGGAGAACATTCTAGAGACTACAGATGTAGGTTGTTTTCCCCCAAAGACCTATGCCAATGTCAAAGGATTTGGGAGTGTGGAGGATGGCAGGGTCTCACTAATGTTGTCCTGTGTGGTCTGGAACTTAGAGATCTGCCTGCTTCTCCTTCCCAAGTGCACCATGAAACCCAGATATAATGTCATATGATTCTTAGTGAGATAAAAATCTGTTTTGCACACTACATGGTTATGAGTGCATGGTGGTTCAAATAGAAATGTCTTCCGTAGGCTCACATGTTTGACTACTTGGTCCCCAGTTGGTGCAGCTGCTTGGGAAGGATTAGGAGGTGTGGCTTTGTTGGAGGAGCTGTTTCACCAGGGGTGGTCATTGAGGTTTTCATGCTATTCCCCCTCCCATCTCTGTATTTCAAGATGTACACTCTCAGATGTTCCTGCTGTCACCCCTTTGCTTCAGCACCATGGACTCTAACTCACCAGAATCATATGCCCCAATTAAACCCTTTCTTTTATAAGTTACATTGGCCATGGTGTTTTGTCACAGCAATAGAAATGTAGCTAACACAGAGTGTGTGTCCCAGAGTGGACGTTTGAGTGGTGGTGTGGCGGCGGTGGTGTGTATCTGTGCGTATGTGCGCACACGTGTGTATGCGTGTGTATACAGTGTCAGTTGTCGATCTCTGGTTGTTATTTTCCCCTTCTTGAAGCTTTTATCCTAGGACAGATCATTAAAATTTTAATTTTTTGTTTTGTTTATTGTGTGCATGTATGATTTGTGTGAGGGTATGGAGACCAAAGAACAACTTTGTGAAGTTGGTTCTATCTAGCCTTCCAACTTTCTGTGGTTCTTGGGATTGAACTCAGCTCATCTGCTTTGTATCATCGAGTGTAGCAAGCACCTTTGCCCACGGAGCCATTTAGCTAACCAGGGATCTCATTTTCAATATTTTTCCTTCTAGTCTTTCATACACACATCAAAAGTTTGTGAGCTGGGGCTACTCGGAGTAGAAGGTGGTATAATCAAGTTGAAGTCTACTGAAATGACATGTTCACACTGCTCAAAATGACCCAGCAGTGGCCAAGGAACAGAAAGAAGCTTTTTGGCCTCAGTAGAAACTCAGCAGGAAACCTGCCTTAATACAGGGCTTGAACTGCCTGACTGGGGCCCAACAATCCAGCTTCGGGTCTGAAGTGTGAGGAAAAACATTATTCCACATTGTATCAAAATTGTAAGGAAACCAACTGCCTCCTGCAGGAAAACGCTGGAAGTATTACCATGTGCGGACATATGGGGGCGCTCTAGCAAACCAATGACTGAGAAAACCTGCAAGGCAGGGTTTTATCCTGGCTTTGCAGGTGGGGGAGTGGGGGAACCAGGCTTGTGTCATGCCCAGGGCTGCTCACCTTTGGCTTTTAGGTAGCAGCAAGGAAGGAGATACTGGTGCCAGGACTTCTAGTAAGACCTATAGATGTCATCCTGAAGAAGAGAACCATCTGGAGAGAGAGAGGCACTTTTTCTTTGCCGGAGGACTGGCTTAGGTAAAACCAGATTAGATAAAACCAGAATATCAATTGTGAATTCACAGAGCCAATATAGAAGTTGCATAATGTTTGGGATATGCTAAAAATAAAATGAAAGAGAGTGGGCTTACAGCTTTGATGTAGTCACTTCTGGTCCCCCTTCACTCTGCTTAGCAATGACCATCTTACAAAGGGATTGAGTGAAGGAACCTTTGGCAACCCAGGTTTGGGTTCATTTAATATATACATACATATACACACACACACACACACACATGATCTTAAAAAAGCTTTTCAGAATACTGCTTCACACTATAAAAATCATATATATATCATATATATATGATTTATATATATATGATTTATTTCATTTATGTATGTATATGCACCTGTCTATGTTAGAGTATGTTAATATGTGTGTGCAGGTGCCCATGGAGGTCAGAGGACAGTACTGGATCCCTTGGAGCTGGAGTTACAGGTGGTTGTAAGCCACTCAACATGGATGCTTGGAACCAGACTCGGGTTCTCTGGAAGAGTATCAGGTGCTCTGAACTGCTAAGCCATCTCTCCCACCCTTATTCATTTGTCTGTTTGTTTGTATGTATGTTTGTTTTGGCTACCAAACACATTTAAGTGGATTTCATAATATTTTTTTCCCATACCTCAATGAATCCTTTCTTGTATAGTCCATTTTGGAGACAACCCATTTACTACATTGAGGCCATTTTTCCAAATAATATGGGTAGACATGGCTGCACATGCCTGTAATCTCAGTAATTGGGACCAGGCAGGAGGACCTTGAGTTTGAACCAGCCTGGGCTACATAGCAAGGTCCAGACTTGCCTGGGGTATACAGCCATACTCTTATGTCAAACAACAAAGCAAGAACAGATAAGGTGACTGGGTACCAGTGAAGAAAGGAAGTCAGGAACATGTATTAGGGTGTGATGGGGCCAATGCTTACAGCTTCTGTTTGACCTCAGCGCTTCTGCTCCTTCTGGTTAATTCAGCCACATATTTATGGTTTTTTTGACACTAGAGTGGAGAAACATTTCTTAATTGTATTGTCTCATCAGGAAGTGCTTTCCCTCTGGGTAGAGTGTGACAGAGTAGGGGTTAGGACTAGAGCAAGGTTGGGCAATGCTATGGGAGTGACCCAATGCTAAGTGTGTTCAGGAGACAGCTACCAGTAGAGCCTCTGAGAAGTGGCCTACCTGATGGACCCAAAATGCAATGCCTCCAAACAACATACAGAACAGCCCGCCATCTCTGCCCCATAAGCAGTATCGCTAGTATAAGTTAGTTGTGTGCCAGGCAGGGTGTTGCCCTCCATGTCTCTATGTCACTGGATTCTCACAGCAGATTTATAATAACGGTGTTGTCAGGCTTGGAGAGAGGATGGTTCAGCTGTTAAGAGAAATGCACTACTCTTCCAGACAACCCAAATTCTGTCCCCAGCACCCACACTGGGTGGTCCACAACCCCTCGTAACTCCAGCTCCAGGGAATACAATATCTTCTCCACAGGCGCGCGTGCGCGCACACACACACACACACACACACACACACACACACACACACACACAACTACAGATAAAACTAATCTCAAAAAGGACAATTTTGTATATTATTCTCATATAATAGATGTGGAACTTAGGTTTAGAGAGAGTAACTTGTCCAAGGCCACTGATAACAAGAAGCTGGTCTTCCGCTAACAGATCTGGGAGCCTTCAATCATCGCCTGAGTCAGAGAATAGACAGAATTGCCTTTCTTAGGGAAATGGACTCCAGGCACATCAAAAATGGTGCAGACTGTGGATTTGTGTTTGACTAGTAAGATAAGAAAGGAAACTAGGGTTGGTGGGATTGCTCAGGGAGTAAAAGTTCAATCCTTCGGACCTACATGGTAGAAGGAGAGAACCAGATCCCACAAGTTGTCCTCTGACTTCTGTACACAGGCACTGGGACACTGCCCCTTACAAATGTAATTTTTAAAAGGAATCTATGTTGGGTATTATATAGCATATTTTTAAAGAAAAGAAACACACACACACACACACACACACACACACACACACACACTGTTTTTGAGTTATAGCTCCCTACAGGAAATAACATGCTCTGGCTCCAGGTTCCAAGTTAGACTTATCTGCCAACTCCCAACTGGAGCATGAAGCCCAAACTACCTACAATATTTCCTGGTTTTTGTTTGGTCCTTTTGGTGAGTTGTGTTGCTTTTTCTGAGATAGAATCTCTTTCTCCTGCCTCAGCTGAGATCACAGATGTGAGCTGCTACTAGTGGCTTGTGGCTTTTAAAAATTTTATTTATTCATTCACTTTATATCCCAATATCAGTGCCCCTCTCCTCCTAATACCCCCTAACACAGTTCCTCCACCTGGCTTGTGGCTTTTAAAATTATTTTCGAAAAGCATCTGTTGCTGACAGTGGAACTTTAGGAGATGAAGCAAAATCTTTGTACACAGTTAGCGAAGTACTGATATCAACAGTGGCCCTAGTCCTGCATTGAGTATGAAGTGTCTTTCCTTGTCTTAGTCTATTTTATTAAATATTGGAATGGCTGCTTGTCTTAGTCAGGGTTTCTATTCCTGCACAAACATCATGACCAAGATGCAAGTTGGGGAGGAAAGGGTTTATTCAGTTTACACTTCCATGCTGCTGTTCATCACCAGAGGAAGTCAGGACTGGAACTCAAACAGGTCAGGAGCTGATGCAGAGGCCATGGAGGAATGCTGCTTACTGGCTTGCTTGCTTCTCCTGGCTTGCTCAGCTGGCTTTCTTATAGAACCCAAGACTACCAGCCCACAGATGGTACCACTCACAAGGGGCCCTCCGCCCTTGATCACTAATTGAGGAAATGCCTTACAGCTGGATCTCATGGAGGCATTTTCTCAACTGAAACTCCTTTCTCTGTGATAACTTCAGCTTGTGTCAAGTTGACACACAAAACCAGCCAGTACACCATGTAAGGGAAGTAGCAAACTGCCTGAGAGTGGTTCCCCAGTGAGTTTGGGAGTAATTTGATCTCCCATAAGTTGAACCTGAAGAGGGTTTGTGAAAGGCAGGGAGGTCTGACCTTATTCTCTTGAAAGATTTCTAAGAACAGAGTACTTGACTTTCAATGACAAAAGATTGAAGAGCCAGTCTAGCCTTCCTTTCAAGAGCTTCTCCCATAGTGCTCTCCACCTGGCTGCCGTTAATGGAGAGCATCAGTGTACTGCTCTCCAGGGCTGTGCCCTCAGTGTGGGGCGGGCATCACCATCTCTATGTTTACACACAACGCAGCTGTCGGATACGTGACAGGACAGACAGTCCATTTCTAGAAAGTGGAATTTGAGGTTTAGGGAGCTAAGGGTCTGAGCAGGAACCCAGACTACAGTGTCCCCCTCCTACCTTCTGCCATACACATGCAGGCATCCCAGCCCTGCTTCTCCCAGCAGCTCTGCTTGACCAATCTTTTTTTCCCCAAAGATTTATTTATTTTATGTATGTGAGTACACTGTCAATCTCTTCAGACACACCAGAAGAGGGCATCAGATCCCATTAGAGATGGTTGTGAGCCACCATGTGGTTGCTGGGAATTGAACTCAGGACCTCTGGAAGAGCAGTCAGTGCTCTTAACTCCTCAGCTATTTCTTCAGCCCCCTGCTTCAGCAATCTTAACCTAACCTCGTTTCTCCTCACAGTACCCCAGAGTCAGAATGCTCAGCCTCACACTTTATCATTTCCTAATCTTGATTGGGTCTCAAATGGCTTAGTTGCAATCCCACATCTAGGTTAGTGTCCCAAATGAGCACAGGGGGAAAGGCAAAGATTAAGCAACCAGAACTGAAGTGGATAGGGGACTAAGACTTAGAGACCATGGGGACTGCCATTCTGAAGTCATGGACAGTCCGTAGTAAGGATGGAGTGAAGCAGAGTGCCAAAGGGCTGGCTTGGAGCTGTTGATCTTTCTTTGTACTAGAGCCTGGCACAGGGCAGAACCTTCAACTAAGGGTTATTTGATTAGCAAATGTAGCTCCAGAGTAGAATGCAGAGAAGATGTCTCCTTTCTTAGGCTGGTATCCAAGCCCCGTAAGACCTTTATTATACTGATAAAAGCTAATGCCAGGGCTTCCAAGATGGCTCAGTGGGGAAAGGTGCTTGCCACCAAGCCTGAGGACCTCAGTTTAATCCCCAGGTCTACATAGTTGAAGGAGAGAACCAACTGGCACTAGCTGCCCTCTGATTGCCATGTGTGCACCATGATGTGCAGGAGCATACTTATGCATAAACACAAAACAATAGAAACCTAATAAAAGCAGTTTTTCTAAGTTTGCACCTGGTGAGCTCTTCCAACCTGCCAGCCACTGCTCCAACTTTAAGTCTTCAAACAGACCTCACCAGTTGGTTCTATTATCATCCCCATTTTCCAGGTACAGAAACTGAGGCACAGAGTAGTTAAGGGACTTGCTTGAGACTGTATAGATAGTATGTAGTGAGGCAGTGTGACCCTAGTTCAGGCTTAGCTCAGAGCTTACACTCTGAAATAGTGGCCTTGTGCTAGGGACCTTCAGTGCATTGACTCAGTGGAGTGGTTCTGACGATGGGCATCCCAGACGCAGAGATACTCAATATGAGAATATTCTGGTCACCAACATCTTTCTTGGTGGCACAGGTGCTATCCAGGCCTTGGGGTTCTGGACACTCATCTGGGAGATCACAGCTGCCTCCTGTGGCCCAAACCATAGGAGATGGACCTCTAACTGACCTGCGGCTGCCAGCTGGTGCTTTTTGGTGGTTTTGTTTGAAAAACAGTCTTTCTATGTAGCTCTGACTGTTCTAGAACTCACTATGTAGACCAGGCTAGTCTTTTACTCACACAGATGACCTGTCTCTACCTCCCAAGTGGGACACCACACCTGGCATGGTGTTGTTTGCTGATGGCAGTCTGCATGTGTGTAGGTTGAGTTTGCCAAAACCATTCTGACTTCACCTGTGAAGAAGCTAGTGAAATATCCACTTGAAGCATTGCTGGTTGTGTTTGTTATCATCTAGAGAACAAGAAATAGGGCCCATGTCGTTATTGGCACTGAGTTTGCAATTGCCATCTGTGCCTTCTGTGGTCTTAGAAAGCTGTATCTGGGGCTGGAGAGATGATGGCTCAGTGGTTAATAGCACTTCCTGTTCTTCCAGAGGGTTCCAGTTCTGTTGCAAGCACCCATAACAGGTGGCTTACAACCTCCTATAATCCAGCTCTAGGGCTGTCTCTTTTTATAGCCTATAGTGGCATGTGTGTGCACGCATGCATGTGCGCAGACACACACACATGCACACACACAAATAAAATAGAGTAAAATAAAACAAAGGTTGAAGAGATGACTCAGTAGTTATCTCTCCCTTAGGACCAGAGTTTAATTCCCAACACCTACGTCAGGCAGTTCACAACTACATTTAACTACAATTCCAGGGAAACTGACACCCTCTTCTGGCTTCCTCAGGTACCCACACAAATGTGGCCATACCCACACTCTTACACACGTTTATAAAACAAATCCTTTTTTAAAAAGAGAAGAAATGCAAAGCTAGCAGCACCACCTGGCCTCGCTGGGCTGGTGGGTGGTCAGGGTCAACAGCCCGTTGGGCGCTCTAAGACCCAGAAGCCTGCAGTTGTTCCCACCTGTCCTGAAGTGGTTTCAGCTCTTTTGCAAGTTCAGCTCCTCCCCAAGGAATCTTGCCCAGCTCGGACACACATTCTAGTTGCCAGCTGGCATCATCAGGACTTCTGTTCCTAGGGCCCCCTGGCAGCTAGTTTGGCAAGAGCAGTCTGGGAAGAATAGTCACTTGATTTGTTTCCTGTCTGCCAGACGCTTGGAGTTGCTGGAAATGCATGCAGATGCGATAACTAGATACGGTTTCACTCACCCAGATCTGGGGGTGGGGGAGAGATGCACTCCTTCCAGAACAGATAGGGCCTGTGTGCCTGATCTAGAGAGCTGGGCAGGTTTCACATTTGTCTACACATTTCAAAGTCTAATTAAATGCATCTTTTTTTTTCTGAGCTCACATAACACTTGTTTCACTGGACTCCTAAAAGATTGTTGCAAAGAAACAAGATAGATTCAAACATACACGCAACTCATTCATATGTGTGAGTGAAAAATGAGTAAGCCTATACAGATGGATGAGACTTTGACCCCAAGCTGTAGGAGTGCTGAGCTAGGGTCTGGAATGGAGGCTCAGGAGATCTGTTCTCCATTGATCTGGTTAGGCTTCATCTGGAGTCCTGTACTCAAGCATTGGCGTTCATCTGTAGGTGGGACCAGGAAGAAAAGGGTCTCATGGTAAGAAATGACAGAAAGCCCTGAACACGTTTAACTGAAGGAGAAGGTGCATCACAAGCATGACAGCTGTCTTTACAAAACAGAACTGCTGGCCCCTAGAAAGACGATCATGGTGGATAAGTGGGGGCAGAGTGGAAGGACTACAGTGACCATGGGCTTTGGAATCACGAGTCTGGCTGATTTCATGGCTCTGACACTTACTAGGTCTCCTCCCTTTGCTCATTCACCCTGTCTCCCCTAGCTTCAGTTCCCTACCGGCATGGTGGGTAAGAATGGTTTCTTCACTGTGCTGCTATGAGGATCCAGTGAAAGGATGCCTGTAAGAGAATGCTTGGACTCTGCAGTTAGCAATTGGTATTAAGTCTCAGAGCCTGGTCCAGTGGGCGATGGGGATAAAGAGGTAGATTTGGACTACTGCCATTAAGAAGCGCTACCTAACCTGATAGGAGTCATATCAATCTGTTTTTGAACTGTGTGACAAAATGCCTGCCATAGAAAACTTACAGGAGAAAATATGTATTTGGGCTTCCAGTTTCAGATACTATCAGTAGTTGGGGTACAGGCTGGATGTTTCCAGGTTCTTTTTGTTTTGTTTTGTTTTGTTTTGTTTTGTTTTGTTTTGTTTTGTTTTGTTTTTTCGAGACAGAGTTTCTCTGTATAGCCCTGGCTGTCCTGGAACTCACTCTGTAGACCAGGCTGGCCTCGAACTCAGAAATCCGCCTGCCTCTGCCTCCCAAGTGCTGGGATTAAAGGCATGCACCACCACTGCCGCTGTTTCCAGGTTCTTGATGTTCTGGTTTGCTTTCTATTGCTTTGACAAAACACCGACCAAAAAACTTAGGGAAGAAAGGGTTGATTGGTTCTTACAAGTCCCAGGTCATAATCCATCACTGAAGGAAGTCAGGGCTGGGACCTAGAGGCAGGAACTGAAGCAAAGACCATAGAAGTACTCACTTTACTGGCTTGGCTTACATTCCGTGACTTGCTCAGCCTACTTTCTTATATACCCCTTATATACCTGTCCAAGGGTGGCACTGCCCACAATGAGTAGGACCCTCATATACCAATCATTAATCAAGAGTGAAGATACTTAAGAGTTGTGAGCATTGCTCTGAGCTTCCCTTATGGCGTTCATGGGCAGGAGGAGCTGGTTACTAAGGGGCACAGTCTGGGTGGGTCTCTATTTTGGTTGGTAGATTTCTCTATTGAGCTTGTCCCTTGCCATAAAGCATCTGATTTTAATAAATGCATACCTTTATGCATGGACACAAGATGGTAAACAGGGGACTCCACCATAAAAGTTCACTTGAGGCCACAATTCTGCCTTATTGCATGTGCACTCCAAACCAGTTCAGGCCATATCAACTTTTCACTCTTTGTATCCAGACATATTGGGAATACATTTGAATAGAAACTGTGTTCGATTGTTGCTAGGGAAGGAGAAATGTGCTCTGTTGATCAGAGAAAGATGTACATGTAGGCAGAAGCAGGTATGGGTCTGTGGTTGCTAGGTGAATTGTTTGGAGATGAGTGTATATGCATCATATACACAGGGAAAGGAACTAGACCATCAAGTACATTATTAAAAGTGAGGGTGTTCATAACCCAAAACAAGTAGAGTCCTTGGTTGCTAAGCTATTCCCTATGCTGGTCTGCCTCACAGAGGATTCAGTTTATGATCTCTTGACCTCATGGGTTTGTGCCTGATGTGACACAGAACACCATGGTGCAAGAATTCATGGTAAAGTCAGGCATGGTGGCTCTTGCTTATAATCCCAGAATTTGGGAGGTAAAGTCAGGAGATTTTGAAGTTTAAGGTCGTACTTGGCTACATGGGAGCCTGTCATCAGAACAAAACCAAAGAGTTCATGGTAGTGTAAGTCAAGAAACAGAGAGAGCTAGACAGAAGACAAGGACAAGTCCCTAGGGACTTTCTTCCTTCAACCAGGCTTATCTAAAACCCATTTATCTATGAACTCAATAATGCATGATTGATTAAGTTAGCATTTTCACAGTCCAATAACCTCTCAATACAACTACTGGTTGGAGTCCTACAAGATATGACCTTTGGGGCTGTCATATTTTATTTAATCTTAAAAATATTTTAGCCGGGCAGTGGTGGCACACACCTTTAATCCCAACACTTGGGAGGCAGAGGCAGGAGGATTTGTGAGTTCAAGGCCAGCCTGGTCTACAGAGTGAGTTCCAGGACAGCCAGGGCTACACAGAGAAACCCTGTCTCGAAAAACAAAAAAAATTATTTTTATTTATGACTATGTGTATATCTGTGTATAAGTATGTACATACATGTGTGTGGGTGCTCACAGAGGACAGAAGACAGTGTTAGATCCCCTGGAACTTCCCAATATAGGTGCTAGGGATTAAATGATAGCCCTCTGGAAGAGTAGCAAACACTCTTAATCACCGAGCCATCTCCCTATCCCCTATTTTATTTTGTTTTTCTTTGTGGGAGTATGCCTTGAAGGCCAGAAGAGGACATTGAATCTGATGGAATTAGAGCTACAGGAGGTTGTGAGTCTCCTGATGTGGGTGCTAGGAACCAAACGCTGGTCCTCTGAAAGAGTAGCAAATGTGCTTAGCTGCTGAGCCATCTCTTCAGTCCCCAGGGTTATTTTATGTCCAACCTATAGCATCAGTTTTCTGAAGCAAGCGGCTGCTATGGAAACGGTAGGTTCATCTCCCTGGATATATTCAAGTAGCTGCTGGACCAGTATTTTCTAGGAAGCTTCATGAAGGAATTCCTGTACACAGCAGAATGTTGGGACACGTGTGAAGGATTTGTTTTGCTGCTATGACAAACATGTGACAGAAGCAACTCAAGAAATGGCTAAGTTGGTTCATAGTTTGATGGGCCCATGACGTCAAGGCCAGCTGTGATGTTCTTTGGCAAACACACATAGTTGGTCTTCTGAAGATGGCAGCAGTTTGGCTCAGAGGATGCTGTGGGGATAACAACCTCTGTTCTCTGGGCAGAAGCAGGCAGCGTGTCCACCCCAGTGTCCTGTGGAACCCCTCATGGAATACTTGTCTCCAAATGGGGCCTCTCCAAGAGCATAGCTGGCTGCCAGCTGGCCAGCTCTGCAGTCACTATGGAAGGGAGCTGCCAAGGGCTGGCCTTGACCACTGGCGCTGAAGCACAGCCCCTGCTCCCTAGGGGAGACCCCAATTTCCACACTTGTAAGTGATCTCCCCTGGGGAATTTGTTACTCCTCTCCTTGGGTGTTAAAAGCTGGCTGGAATGGTGGCTGCGGTGGAGTGGGAGCAGATCTTGTGTTTGGAGTCCAGGGTCATCATTCATCAACTGTGGGAACTTGAGCAATAATTTCATCTTTCAGAGCCTCCATTTTCCCATCTGAAAACTGGGCAATGAAAATGACACCTTTCTTGCTTCAGAAGCTTTTTGTGAGCATCCATTTGGCTAGGTGGACAGCAGCTGCTGGGAGGTACAGAGTAGCAGCATGTCAGCTAAATTCCAAAATTGTAGATTTAATTTTGTGGGAACAGATAACATTCACTATTGGTTCTCTGAAGTGTTCAAGTTTACACAAAAGAATGTCCCTTCTTTTCTGGCTTCTGCCTCCCCTCCTACCCACAAAACAATGCTGCTCTTCCCTTTCTCTCTCTACTGAAGCAGGAGGCCTCAAGTATCTCAGGGCCTTTGTATTTGTAGTTTTCCTTTCATGGTATTCTCCATTCTCTTGTGAGGTTCACTTCCTCACTTTGTTCTGTCCTGGTCAAATGCTACCTGGTCAGGAGGACCCTGCAGAAAATAGCACGTCTGGTCCCATCCATTCCCATCACTAGCTTTGTTTGTACCCACAGATGTCACCCCCACCACCTAACACGACATAATATATCCATATGATGCAAAAAAAAAAAATGGAATTTGGGAGGCACTTTTTCTGGAGGAAAATAGTTACAACAAGAAAGATGGTTTTGTTCTTTAATGAAGGGAAACCTGGAGTTAGGTGCATGGTTTGGCCACAAGGGGGCAGCAAAACTCCCTACTCAGAAGAAAGCTAAGAGGCCTTGGGTTGAAAGCTAGTGAAGAGGGCACCTTAATCATTGCAGCAAAAGGGGATCAATTTAAATAATTGGCTACCACCCACGCCAGGGTCAACATATGGAAGCAGGAGTATAGTTTAAACCTCAGCTCAACTATTTACTATATGTTCTTGGTTTGGTTATGACCTATTTGACCCCTAATTCTTTCATCCATAAACTAGGATAGGGATACCTGCTTCCTTAGTAACCACATTCCTTTGTACAGCTCTCTTGACAATGAAGCTGAATGATTAAAATAATAGGTGAGGCTGGCAAGATGGTTCAGTAGCTAAGGGCACTCGCCACCAAGCCTGACGATGTGCGATCCATTCCCATGATGCTCATGGTGGAAAGAAAATGATTCCTGCAAACCATTCTATGATCTCCACAACTGCACCATGGCATAGCCGCACACGCACGTGTGCGCGACACACACACACACACACACACACTCACTCAATCAAAATGTAATAAAGACAAAATAATAGGTAAAATTCTCATATTCATAACCAAATATTATTACCATGATGAGTCAAAGGATCTGTTACTGAATACCTGTTAAGCGCCAGAGACCTTGAGTCATAAAAGTGATCAAGTAAAGAATGACTAAAGGTTAAATGAGAGGTGAAATGACAGGTGAGACTGTAGATGACATTGTAGGCTTAGATTTATTAAAACCTACTTTAATAAGGGTTCTTAAACATTTCAACCTCCATTTTAGCCCACCAACCAAAGGTAGCAGAGAAAGATGGTTAATAGAACAAGGGAGTTATGGACCTGTTTAGAAGTAGTTCTTTGGGGAAATTCCAATCTTTGTTGTCAGGATATCAGCAGTCCACTCTAATAGCAAACACCAAACACAAATCAGTATCGGTGGCACGGTCCAGCAGAAAGCACAAGGAACCACACCAGTCAGTGGAAGCAGCAAGAATCAGCTGGAATACCAGGAGGGGTTCTTTGGTGTGTTTTTGTCTACAAAGCAAAGACCAGCAAAGACCAGCAAAGCATTGCACGGCTATCAAAGACCAGCCAAGCGTTGCATGGCCTAGCAATGCAAGCATCTTCTCACTGTCTGTGGGGTTCTAGTTATATTCTTTCTAAACATCACACACCCTCTCAAGGGTCTGCTCCAGCAAAACATTTTCCCACAAGTCAGCTTCCAGAAAACATCACGTAACACAATTGAGTTTTCAAAGAAACCAGAAATTTCTCCTTCATGGCATACCCAAGGCCATATATATATATATTTTTTTTTCAACAACAGCATTCAATACCCAGCAGGCACTTACTGCTGTAAGCACTTTGCACGGCATATCTCACTTCCTACAGTGATCCTATACCATATGGTACTCCTAGTATACCCATTGGACAGGACGAAAAGCCATGGGACAAGGATGTGGTTGAATGAGAGCTGAGGCAGAGATGGGTTATAGTTACTGATAGGACATGTGCTTAGCAAGGCGCTGAGCTCTATCTCCAGCAAAACAAGGAGAAAGAGAAAGAAAAGAAAGAGAGGGAAGGAATAAGGGGGAAAGGCAAGGAAAAGAAAAGTTGAGGCAGAATCAGATCTAATTATACATACCAGAAATCCCAGCACTCGGGACTCAGAGGCAGGAGGATACAGAAGGAGTTCAGACAAGTCTGGACTACAATAGTGAATTTGAAGTACATGATCCTCTGTCTCAAAAGCAAACGAAGAAAAGCTGTAACCGTGAAGTCTGTAAATTCCAACTGCCATGTTGATGAGATTTAAATTGAGCTCCAGCTAACCTGGTGGTGCTGAAATCCCAGCACTTGGGAGGCAGAGGCAGGTGGATCTCTGAGTTCTAGGCCAGCCTGGTCTATAGAGCGAGTTCCAGGACAGCCAGGGCTACACAGAGAACCCCTGTCTCGAAAGATGAGAAAAAAAAAAAAAAGAAAAACGAACCAAAAATTGAGCTCTGGGTGAGGAATAGCCCAAGCTTCATATCCCGTGGGAGACTCGCGCAAAGAACCATCCCAAGCCCTGGAGCTCACGGCAGCCTTTCCAGCCACCGCCATCTCTCTTTTCTCCCCTGTGACTCCTCTGTATAGGTCTCCTGGGCTTACTGGCGCCATCATTCCCTGCTCACCTCCACCTCCACCTGATCCAGGTAGAATCAACAAGCAACAGGAACTTAATGGCCCCCAATGCACCAAACTCGATAGCCCACACACACACCTTTCTTTCCCTGGCAGAATCTCACTCTGCAACTCAGACTGGCCTTGGACTCATGGGAAACCTTCTGTCTCAGCTTCCCATTTTTTAAATTCAAATTTATCTTTAATCGATACATAGACACATTAAAATTACAGAACCAGGTGTGGTAGTGCACACTTTTTATCCCAGCGCTCAGGAGGCAGAGATAGACAGATCTCTGTGAGTTTGAGGCTAACCTGGTTTACAAAGCAAGTTTCAGAACAGCTGGAACTAGCTATGTTGTCTCAACAAACAAACAAATCTATATATCAATGGTATGCCATGTACTTTTATTAACCCATTCATATTTTATTAACATATATTAATTACACATAATTTCATTATGACTTTTTTGCTTTTATGAAACACTGGGTCTCTATATCTTTTGCAGGGTCGAATGACCTTTCACAGGGGTCCCATGTCAGATATCCTGCATATCAGATATTTACATCACAAGTCATACCAGTAGCAAAATTACAGTTATGAAGGAACAAGAGAAATAATGTTATGATTGGGGGTCACCACAACATGAAGTAACAATGAAAATAATGTTATGGTTGGGGTCAACACAGCATGAGGAACTGTATTAAAGGGTCTCAGCATTAGGGAAGTTGAGAACCACTGCTCTACATAGCCCTGGCTGTCCAGGAGCTCTGGATCCCAAGTGCTGGGATTAAAGATGTATGCTACCATGCTGGTGTCATTATGACAGCTTCATCCACGCATGTAAAGGATTTTGATACTTATTATCCTATTTTGTCCCTCTTCCAGTCTCATTTGTCCCCTGCCTCTTATCAACTAGTCCTCCTTCTACTTTGCTGTCTTGTGTGCATCTAGTGAGTTTGATCAGGGTTCTTTACCTGAGCATATGTGCGGGGTTATTTACAAGAGCGCCAGCCCACCTAATAGTAACCTCACTGCTGAAGAAATCCTCTCCCCCAGCAACTATTAATTGCCCATAGATCCTCATGGAAAAGGTGCAACGTTATGATTTCCTCTCCCCATGTGATGTGCTGAAAAATATGTTTACACACTACATAATTTCAAAGAGTTTTTTTTTTTTACAATTACTTATTTATGTGTGCGCGCATCAGGCTTGCCAGCAGGGCCCCTTACCTGCTGAACCATTTTGCTTTGGAAACATTGTGCAATTTTGTTTTGTTTTGTTCTTTTTGAGATGAGGCATACCCTGGGTGGCCGGGAACTTGCTATGCAAACCAGACTGACCTCAAACTCCCAAAGATCTGCTTGCCTCTTCCTCTTGAGTGTTAGACCAGGCTGGCCTCAAACTCAGAAATCCACCTGTCTCTGCCTCCCATGTGCTGGGATTAAAGTGCGCCACCACTGCCTGTCTGTGCAATTTTTTTTTGAGCTATCACTTTTCTAATCTATGATAGCCAGTGAACCTAAGTACAGAAATAAACTGAGAAACACATCTATAAATAGCGTTAAGTCAAAAGTTTATTTTGCGTTATTTTTTTTAAGATTTGTTTATGTGGTGTATGAGTTTTTTGCTTGCCTGCATGTATATGCATCATGTTTGTGCCTGACACCCTCAGAGGTCAGAAGAGGGTGGTCAGATCTCCAAAAACTGGAGTTATGGATGGTTGTGAGTTGTGCTGTTAATTGATCCAGGTCATGTATAAGAGCAACAAGTGCTCTTGAGCACTGAGTCCTCTCTTTAGCCCTTGTTTTGTGTTTTTGAGACGAAGTTTAGCCATGTAGCTCAGGCAGGGCTCTAACGTACTATTCTCCTGTCTCGCCCTCCTAAGTGCTGGTATTACAGGTATGTGCTACCACACTCGCTTTCTGTAATGTTTAAATCAGGTTAAACAAGCACATCTCAAATGTCTATCGTTTATTTATGGTGAAAATATTTAACATTCTGTCTAACCTTTTAAAACATTTTATTTATTTATTTATTTATTTATTTATTTATTTATTTATTTATTTATTTATTTATTTATGAGTGTTCTGCTGCATGTACACCCGCCTGCCAGAAGAGGGCATCAAATCCCCTTATAGACAGTCATGAGCCACCATGTGGTTGCTAGGAATTGAATTCAGGATCTCTGGAAGAGCAACCAGGACTCTTAGCTACTGGGCCATCTCTCCAACCCCTTCTTTCTCACCTTTAAAAAGTGCACCATATATTGTTGTTATCTTCAGTTGCCCTACTGTGTAATAGCACACCAGAGAGTCCTCTTTCTTGTTCTCCTTTTGAACAGTCTCATACTTCAGGCTGGCCTGTAACTTACTGTCAAGCTCAGACTGCCCTACAATTCTGTCTTCCTGCTTCTCCATTCAACCCCCTCCCAATGCTGGGATTGACATCTGCCACCAAGGTGGCCACCTGTTGTTTAGTATCCATTGACCAACCCTTCTTTGTCCTCATTGACACCAATACCATTGCCATCTTCTTTTTGAGACAGATGACAGTTTTCTTTTGAGACTTCTTTATAGTCCAGACTGGCCTGGAACTTCTGCTCATCTTCTTGTCTCAGCCTCCCAAGTGCAAGGATTACAGGCCTGACTCATTGATCGTTGTAGCCTGTTCTTCCTCCTTACTCTCATTGGCTTCTGGTGAGTACCATTTACCTCTCCACTTCTATGAGATCAGCTGTTACATACTTGACATGTGATGAGTGAGATGATCCAACACTTAACATAAATGATCTCCAGTGCTATCCGTGTTGTCTCATGTGGCAGGATTTCTTTCTTACAGTCGAATAGGATTCTATTGTGCATATGGGCCCCATCTTCTTTACCAGCTCATCAGTGGATGGTCATAGATGCGTTCTGCTTCTTGATTCTTGTGGCCGGTGCTGAGATGAACATGCAAATGCAGATGTCTCTTGAATATACTGATCTCATTTCCTCTTGGGACACACCCACTGGTGAGATTGCTGAATCATCTGGTAGTTCTACTTTTCTGTTTTTGAGGAACTTCCACGCTGTTTTCCATAATGGTGATCTTAATTTACACTCCCAGCAGTGTATGAGGGTTTCCCCTCGCTCTGTATCCTGATCCTGATTACAGTTGTGACTTCATGGATCTGCATAACCTTATTAGCAACTGATGTCTGCTAATCTGCAAGCTCTCTGAGGCCAAGATCGTGTCAGTACTTCCCATAGCTGTGTCCCCAAACTCTAGCACAGTGCTGGGTATCAGCAAGTACCTGTGAGATAAAGGGATTGATAAAGGATGCTGTTTTCTTTATTATTATTGTTGTTGTTAACATTATATTTTATGTATATGGGTATTTTGACTACATGTTTGTCTGTGTATTACATGCATGCTCAAGGAGGCCAGAAGGTTGGTTTTGGGAGTCAAACCTGGGCTCTCTGGAGAAACAGCAAGTGCTCTTAACCCCTGAGTCACCTTTCCAGCTCTGGACATTGTTTTCTTTTGCTCACACTTCTACCATTGGCTGTGCCACCTTATATCCAGGAAATTGGCTACTCTGGCCTACTTCTGCTAGGAGGAGAAATAGGGTTGATAGATGGAGCCATATACATGGGGCCAAGGAATAGTGCAAGTTAAGTATGTTAGCACTTCCAATTTTGCCTGTAGTTGAAAAATGAAAACAGCCAGACGTGGTGGTGTGGCGGGTCTTTATTCTAAGTACCTGGAAGGCTAAAGGCAGAAGGAGCTTGAATTTGAGTCTAGTCTGAGATACATGGCCAGTTGCAAGCCAAGCTGAGATTTTTGTCTCTAAAAACAGTATGAAGGGGCTGGAGAGATGGCTCAGTGGTTATGAGCACCAACTGCTCTTCCAGAGGTCCTGAGTTAATTCCCAGCAACCACATGGTGGCTCACAACCTTCTGTAATGGGGTCTGATGCCCTCTTCTGGTGTGTCTGAAGAAAGTGACAGTGTACTCACAGACATGAAATAAATAAATCTTTTTTAAAAAAACAATATGAGGGAGAGAGAAGAGGGAAAGGAAGGAGAGAGAGAGAGAGAGAGAGAGAGAGAGAGAGAGAGATGGAGAAAAAGAGGGAGAAGGATTGTTATATTTCAGACATGTTGGCCAATGGGAAGCACTTTGGATAGGGCACTCTTAGATATTACTGAAGTTATACCTCAAGTCCCCAATTCCCCTTTCTAGGGGTTGGGGATACAATGGTAATCAGGATTACGTGACCTCTCCCCTTGAACAGAGTGGAACAGATAAGCAGGACAGTATAAGACAACATGATGAGATGTCTTAGTCAGAGTTTCTATTCCTGCACAAACATCATGACCAAGATGCAAGTTGGGGAGGAAAGGGTTTATTCAGCTTACATTTCCATGCTGCTGTTCATCACCAAAGGAAGTCAGGACTGGAACTCAAGCAGGTCAGGAAGCAGGAGCTGATGCAGAGGCCATGGAGGAATGCTGCTTACTGACTTGCTTGCTTCTCCTGGCTTGCTCAGCCTGCTTTCTTATAGACCCCAAGACTACCAGCCCACAGATGGTACCACTCACAAGGGGCCCTCCCCCTTGATCACTAATTGAGAAAATGCCTTACAGCTGGGTCTTATGGAGGCATTTTCTCAACTGAAACTCCTTTCTCTGTGATAACTCCAGCTTGTGTCAAGTTGACACACAAAACCAGCCAGGACACAAGTCTTCTCAGATGTACAAGCATTGTGTGCTTTGGAGTCCTGAAAGGGGGGTTGATCTAGCCAGGAGTGGGGGGGCGTCCTTGAACCTTATCTTTTCTTTTGTTCGTTTTTGAAGCTTGTTTCCATGACTTTCTATTGCTGTGAAGAACCACCATGACCAAGGCAACTTATAAAATAAATAATTTAACTGGTGAGTGCTTACAGTTTCAGAGGGTGAGTCCATGGCCAGCGTGGTAGATAGTAAGTATGTCAGCAGGCAGGCAGGCAGGCAGGCATGGTATTGGAGCAGTAGCTGAGAGCTTATTATATCCACAAGTTGGAGGAGGGGCTAGCATGGACTTTTGAAACCTCAAAGCCCACCCCCAATGACATGCATTTTCCAACAAGGCCACACCTCCTTATTCTTCCAAAAGAGTTACACCAGTTATCACTCATTCAAATATATAAGCCTCTGCAGGCCATTCTCATTCAAACTACCACAAGGCCCCATCTCACTACATAGCACCGCATATCCTCAGATTTCCTATATAGTCCAGGCTGGCTATGAATTCTCAATCCTCCTGCTTTAGCCTCCTGAACATCTGGAATAATAGGAGCGAGTCACTATGTCCCCTGAACCCAGTTGGCCCAACCTGGTCATTAATGGTGGGAGACTGTGAAAGGTATATTTTCAAAGGAATTTGAGCTAGGCACTCTGACAGGAAATCAAATGAGTGTGGAGCCCCCAAACTTGGCTCTGCTTTCATGGGCAAGGTTAGCCTCATCAAGAGAGGAGGCTACAGGGCTGAGGCATGGACCTGTCTCTCAGGCACTTGGACCATTTTACAGAGGCAACAGAGAGGGCTTAGTACAGGGCTATTCAGAGGCAAGGGATGAATTTATGGTTTGGAAAGGTCCTTCCTGTGCTGTATTGAGGACACTCTGGGGCAAGATCCACACAGAGATGTTCCTCTTAGTCAAACACTAGGAGTGGAGATAGTTCAGAGGGTAGCTGCTTCTGGGGAGCAGTTGCATATCTGGGAGATGTTTCCCTAGCAACAAACCATTGTCAGAGGTACACAGCAAAGACTACATTGATTAGTGAGTGAATACCCACATAGCACACAGATAATCCAGTAACAGCAAAGAAAATGGATGCCTCATGTGCCCAAGGAGCACCCCCCCAACCCATCTGTCACACAGAAGCCACACAGAAGGGAAGTGACTAGAAGGCAGTTATATAAATGATCAGTTTTGGGTTTTTATTATTTCTAGTTTATGGGAAAGATGGAAGATCTCTGGAAAGAGGTCTCATTTTTCTCTTTTGAGGGTGCAACTAGCCCTTCCTGACTGGGCATGTACCTCTGTCTACCTCTCAGCTTCCACGGAACACGAGTAGTCAAGATAACACACTAGTTGAAGTGATCAAAAGCCAGTCCCACATCATCTGGAGGGCAGCACAAAGATGTGGAGTTTGAGAGTGCTGCTAGGTTGGGGGTGCTAACATGGCTGAAAGTGTCAGGGATCTACTGCATGGTTAGCCCTTAGTGAGACTGGCAGTGGCTTACCCAATCTACACAGGTACTATCTTTCTGGTTCATTTCTATTTGTTTTTGTGGATTTGGTGTGGGGTTTTTTTTGTTGTTTTGTTTTGTTTTGTTTTGTTTTGTGTTTTGTTGTTTTTTGACAAAATTTCACATAATTCAGCTGACCTCAAACTCACTATGATTTTCCTTCAAAGATTTACTTGTGTATTTTATGTTTATGGTATTTTGTCTGCATGTATGTTTGCCCATCAAAAGAGAGCATCAACTCCCATGGGACTACAGATATAGGTGGCTGTGAGCCACCATGTGATTGCTGGAAATTAAACTCTGGAAGAGCAAACAATACTCTTAACTGCTGAGCCATCTCTCCTGACTCTACTATCATGTTTTTGTTTCTTTCTTTCTTTTTTAATCTTCGGTGTCCACCTTCTAAGTACTGGGACCACAGGGAGCATCACCATGCCTAGTTTATGGGGTGCTAGGTATGAAAGCCAGATGTGGGCTTTCTCTCTGGCTTGTGGTTTTGTCTCAAGATGCAAGCTCTTAACTACCACTCCAACACCATGCCTGCCTGCTTGTTGCCATCCTCCCTACCCTGATGGTTATGAACTCTAATCCTCTGAAACTGATCCTACTGTTTCAGCCTCCTGAATGCTAGCAGTACAGGAATACATAGCCAGATCCTACTGTCCTTGGGGTATAATGGATACATTTAGCTTGGCAGGGAGTCAAGCCAGAGTCTCCTCATGAAGAAACAAAGGTAGATCACAGGGTGGTATCCTTTGTTAGAGGCTTTGATACACGTCTGTTGAAACAGACTCCCTTTAGGCTCAGACAGATAATGGGTGCAACTCTTACCTCTCAATGGTAGATAGGAAAATTTGAGGAAGAGTTTCTGCTACAAAAAGAACATCTAGGATCCGGTGAATGCCAGGCAAGCACAATCTTACCAGTGAGCTTCATCCCTAGGCCAGTAGAAAGATCTTTGACTGTGATTTATACTGAGAAATTTCATTTTTCATTGTGGCCAATACATACATACATAAACACACACACACACACACACACACACACACACACACACACACACACACACAGAGAGAGAGAGAGAGAGAGAGAGAGAGAGAGAGAGAGAGACTTAAATATACACATGATACTATCATAAAACTTTCAAAATAATACTCTCACTACATTTGATACACTTAGATATTTTGTTTTCTATTTTACTGAACAGAAGTGCTTGATTTCAAAACATATAAATAGCTTGCAGTTTGCAACGCACCAAATCAATTCCTTCAGGTTGCAAGTAAGAAATTTGCAAGAGCCTGTAGTGGTGGTAGACAGCAAATACAAATGACACTTTTTAGGAGAGAGTGAATGGGTGACATCAGGGGGCCAGGAATGTCCAATATCACAAATACTGTACATATATGCAGATACGTGTAAAGTATGTAAAAATGCATGGGTCTATACACTTCAGATGTATAGACTCCTATTATCGTGCTACAGGAATGGCTTATGTTCAAGGACAAGAATGTTCCTGTACTTCTGCATGAGGCAAGAAGCAGGGCCAGCAATCTAGGAAGCACACTGGGGGCACAGAGAAGTGATGTCAAATCGATTTGAAGCCTAGCTCTGCTATTTCCCAGCTGTGTACCATAGGAAAGAAATAGAACTCTTCTGAGTTCTACATTCCACAGCTCTACATGGGGGTCATAGGTGTTCACATGGTGTGGCGAATGATAAGCATAACACAGACGCTTGGCTCCCCTGCACCCTGGACGTGTTGGAAGCCAAGGACTTCAGAGCCTGTGAAGGCCCTTGCCCCCTTCCATGTTGCTCTCTGTACATCTGTTTCAGTGTTCCTTTTGTGGGGTGGCTTCTCTGCTATTCTTGTCCATAGAGTTAGAAAACAGCAGCCCTCAGCTCACAGTGCACCTAGGACAATTTCAGCAACACCTGGACACTATGCTTCTTAGTCCCAACCCAAATTTCCAGGGTTGAACACTTAACTGATTCACCCTGGGTTCATTCAGGTGTCTACCTATTGTAGTAGAGAGAAGGGGTCTGGTGGGTGAGGTGGAGCCTCAGGGTCAAATTATGATTGCCTGGGACTTGCTAAGGGTTAAATTGTGCCCCCCTCAGAAGATGTGTCAAAGCCCCAACCTTCATTGCTGCAGAGTATAACCTTATTTGGAGATAGGGGTCTTTAGAGACATAGAGTTCAAATGAAGCCCTCATCTAGGAATGACTGGCGTCTTCATCAAAAAGGGGAATTTTGGATCCAGAGACAGACATGCCTAAAGGGACAGTGATGTGAAGACACACAGGGAGAAGATGGCCGTGTGAGATGCATCTATTGAGACAAGGAGCCGCAAGGATGCCAGAAAAGCATCCCAAGTCCCGGAGAGGTGAGGACAGATTGGATGGTTGAGGGAGCAAGGCCATGCTACAAACTTTATTTTGAACTTAAAGCCTTCCAGAATAATAAGGCACAAACTTCCATTATTTTCAGTTATTTTCTGTTATTTAAATGAATCTGTAGTACTTTGCTACTGCAGCCCAAGCAAGTGGATGCAGGGACTGCTTCCCAGGAAATGGAAAGGATGACTCCAGAGCAGGCAGATGCCCAAACAGGGACCATTCTGCTCATCGAGCCCCTTTGCTGTCAGTCACTCTCCTTTTGGAGTGAACCCATAATGCTTAGTGACACAGTATCCTCTGCAAGTGGTCCTCAAGGGGACTCGATAGAAGATGGCTGTTTCCAAAACACCACGGCCACTTGAAATCTAGTGCCAAGTGTTTATTTAGTGTTTCCAGCTCCTTGCTTCTGCACTAGGCTCAGAGGTTTTAAAACAAGGGATTGTGGCTCACAGGTGAAAGCACTTGCTAACGGCCCAAGTTTGGTTTCCAGAACCTATAGTAGAAAAAGAGAATTGATACCTCTGCTTCCACACTCACACGGAAGCATATGTGTACCACTACTCACACACTTGCATGCACACACAAAACAAGTATAATTTTTTTAAAAGCCAAGGAGACCTGGGTATAGTAGCATATGCTTTTAATCCCAGAACTTAGGCAGCAGAGGCAGGAGAATATCGAGTTCAGGGCCACCCTGGTCTACATAGTGAATTCCATGGCAAGCAGAGATATAGAGCAGAGCAGTAGCGAGAGCCTCTCTACCTCCTGATCCCTTGGAACTGGAGATACAGAGAGTTTTGAGCTGCCATGTGGGTGCTGGGAATTGGACCAGGTTCTCTGCCAGAGCAGCCAGTGACTTTAACTGCTGGGCCATCTCTCCATAAACTCATCATTTAGTATTGCACATTTACTATGTACAGAGTCTTGTGTTAGATGCAGTGAGTATATGAAGAATTTAAATATGGTTTGCTTATATGGATTTTCACAGCTCGCTCCTATAATCTGGGATGCTGAGGCAGGAGAATCACAAGTTCAAAGCTAGTCTGGACTACAGAGTAGAACTCTGTCTCACAAAAAATATGGTTCAGTTTCAGTTGATTACCAATTTCATGTCCATGTAGGAGAACTATAGGGTACCCTTCTCTCAAAATAACAAAATTAGCACACATTAGACATGATCTGACATTTAAAAAATGCTTTAGGAACAAAATATTTTCCAGGCCTAAAGAAGAAATAAGAAATTGATTGTAGATGAGGCAGTGGCACAAAGTGAGTTCAAATCTAGTCTGGACAACATAAACTCTGTCTTAAAAAGTCAAAGAGAAGGCTAGGGATAGAGCTCAGTGGTAGGCAGAGCACATGCCAACCCCAAGTACCACACACAGAGAACAACAGTCCTACGCTAGGGAAAGAAGACATCTGACTGGAGGTGCACAGTCGTCATGACACGCAGAGAAATGGGAAATTGAAAGAACTGGAAAGAGTTAGTAGGGTCCACCCAGGGTGGTGGGGTTCAGGGTCCCACCCAGCTCATCAAAATGTCAGAGTTACCTTCATTAGGAGTATGTCTGAATTCCCACACCTTGTCTCCACCATAGGAGATGGACATGGGGGGTCAGAAGAGTAAATTAGTGAGATGAGGAACTTCCGCCGCCGGCGGGGACCTCAGCTTGGGCCACAGGCTCCATAGCAAATTAGCGCCGGGACAAAGATACCCTCCCAGCAGCTTAGAAAAGCCGGGAGTGGGCCCAAGACGAGCTCCACAGCTCACCAGGAACTGCTCCGAACCTGGGAGACACAGGGACCGAAGTAGGCGGGCATAGAAACCCCCTGGATCCCAACGGCAGGCGGCTGAGGCCGGAGATTTCTCTGCCTGGGCCTCTGGGTTTCCATAGTCAAGTAGCGCCGGGAGAAAATTTCTCTCCCAGAAGCGTGGAAAAGCCCCGAGTGGGGACAAAACGAGCCCCAGAGCTCACCGATTCCTCCCGGTTTCCATGGGCCACAGAGACTGAGGGACAGGAACTTCCGCCGGCGGCGGGGACCTCAGTTTGGGCCACAGGGCTCCATAGCAAATTAGCACCGGGAGAAAGATACCCTCCCAGGAGCTCAGAAAAGCCGGGAGAGGGCCCAAGACAAGCTCCACAGCTCACCAGGAACTGCCCCGAACCCTTGAGACACAGGGACTGAGGTAGGCGGGCATAGAAACCCCCTGGAGGCAGAGACCTCTGCCTGGGCCACCAGGAGTCCATAGCCAACGAGCGCCAGAAAAAGCTACCCTCCCAGGAGCTTGGGAAAGCAATGAGTGGGGTTAAGGGGAACAACACCTCTCACCCCGATCCGCCCGGATCTGCCTGGACCCAGCGCCTGAGAAGCCAGGGAACACAAAATCTCTGAACCTTCAGGTTCCCACCTGCGGGTGGAGACCTCTGCCTGGGCCACCAGGGGCCTGTGCCTGGGGACCCCAGCCTGGGCCACAAGGCTCCAGGAGAGAGTGGGTATCCCAGGAGTGCTGACACACCTTTGAGCACAGGCAAAACCACCACTTCTGCGCGAACCCATTGGACCAAGAGGGACCCTTGCAGAGCCATCAGGGCATAGGAACCAAGGGACAGCTGGGGACAAGATCCTTCTGGTTTCTGTCTGCACCCCAGAGCTGACCCTGTGCCACAGCACTCCAAACCCAAACACCTCTCAGAGAGAGCTGGTCTTCAAGGAGGATTGACACAGAGGCTTGCAGGAGGGGCAAGCCACAGCCAGACAAAGTAAGATAAACTAACATCAGAGTTAACAAGATGGCAAAAGTCAAGGGCAAGAACCTAAGGAACAGAAACCAAGCCTACTTGACACCATCAGAACCCAGCTCTCCCACCACAGCAAGCCCTGGATACCCCAACACACCAGAAAAGCAAGACTCAGATTTTAAATCATTTCCCATAATGATGATAGAAGACTTTAAGAAAGAAATGAATAACACCCTTAAGGAAATACAAGAGAACAGGGATAAACAACGAGAAGCCTTTCAAGAGGAAATTCAAAAATCCATTAAAGAATTACAGGAAAACACAATCAAACAAGCAGAAGTGCAAGAAAAAACAATCAAACAGACAAAGGAAATGCATAAAACTATCCAGGAGATAAAAATAGAAATAGAAACAATAAAGAAATCACAAAGGGAGACAACCCTGGAGTTAGAAAACCTAGGAAAGAGATCAGGAACCATTGATGTAAGCATCACCAACAGAATACAAGAAATAGAAGAGAGAATCTCAGGAGCAGAAGATACCATAGATA
>CM052722.1:85778467-85826161 GCA_028551405.1 Uromys caudimaculatus | reverse complement strand
ACATCTACACAATGGAGTACTACTCAGCTATTAAAAACAATGACTTAATGAAATTTGCAGGCAAATGGATGGAACTTGAAAATATCATCCTGAGCGAGGTAACTCAGTCACAAAAGAAGGAACATGGTATGTACTCACTGATAAGTGGATATTAACCCAAAAGTTCAGAATGTCCGAGTTTCACTTAACAGTAACTGCTGGGCTGAGAGTGAGGTCCCAGATGGTGTGGTTGGAGAAAGGTCTGAAGGAGCTGAGGGTATTTGTAGCCCCATGGAGGGAGCAAGAATGTCAATGGACCCGACTCCCCCCCCCCCCGTCGTCCTGGAGTTCGGACCACCAACCAAAGAATACACATCTATTGACCCATTATTCAGACTACATATGTGGCAGACGATGACCTCGATGGCCATCAGGGAGAAAGGAGAGGCCCTTGGGCCTGAGGGTGCTAGAGGCCCCAGTAAAGGGGAATGTCAAGGTGGGAATATGGGGATGGGTGGGCGGGTAGGTGGGAGGAGGAATTCCCTCACAGAGGCGGGAAGGGGGAGGGGATAGGGGGTTTCCAAAGAGGAGACCCAGAAAAGGGGAAACATTGGAAATGTAAATAAAGTATCAAAAAAAAAATTAGTGAGATGAGCCATTCGGTCAGAGAGACACTATAAAGTCTCAGGTACCTCAAGGGCAGATGCTGAAATAGAGGTTCAGAAACAAGACCACGGGCTGGAGAGATGGCTAAGAGCACTGTCTGCTCTTCCAGATGTCCCAAGTTCAATTCCCAGCAACCACATGGTGGCTCACAACCATCTGTAATGGGATTCCATGCCCTCTTTTGGTGCATCTGAAGACATGACAGTGTACCCATATACTTAAATAAAATCTTTTTTAAAAAATTAGTGTCCTTTAAAAAAAGAAAAAGAAAAGAAACTAGACCGCCAATAGCTGTAAAGCTTCACTGTGGAGGTAAGGGTTTGTAGTTAGCTAGAGATGATAATGGCTGGGTGAAGTCAAATCGCATACAAGGAGAGCCCAGGGCAATGCATCAAACACTCTTGGGTGGATTCCTGGGGGCATTGGATGTTGAGCGGGTGATGTAGCTCAGTGGTAGAGCACCTGCAGAGTGTACCTGAAGCCCTGGGTTGCACAAATAGCACTCCAATGATAACAAGAGTGGACGATAATAAAGGAAGAAAAACAAAGGCTGAATTCAAGGCAGGTAGCTTGTCAGTCCAGCAGAGATGATGGATTCGTTTCTCCTTGCTTGCTGTCTGCAGATTTTGGCACTATCCAGCTAAGCCATCGGCTCTGGTTCTGTGGTCACTAAGCAACCTCCTGATTAGCTGTGCCCCCCATGGGTCTCCTTTTCAAGAATAATGAGCTGAGCTCTTCTCTCTTGAACTTTATTTCTCCACATGTTTTTTTCCCAAAGTGGAATGTATTTGATCATTCTCCTATTACAACATCAATATATGCAAATTATAGAAGAAATAGACCTGTGAAAAAGAGAGCATAAAGATCGTGGACAATCCTCCAACCCAGACGAGACACTGTTGAGAGTTTCATGTGAGTCTAGATCCTGTTCATGTGCCTGCGCCTACAACACATACATACGGTCTTATGCACACGCGTTTACCTTTTATATTCGGCACTTATTTTTCCAAGGTTTTTAAAGGTAATTTATTTAATTACATAAATTACGTGAGTTCATTTTCATTTGTTTTAAATGGTACTGGACGCTGAACCTCATTTACTTATTTATTTTGTTAGTTAGATAAAGTATTGCTACCTCGGTTGCCTTTGAATTCACTAGTAGCCCAGGATGGCCGAAGTAAAACTCATGATAATCTTCCCAGCTCAGCCTCTTGGATGCTAAGATTGTAGGTGTGTGTCACTGTTCCCAGCTTTGGGTTTTTTTTTTTGTTGTTGTTGTTGTTTCTAATCATTGAGATATTAAGGGTTGCTGAGATGACTTGGGGGTTAAAGGTGCCTGAGGACCTGAGTTCGGTTCTTAAACTCCAGGTAGAAGAAGAGAACCAACTCCCCTAAGTTGTCCTCTGACTTCCACATATTTGCTGTGGCAAATACAACTCCCAACCCCACACACAAAATAAATAAATGAAAGGACAGTCATATTACATATTATTAAAATAGAGAATTTAGGGTTCTTTCATCATCTTTTGGTGGCTATTTTCTTATAATTTTATCATAAATATATAATGATAACGATTAATTCAATTTATTTGTTATTTATATATTTATTGTTTGTTGTTGTTATTACTATTATTACTACTATTACTATATGTGTGTGCCATGACATATATGTGTTGGAGGGGAGCAGACCTTGGGTGTCCAATCCTCACCATCTCACCAAAGGAACACTGACATTACAGGCACATATTACCTGCTACCGTGCCCAGATTTCTCTGGATTCTGGAGGTTTGAGTCAGGTCCTCATGCTTTTGAGGTAAGTGCTATATTCAGTGTGCCATCTCTACAGCCCTACATGACCATGTTTAATGACCACACAATATTCTGTTCCATGAACTCACTGTGACTTATTTAAGTAGGGTCTTATTGTTGAGCATGGAGGTTGTTTCCAGTGTTTTCCTATTGCAAATAGTGCCTCAGTCAGCAGCCACCAAGTATATCATTGTGCGCATGAGTGATCATTCGCTTGGAATAAATGCTCATGAGCAGAATAGTGAGATCCAGCAGTGTGAGCATTTGAAGGGCCGATTGGCCTCTATGCAGGAGATGTCAATCTGCACACCACCGCCTGGAGGAGGACAGTGCTCATTTGCTTCAGTGCTTGCCCATGGTGGGTATTTTCAGGCCTTTTAGTCTTTGCCAATCCGTGGGCACAATGATAGGTTATTGTTGCTTTAATTAGCATTTAAAATTGTTCCTGAGGTTTATTCATTTATTTAACAAATATAATTCAGAACCTGTTGTGTGTCAAACACTGTGTTAGGAATCAGAAGTACAATGGGGAAGATAAATGGCCACAGATGTTGATTTTTACAAAGGTTTAATCTAATGAAAGCGACAGTAATGAAAGGAACTCACAACACGGGTCAGACCAAACACACACACACACACACACACGCACACGCACACGCACACGCATATGCACACACACCCCACAAAGCATGAAATACAAGTATAAAGAGCTCTCTAAGCTTAAAATAGGAGGACTTAGGCTTTCTGGGAAGGCTTCCCTGAGGAAATGATTAAGTTGGTAAGCAAAGGGAGAATAAGCATTAGCAGGTAAAGCGTGAAAGGAAACATTCTATGGGTGAGCAACATGTACAAAGGCCCAGTGGTAGGAGGGAACGTGGTATGCTCACACAGTGAGTGGCTAGTTCCGACATATGTGCAGCTCCAGGATTTCTAGACTACTAGGGCTGGTCAATCATACAAGAATTTTTGGGTTTATCCCAACTGTCAAAGAAAAGCAGGATAATATCACGATCAACCTTATAGTGAAATGGTCACTGGCGGAAGCAGATGAGGCAGAAGGGGTATCCAAGTGGGAGGGAAATGAGATGAAGTGATGGGGCTTGAACCAGGGTCGTAGTCTTGCAGATGGAAACAATACACAGATACAGACGCTAGCAGTATTAGGACAGATAAAATGCAAGCAGGAGCTGTGTCAAAAGTCTTCCCTAGCCGGGCAGTGGTGGCACACGCCTTTAATCCCAGCACTCAGGAGGCAGAGGCAGGTGGATTTCTGAGTTCGAGGCCAGCCTGGTCTACAGAGTGAGTTCCAGGACAGCCAGGGCTACACAGAGAAACCCTGTCTCGAAAAACCAAAAACACCAAAAAACACCAAAAAAAAAAAAAAAAAAAGTCTTCCCTAATGAGCTATTTAAAGGTAGTTAATGGTTGCCGGAGAGGGGAAATGGCTTTCTTTGGTGTTGTACACATCAGTAGGTTACCCATGCTCTAGTAAATAATCTTTACCCTTGTTCCTGTGAGCAACCTAATTAAACTCAGTGAGTAGCTGGCTATGATGGCACATACCTCTAATTCCAGCACCAGGGAAGCAGAGGCAAGTGGATCTCTGTGAGTTGGAGACCAGCCTACTCTACAGATTGAGTTCTAGAACAGACAGGACTAAACCGTGAGGTGTTGCTTTTAAACCAACAGACAAACGACAGAAAAAAAATCAAAAGCAAAATAAATGCAGTGAGTTACCAACCCAAACAACCAGACATGAACACATGAGGAGGACTTTAGAAGAAAAGCCTTGGTTGGAGGGGTATGAGAAAGTGTTAGGGGAGAACCTGATGCACGTATACACATATGCACATACAGATTTTTCAAAGAATAAAAAATACATTGGGGGCCAGTAAGATGACTCGGTGGGGAAATGTGTTTGCTGTGCATGCCTGGTGGCCGGAGTTCAACCCCTCCAACCCATGTAAAAGAGAAGGAAAGAACTACTCCATAACTTATCCTCTGACCTCCATCCCACTCCTCTGCCACACAGACTTGCTTACACATCAATACAATTTAATAAAAAGACAAAAATTAGACTATTCTTTTGAGATTTTAAAATGTTATGTGTAAGCTTGTGAGTCTGTGCACCACCTATATAAGAGGCACCCGCAGAGGCCAGAAGAAAATGTTGTAGTCCCTGAAGTTACAGATGGTTGTGAATCCCATCGTAGGTGGTGGAAATCAAAACCAGGTCCTCTGTAAATCTCTCCAGTGCCAGACAAAGTAAAACTTTTTTATTGGATATTTTCGTTATTTACATTTCAAATAAAGCCATCCAGAGACTGTCCCACCTGGGGATTCATCCCGTATACAGCCACCAAACACAGACACTATTGTGGATGATGGGAAGTACTTGCTGACAGGAGCCTGATTTAGCTGTCTCCTGAGAGGCTCTGCCAGAGCCTGACAAATACAGAGGCGGATGCTCATGGCCAACCATTGGACTGAGCACAGGGACCCCAATGGAGGAGTTAGAGAAAGGACTGAAGGAGCTGAAGGGGTTTGCAACCCCATAGGAAGAACAACAATGTCAACCCACCAGACCCCCCCAGAGCTCCCAGGGACTAAGCCACCAACCAAGGAGTATACACGGAGGGACCCATGGCTCCAGCTGCATATGTAGCAGAGGATGCCCTTATCTGGCATCAGTGGGAGGAAAGGCCCTTGGTCCTGTGAAGGCTTGATGCCCCAGTGTAGGGGAATGATAGGGTGGGAAGGCAGGAGTGGGTGGGTGGGGGAACACCCTCAACCACGAAAGGGGAAATAAAACTTTTAAATGTAAAAAAAAAAAAGCCCAATTAATTTTCAGTCGGGTGTAGTGGCATGTAACAGTGTTCCCAGTATTTGGGAGGCTGAAGAAGGAAGATCATAAGTTCAAGTCCAGACAGGATTAATATAGTAAGGCATTCTCTCACCATAATCCCTACCCACCCCCCACTGCCAAAAAAATTAGTTGTCAGCAAGTTTCAACATATCTCTATTCTATCTAGTGATCCTGTCCCAGGTTAGGCTCCCTTCTCCTGCTCAGGCCAATCAGGTTCCCTCCTCTGTCTTCCCTCCATAGGGCTTTTTATGAAATATTGACTTGATTAAGATATAATTCCTATGCCACACAATCGGCTCTTTTAAAATGTACAACTCAGGGCTAGAGAGATGGCTCAGCAGTCAAAAGCACCAGCTGCTCTTGTAGGGACCCAGGTTCAACTTTCAGTACCCATATGGTGGCTCACAACCTTTTTAAACACCAGTTCCAGGGGATCTGATGCCCCACGCTGGCCTTTGTGAGCATCAGGCACACAGGTGATGCACAGACATATACACAGGCAAAACATTCATACACATGAAGTAAAATAAAAGTTAAAACACACAACTCAGCGGCTTTTTGTATTTAGCTGTGTGGGTGTGGCTTTCACAGTCACCTATTTTTAGAACATATTCACCACTTCCAAAAGAAACCCCGTACCCACCAGCAGTCATTCCTCATTCCTTTCCTGCCCCCCAGCTCCTGGCTATAATTACTAATTACTACTACTAATTTGTAATTGCTTGTTACTAATCCACTGTCTATCTCTGTAGAATTCTCTATTCTAGGCGTTTCAGAAAATTAGAATCATGCAGTGTGTGGATTCCTTTTTATTACTTTTTCAGTTTCTTCATTTAGTGTGTGTTCAAGGTTCACCCGTGTTGTGGTGTATACTAGAACTTCATGCATGGATTGTTGCATACCACACCATACGGTGTGGACATACTGCATTTTATTAAAATCACCCATCCATTGATGGAATGCATTTCTTTCCATCCAGGCTATTATGACTATTAATGCTGCCATGAGCACTCATGTACAAAAGTTTTGTATGGATAAATGGTATTCTGAATAGTATATATGTGTTGTACGTACTAATGGGTTATATTTTCATACATGTATATCATGTACTTTGCATCTAGTCTCTCTCTACCATTCTTGTCCCCATCTTTCCTGCTGGTCACCTTCCTCTTCTCAAGTAGTCATTATATTTTCATGGCACGTGTGTGTGTGTGTGTGTGTGTGTGTGTGTGTGTGTGTGTGTGTGTGTGTGTGTGATGGCTAATGATATTGGGCATCTTTTTCTAGTATCTGTATGCCTGTCATCTTGTCTATTTACATATTTTGCTTTAAAATTAGTTATGTGGCTTATGTATTTGTGATATTTCCCTATATATTTTAATTATAAGTGTCATCAGATATATACTTTGCATAGAGTTCCATGCTTTTAGTTGTCTTTTCAATTTCAAGCAAAAAAATTTTTTAAAAATTTGATGAAATTAAACCTATCTATATGTTAACAGTATTAAACATTATTTTATTGATAAAAATGAAGAGAGGGGGTTTGGAGACATAGCTCAGTTGCTAGAATGCTTCTCTGGCATGAATAAAGCCCTGGGTTTGTTCCCTAGCACTACGGAGAGCAGTTGTCGTGGTGCACAATTGCAAACTCAGCATTCATTTCCGAGTTTGAAGAATGAGGATCAAGAGATCAAGATCATCCTCAGCTGCATACTGAGCCCCAGAATAGCCTGGGACACATGAAACCCTGTCTCACATAGGAAACTAAAGAGGAGAAGACCATTGTCAGGGATTATGCTGGATTAGTAAATAGTAGTCGTAAATTTTTCTCCAGTGTCCTGTGATTTCATTAGCACTGATTAGTTAGCTAGTTTTCCAGTTACACACATGGTATTCCTGTTGTTGAAGTCCAATTAGAGAGCAATTGGTTAACACCAAAGTATGTGTGCCACTAATTCACCCTTTAGGCTTATCATGCCATGGTGTTCATTGACTTAGTTCATAACAATCTATGAATAACTGTCTTTAGAGTCCTCATCAAGGAAACTGCTCTTTGCAACAGAGACCAGTGCAGAAAACCACAACCAATCAAAACACAGACTCATGGAGCCCAGTCCCAATAGATACATTTACAAAACACTTCCAGGACTCATGTTTGGAAACATTGTAGATGAAGACACCAGATGGACCTTGAGAACCAGAGGATCAGGGAGTCTTCAGGGAGTTTGCTGTGATGGTATCTTCTGGTAACAATAGGAGCTATACCCATAAAGTCTGTTATCAACAAGACCAAATGGGAGCTAAACAAGGATAACACCAAAGAGTAGGTCAAATTGGACAGGGAAAAGTCCACAAGGCCCAAACACTACACAGACAAGCAGGAGAGGTGGTCTTCCTCAGAAAAGAGCACACCAACTGATCATTTGGTGCCAAACAGACAACCCTGAAAACATACATACAAGTAACATGGGGCTGAGCAGGTTGTATTTATGAATATACACACACACACACACACACACACACACACACACACACACACACACACACACACATACACACACACATATATATATAATGAAAAAAGAGGTCATGAATTTGAAGGAGAGTGGGGAAGGGTTTGTGAGAAGCTTTAGAGGGAAGAGAGGAAAGAGAAATGTTACAATTATAAACTCAAAAATAAAAATATTTAAAGGTGCATGTAGAACTGGTGAAAATGTAAAATAAATAAATAGATAAGCAAATAGCAAATCGCTTTTACTCAGATATATAGCAGCAATCGCATTTAATGGAAATAAAGACATAGTAAGAAGGGGCCATCTATGCGCCAGAGAGACCCTGTTGGCACCTTGACTGCGGCTTTCCCAGCCTCTTGAACTAAGAAAAATAAATTCCTGTTGTTTATAAGCTGCCTGGTGTATGATATTTTGTCAATATCAACCTGAATGTACAAGACAACAGTCTTGCTGGAAATCAATTGACTATAAACCAGAGGTTTTATTTCTGTACTCAAATCTATTCAATTGATCTTTATGTCTATTTTTAAGCTAGGACCTTTCTGTCTTTTTTCCCATTTTTTTTTTTTTTTGGTGTCTGGTGTGTGTGTGTGTGTGTGTGTGTGTGTGTGTGTGTGTGATCATCTCTATATAGCTCAAGCTACCTCAACCTCACAATCTTCTTGCCTTGGACATGATAAAATTTTCTTCTTTTGAATTGTTTGTTTGAGACTGGGTTTTTCTATTTAGCCCTGGTTGGCTTGATATTCACTATATAACTATGTAGCCCAGGCTGGCTTCAGACGTAGAGCAGCCCTTGTCCTCCCGTTTAACCTTTCTCCACCTCCCTAGTGCTAAGATGACAGGCATGTTAACCACACTTGCTTAACATTTTCCGTTCCTTCTGATGGTTTATACTTCTGGGAATTGAATCTGGGGTCCCACACATGCTTGGCAGGTGCTCCTCCACTATTCTTCTGCTTTAGTCCCCCTTTCCAAACTAATTTGACTATTCTGGGTCCCTTAAATTGCCATATGAATTTTAAGATTTTAAAAATATTTATTATCTTACATATATGAGTGTTGTGCCTGAGGAGGTCAAAACCGTTTTGGATCCCTGGGAACAAGAGTTGCGGCTGGTTGTGGGTATCTCTGTGGATGCTGGGAATTGAACTCAGGTCTTCTGTAAGAGCAGCCAGTCCTCTTAACTGAAGAGCCGCCTTTCCGGCCTCCCACTATTTTGTCCTTGGTGATGTGTATTTGTGTGTACCCTTAAGCCTGGTGTCCGTGGATGAGGCCAGGAAGAGGTTGTTAGAACTGCTGGAGCTAGAGTTACAGGTGATTGGGTCACCTACCACGGATCCTCAACAAGAGCAGAACCATCCCTGCAGCCTCTACTGTGGGTTTTATTTGACCTTGCTTTTGTTTCCTGGGGTGGGGGGTTAGGCTATCGATTTGAGAGCTTTCTTTCCCTTTTTAATGTGAGTATTTCTAGCTACACATTTCCCTCTACGAATTACCTAATGGCATAGTGTGCATCGTTTTCATTCATCATAAGAATTTCCCTCATTATCTTGTCATCTCTTCTTTGGCCCATTGCTACTAGTGAAACTGTGTTGCTGATCTCTTTCCTGGTTACAGATCTCAGGATTCAGGTTTCTTCTTGCAAGGACACTAGTCCCATTGAGGAAGGCCCCACCCACATGAACCAATTACCTCCCAAACATCCCAACTCCAAATACTGACACACTTAACAATTGAGGTTCAGCATATTAACTTAATAGGGATATAAACAGGTAATGCATACTGGTAACTCACTAATTCACTTAAATATACAGATGGGGCTGGGGAAGTAGCTCAGTTGGTTACGTTCTTGCCTAGCATTTCCAAAGCCCTGCGTTTGAGTCCCCAGCACCATGTAAACTTGACACGGTAGTACAAGCTTGTAATCTCAGCATTTGGGGGATGATAAAGTTCAAGGTCGTTTTTGGGATACTTGAGAGCCCATTTTTAAAAATGAGAAAAGAAAAAACAGAAAGTGAGAAACATAGCTTTCATCATATGACAGTATTGTTCTGAGCATCCTACAGATTTGGAGGCATTTAATTTTCATAGAACCCTGCACTATGTATAGGTTCTCTTCTTGTCATCATCTCAATTATATGAGATAACCAACTAGGGCACAAACAGGTTTAGTATATTGCTTAAGGCCACATAGATAGTAAGGGCTCTGTGAACCTTAACCCTAAGAGGTCTGACTTCAGATTCCAATTCATGCCAAGCCACATGGAGAGATGAATGGATAAATAGGTTCTATCAGCTCAAAGAGAAACTATTAAAATGTCTAGTGTTCACTTGTTATTGGTGGGGTATATGCATCAAAAGGTGAGCAAGATTTAAACACTGTGTTGAAGCCAAGAGAAATTGGGTGAGTCTAGCTGTCATTGCCTCATACCATAAACGTTGCAAGTTAGATTTACCACAGATGTGACGGAGGAAGCAGCAAAGAGCATACATTTTTTCAAGCCTTAGCCACGACCAGCTTCCTTTGCTGCTTAAAAGATATCAGATCTGAAGATGTGCCACACTGCAGCCACTAACCCAGGACTTTGGGGAAGTGAGTCTTCAAATCCAACTTGGTAGGCCTCCAGTGCTTGACAAGATTGTGTTTTCTTGTGGAAGTGACAATACATCTGAACACACTGAACTTGAAACCACAGGAGGCAAACAAGAGCCCTGCTGATTGGTTCAAGGCACTGCAGACTCCAACTGGCCCTGTGGATTAGGCAGATGGTGACTGGGAGCCTCTCCTCTCCTATTGTGGAGCTGACTTGTGCCCAGTGCATTCATAGATTTTGAAGAATGCTGTGCTATTTTTGGTGGAAAATAAGTCATGATTGTGTGAGGATCCCCTTCCCTGAGTGTAGGGGCTGGGGGTGGGAAGGGTTCAAAAGACGGTTCAGATCACGGGGTCCTGAGAGCTCAGGCCTGGAGGGAAAGCGTTTCTCCCATCTTTTAGGCTAGATATGCAGAGCCAAGAACTCATAAGACCTAAAGACCAGAGTCTTAACAGCAGGAACAGAGCCAGCCTCGGGATGTGCCACGCCTAGCAGAGGTCTGGCACATTTGACTGTTCTGCCTCTCATGTAGTAGCCATGGTAGCATGTAGAGGCCCAACTGAGTGTAAGACAGTGAAGAAACAGGTAAATGAGGCTCAGAGACATTTTTAAAATATTTAATTATTTTTAGTTTTTATGTGTATGAGTGTTTTGCTTTTGCATACGTTTTTGCACCATGTGCATGCAGGGTTCAAGGAGACCAAGAAGAATGTGTTCAGTCCCCTGGTACTGGAGGTACAAATGGTTGTGAGCTACTCAATATAGGCGCTGGGAACCAAACCTGGGTCTTCTGGAAGAACAGCAAGTGCTCTTAATGGCTGTGTCATCTCTTCAGCCCAGATATTTTTAGACGTGTGATGTAACTACTTATTGTGATAGAATTTATAATCTACACAAGTAACCTTGTTCGTAGCTTTTGTTTGTTGGTCAGTGTTATGGTGCTGGGGATCAAATGTAGGTTCTCATGAATTTGAGGCAATACTCTACCACCAAGCTGTATCCCGAGCCTTTGGCTTTTTGAGACAAGTTCCTGCTTTATGTAGCTCAGACTAGCTTGGAATTCACCATTCTCCTGCCTCTGTCTCTCAAGTGCTGGAATTTCAGGCATGGGTTAATTCACATGTTTTGATAAATATAAGCAACTGTCTAACAAATGAACAAAATTCAAGTTTAAAGGCATTTTTTTATGATTGCTTTAGGACTTAGAGACATTTTATGTATATCCTACCTGACTAAATTATAAAAAGCTGTCAGGATTTTACAGATGAAATCAGGTGTGGCGGAAAATAACATTATCCCAGGACTTGAAAGGTGGAGGTTGGAGGATCAAGAGTTCAAGACCAACTTCAGCTATACAGCAAGCCTGAGCTACTGAGACCCTGTTTAATCCCCATTTACCTTCAGCAAAGAATTTACAAGTGAATATGTCTAAGCTTCTTAAAATGAATGGCCAAGTATGTATGAATGTATATATATATATATATATATATATATATATATATATATATATACACACACACACACATTATTATAATGTAATATATATATATAATACATTTTATATATGTGTGTGTGTATATATATATATATATATACATGTGCATTGGTGACTTGCCTGCATGTATGTCTGTTTGAGGTGTTGGATCCTCTGGAACTGGAGTTACAGACAGTTGTGAGCTGCAATGGGTTCTGGGAATTGAACCCTAGTCCCCTGGAGGAGCAGCCAGTGTTCTTAACTGCTGAGTCATTTCTCCAGCCCTCATGGCCAAGTTCTAACCAAAGTTGAGGGTCATCCTAATGTTCCTGAATTAGATCTCCCTTTCCCCTCCCTTTCTTCTTCTCCCTTCACTTCACCCTCCTTTCTGGTTTTATTGAGATAGGGTCTTGCTATGTAGCCCTGGCTGGCTCAAAACTCACTATGTAGAGCAGCATGGCTTCATACTAGTTATAATCTTTCTGCCTCTGCCCCCCAATGCTGGCATTATGATCATATAGTACTAACTTCAGCTTCAAATTAAAAGTCAGCTTTTATGTGCTGGTGGGCATGGTAGGGTGCTGGGGCCAGAACCTAAACCTTATGCATCTGAGGTAAGCTCTCTGCTACTTAGCTTTAGTACTCCTCTTCTTTCTCTGTTTTGTTTTTTAAAGTTATTCTATGTGGATGGTTGTTTTGCCTGTGTGTATTTCTGTGCAACACATGTGTGCATTGGCCACGGAGGCCAGGAAAAGGGAGTTGTATCCCCTGGAACTACAGTTACAAATGATTGTGAGGGCCCATGTGGGTCCTCTGTAATAGCAGCAAATGCTCTCAACTGCTTAACCATCTCTACAGCACCCCCTCCTTTTTGTTTGTTTGTTTGGTTGGTTGGTTTGGTTTGGTTGAGATAGCGTTTCTCTGTGTAACACCCCTGACGGTCCTGGAACTCATCTGTAGACCAAGCTGGCTTGGAACTCACAGAGATCAGCCTGCCTCTGCCTCCTGAGTTCTGGGATTAAAGGTGTGGGCCACCATGCCCAGCAGTACCCCCATCTTCTTAGAATTGTCAAAACTGAAGCCCCCATCACAAATAGGTCAGTGGAATCACTGTGAGATAGGGCTAGACTAAATAGCTCCTACTGGACTAGTTCATTTTGTTAAATACCAGTGTTCTATTCATATCATTGGGTCAATCAATACTGATCAATGATCAACAGGAAGTGGAAATGTGCCCTTTTGAGTTCATACAATTGATTAAACTCTTGGGGGAATGCTTTTGCATTATTGTTCTTACAATACACATTATTGAATAGATAATAACTCATCTTTTATCAACACTTTATTCTGTATATTCATCTGTATATTTTTTAATTAGATGGCCTGCAATAGCAAAAATGTAAGTAATCTGTGTAAACAAACTTTTCTAAAACTTCAGGAATCTTGTTTGGATTTGTGATCAGACCCATGGTAATTAATTTTTTAAAAAATATATTTTCATTAGTTCTTTGGAAATTTCATACAGTGTATTTTAATAATACTTATCCATCTTTCCCCAATTTCCTCACAGATCCACTCCCCACCTTCCCTACCTTTGATGCCATGGCAGTTTATTTAAATCTATAATTTCTGACACTGAATTTCAGAACGAATATTTTTATTGCTATCACTGCTGAAGGGTGATGCATTCCCTTAGGAAAGCTGGAGAGGAGATGGTTTGTAAGTATCCTATTCTGAATGTTGAAAAGCTTGACGTCTGCTCTCACTTGAACAGTTGGTAACAGGGCCTACATTAAGGCAGGCTGGGAAGCCATTTGTAGCAAAGCCCATATCATGCCCAGGAAGCAGCTTTAGCTCTTTGCCAATTTGTCATAAAGTGACTACTTCAAGTCCCCAAGTTCCAAAATAAGAAGTGTATTCTCAGATAACTTACATGGTGGCTGATGAATGGCTCTGATGTCATGCAGCAGCACAAAGGCTCCATGAGAACCCTGTCATGGAGGTAGACTACAGCACACAGTATGAAACCATGGATGGTATTTATCCTTATCTGATGTGCTGGCTAGCTTTAGGCCAACTTGACATGTGCTAGAGTCATCTGAGAGGAGAGAACCTCAACTGAGAAAATGTCTCCATTAAGATTGGACTGTAGGCAAGCCTGTGGGGCATTTTTTGATAGATGATTGACGTGCAAGACGGCATTCCACTGTAGGTGGGGCTATCCCTGGGCCGGTGGCCCTGGATTCCGTAAGAAAGCAGGCTGAGCAAGCCCTGAGGAACAAGCTAGTAAGCAGCACCCCTCTGTGACCTCTACATCAGCTCCTGCCTTCAAGTTCCTGCCCTGCTTGAGTTCCTCTCCTGACTGCCTTCAATGATGAACAGTTATAGGAAGTATAAACCAAATAAACACTTTTCTCCCCAACTTGCTTTTTGGTCATGGTGTTCTATCACAGCAATAGAAACCCCAACTAAGACAACTGACAAGAGTCCTTCTGTACTGAGGCAAGATATTTTGGATCTGCATACTTTAGAGATGTGTTCAAAGAGATCTCCCTGGCTCATGGGAACTAATGATTCTAAGTTTGGAAACCTACCCCCTCTGTACCCTCCACACACGCACATTTATGCTCTCTCATGCCAGCTCATATCCACCTCTGTGACTAGTTTTTTTTTTTTTTTCATTTGGCATTTCCCAACCTATTTTTGGTTACTGGTGCTTCTGTTATTGAAGTCTCAACTTAGCTATCATCATCACATCAGTAAAGGCTCATTACATTGCCTGAGTCTGACTTAAGGTACCCACTCCCGAGGGTCCAAGGCATGGTCTCTTTGTAGTTCTCTGAACTGTAATAGCCAGACTGTCTTTCCATGCTCCTTCCCCTATCCATGTCTGGATCCTTCATATAAGATGCTCAGCACACCTGGAAAGGGGGAAACATTGGAAATGTAAATAAAGTATCAAAAAATTAAAATAAAAATAAATAAATACATAAAAGATGCTCAGCACACAGAAAGTGCTCTGTAAATCCTTGTGAAAATAAAAGGCTTTACATAAATTAATTCTACTAGTTCTCTCTTTGAATCCTTACTGTATCTCTGAAGTCTTCCCCCAGCTAGAGCTTCACATTACAGCTTATTTAAAGTGGCATGGCTTCCTTATGCAGTTTCACCAATTAGCCACAAGTCAATATGCCCCCAGGTGATGGGACATATTTTACAAAGTATGTGTGACTTGAGTAGTCAAGCCCCCCCCAAAATATGCCAAAGTCAATGGTTACAATTTTTAATTGTTCCAACAAGAACAACATACCATGACTAGTTACTTCGAGGTCCTTCCTGGTCAGGTAACTATAAAGCCATGTGTTCTAGATTGCTTTTCTGTTGCTGTGATAAACACCATGACTAAAAGCAACTGAGGGAGAAAAAGGTTTCTTTCAGTTTATACTTCCCAGTCACACAATCCATCACTGAGGGAAGTTAGGACAGGAACTCAAGAAAGACCTGAAGCAGAAAGCACGGAGAAATGCCCATTCACTGACTTCCTCACTGACTTCTGGCCAAGCTGGTTTTGTCATATGGCTCACGACTACCTTACAAGGGCAGTACTACCCATAGTGGGCTGGCCTTCCATAGCAGTTAGCGATCATGACAACACACCACAGGTGATTCTTCAGTTGAGATTTCCTTTTTCCCAGGTGTCTCTAGGTTATGCCAAGTTGATCATAAAAACAAACCAGGACAGCAGTCACCAATTTACCCAAGGTACTTAAACTCTGTCTGCTAGGGTAGACAAAATACCTGATCAGGTGATTGAAATGTAGATTCAACTTTGAAAGGAAGGAAGCAGGCTATTTAGAAATGCTGCCTGCATATTTGAAATACTTATCGGAGGGGCTAGAGATGTAGGTCATTTGATTTTAGTGCTTGCCTAGTTTGCATGAGTTCAGTCCCAGCACATTATAAATGGGGTATTTTGACACACACCTGAGTGGTCTTAGCACCTGGGAGGTAGAGGCAGGAAGACTAAAAGTGCAAGGTTGTCCTTAGCTACATAGAAAGTTCTGAACCAGCTGGGGATACATGAACTCCTGGGGTGGGGGGGAGGGGTAACATGAACTATTTAGTTGCAAGAATGAGGTGAGGAATTAGCTGGCTACCATGAGACCTCATAAAATACCATCTTGTTGAGTTTTAGTAAGACTCACTCCCAGTTCCTCACCTCTGCAATGTAAAGCCCCAGTCTCAGAAAGTTTACTTATGCTAGCCAAATACACCAATCGAAGCAGAGTACCAACTGAATAGTTTTCCGAAAACATGCCCAACACCAGGGGCAAAAATCTTTGAGCTTAATGGTGATAGATGTAGCCATATAAACATTTCAGTCTCTTTACACAGAATTAACTATAAACAAAATTGATGACTTTGGATGAATATCCACCTGAAAAGGCCTCATAGGACGAAACAAGAGAAAGACAAGTGTCTCACTGTGAAAGCGTGAAAGGCACATGTGTGGAATTCAGGAAAGAAAGCATCACAGCTGGCCAGTAACTGAAGCTCTCAGTCCTTCTCCCTGCTGCCAGCTGTGTGCGGTGTGCCTTCACCTGCTTGCAAGCTCAAGCTATCATACTGATAACTTAAAATCAGTCACAGTGAGAGTATTTACACCACAGAAATCAGCAAGTGATACGGAGCAGGCTTGTTGTTTGTTTCTTGGAAAGCTAGTTATTAAATATTTACTGGCTTGCTACTTGTGCAGTCAATCACTGCCTGTCACCTGGACCTCTCCCAAGTACACTGAAATGGACTCACATCTTCTGTCCTATCAGTGTCTTTAAAGAAACTCTGACCTCCTACATACTTCTGCTTTCCTTTACAGCCAACTGTATGTGCTGAATCCTTTATTCATTTCCTAATCATTCTTCAAGACACTGAAGTAGTTTGGGGGCTACCACCCCATCTCTAACATAGCTGTTGCTGATCTGAAAGACCTCCAAGAAGCCGGGATTTTATTTTATGGATACTTTTTATCTTCATTGACCCCACTCTCATCCCACATATGTGTGTGTGTGTGTGTGTGTGTGTGTGTGTGTGTGTGTGTGTGTGTGTGTGTGTGTGTGTGTGTGTGTGTGTGTGTGTGTGTGTTTCTGGGTGTGGAACCCAAGGACTCTCACGCTAGGCAAGCACTGAGCCACAATCCAGTCCCCTCCCCCACCCTGGGCCTTTTCACAGCATTCAATTCTGTTGATTATTACTTTCTTCTTGAAATGCTCTACTCCTTGAGTTCCAATGACATATGACCTTGGCTGTCTTTCCATTTCTGTCTTTTCAGGTTCTCCCATTTCCACTTCGATTTCCCTTACTTTCTGTGTGGTGCTGGACGCAGAACCCAAGGCCTTGTACATGCGATGCATTCTATCACCTCAGCTTTATCTTCAGCCCTTGCTTCCACTTCTAAGTATTGGTATTTTCCAGAAATTAGTCTTCAACTTTCTCTACTTTCCCCCTAGGTAATTTCATCCACTCACGTGGACTTAAATACCATGTATAGATCAATTTTTTTTCATATTTATATCCGCTCTGTAAACTGTAATTTCCTACTTGATGTTCTCCCCTCTAGTGTCACAAAAGTCCCTAGGTTGACACCTTTGTCTCCCTTACCCTCCTGATCACCAAATCTAGGTTGATTTTCACTTTTTCTTTCTTTTGTTTGTTTGTTTGTTTTGTTTTGTTTTTTGAGACAAGATTTCTCTATGTGTATCCCTGGCCATCCTAGAACTGGCTCCGTTGACCAGGCTAGACTTGAAACTCAACTATCCTCCTGCCTCTGTGTCCTATATGTAGTGATTGATTAAAGGCATGAGGCACCACCACCTAATTTACTTTCTAAATATCTCCCAAATGTGTTCTCTTATCTGCATGTCCATCATTCTGTCTGAGCTTCCATGATCACTCAGCTAGACTGCCCCAATAGCCTTCCTGCCTGGAGTCTTCTCCCTTTAGTTCACCCTACCCCGAAGCCAAGGATGTTCAAAACATTGCTGGTGTCATAAGCCCTCCTCCTGCAAGTAAGCTTCCTGTTGCTTTCAGAGGTTTGTTTTTTGTTTTTCCAGTTCTGGGGATTGGACCCAGTATACCATGAGCAGTTGGCAAGCATTCTTATCACTGACTATGTCCTTAGTTCCGCTCCACACTTTCAAGATTAAAACAATGCAATGCCCTTGAGCCCTGCCTGATCTTGCTCTGCCTCCTGCACTCCAGGCCCTGAGAATTCCATCCACATCAGCTTTTTTTTTTTTTTCTTTTTTCTTTTTTTTTCCGGTTTTTCGAGACAGGGTTTCTCTGTGTAGCCCTGGCTGTCCTGGAACTCACTCTGTAGACCAGGCTGGCCTCGAACTCAGAAATCCGCCTGCCTCTGCCTCCCAAGTGCTGGGATTAAAGGCGTGTGCCACCACTGCCCGGCCCACATCAGCTTTCTATCAGCTCTCTACCACAGAGCCCCAGCCGCAGCCCTGGATCTTTCTGTTTTCTTGAACAAAGACTTATACATACTCTTGCTTTACCTGGAGTGTTCTTGAAGATTCCTATGTAATTTTCAGATCTTAATTCAAACGTCACTTCTTCCATGAAGACTTATATACTAAACTACCAGTCTTCAACATCTTTCTCCCCCGCCATCTACTCTCAAGGCACACAAAACACCCATCCCCCTTTTTGTTTGTTCATTCATTTATTTACTTATGTTAAATTTGTATTTACTTATTCTGGGATGGAGGAGACATGAGCATGCCACAGTGCGTATGTGGAGCCTTTAACATAGTGGCCTTTTGGGGATAGTTAAGATCTAGCTACAGTAATGGGGTATCATGCTGTTTTGATACATATATGCATTGTTTAAGTTCAGGTGAACACACACACATTTTGAATGATAAATATCAACTGTTTATCATTCAATTATGGTGAGAACATCCAAAATCATTTCCTATATCTTTGTGAAATGTACAGTACATTACTATTATCTATAGCAAGAGACTAGTGCATAATAACACACCAGAACTTTTGGGAGGCATTGCTGTGGATTTAATCCAGAGCTTAATGCTTGTTAGAGAAAAGTTCTACTGCTGAAATGCATTCTTAGCTCTAGAGTTTTTTCTTTTCAGAATTTTGTACTTTTTGTTATTTCTTTTTTTAGGCAAGGTCTCATGTAGCCAAGGTTGACCTCCAACTTGCTGTGCAGTTGAGGATGATCTTGAACCCCTGATTTTCCTGCCTTCACTTCCTAGTACTGGGATAGGCTAGGCATGCTGGCTCTTGCCCATAATCCCAGCACTCAAGTAGTGACAGGAAGGTCAGGATTTCATGATCAGGATGGAGATCTGGCTTATCTATCAGGAGTATCTGCTGCTCTTGCAGGTGGCCTGAGTTTTGTCCCTATGTTTAACAGTCTGTAACTCTAATTCCAGGGGATCCAATACTCTCCTGGCCTCCGAGGAACTCTGCACAATATGGAATACACTCACACAGATACATACACATACATAAAAAGAAATATTTTAAAAATTCAATGTTATAATTATATTACATTCTAAAAAATAGTTCATGGTCATAGGGCTTCACATTGATGATGGCATCTAATCCAAATCACTTCCTTGAGGCCTCACCTCTAAACACCGTGCTGGAGTTACATTTACACCTTCTCAGTATCTCACAAAGGGGACTACATTTCAACATAAGTTTCTGCATAGGACAACCACAGCAAATAGCATCCTGAGACCTGTCACTGTACTTGGGAGTACTAACTGCTTCCATCATGCTCTGCTCCAAATTCCTTTTTCCTAGCTGAAGGCAGAGTGACCTTTTCAAATTGCAAATGGGCTCCTGTCACTTCCTCATTCCAAACTGAACAGCTCCTCACCATCGAAGGGATCATTTCTCCAGCAGGTTCAGGTAGCACAGCATCTGGGTATCAGGGTGTCCTTTCTAGAATGCCAGGAAATAATTGATATATTAAATTACACCATATGAAATAGAATGATTTTTTCTATAGAATACTTCTATGAACGGAAAATAGTCTACATTATGTGAGTGCAATATAAAAGCATAGCCACAAGCACAGATGTCCATGAAAAGACAAACTGTTGAATTAAGCATGATCAACACTGGGATTGTCTGTTTAATATTCATTTACTACTCATTCGTTCATTTTGTTGCTTGCTAGCTGATAAGTAGGAGGATCTCTCAAATATTTAGGACAGATTTACCTTAGCGATTTCTTTAAAAGAGAAAATTCTACCTATTCACTTTATTTTTTTCATTTGCTCTCACTTGTGCCAGGCACACATTGAGACACTGGATGGGCATTCTCTTTAGACAGCACATCCTGAGCACCTCTAGTCTGGAGCAAAAAGCCCAAGCAGTTTGCTACCACAAACACAGTTCTTCCAGACATGGTCCCATCTTATCTTGCAGTCTTTAAAGCCACTGGCTCCTTGTCCCACCCCTTCTGTTCGAGATCTGGAGTTTCTTAAGCCTTCTCTTCCTCTCTTTTATTTCTTTATTTTTCTTTGCTGTACTGAAAATCAAACCCAGGGCCTCCTGCATGCTCACACTGAACTATACCCACAACCTGGACTCCTTCCTTCCTTCTTCCTTTCTTTCCTCCCTTACTTTCTTTTTATTGTCCCATTTTTTTATTTATGTGTGCAGGTGCACTTGGGCCATGGCACACATGTGGAGGTTAGAGGACAACTCTCAGGAGTCTATGGCCTCATAGAACCCAAGAATTAATTAAAGTTGTTAGTGCCTCTACTTGTTCACCCATTCAGCTGACGTCTTTATTTATATCCTTCTTTAAAAGGTGTGTGTGTGTGTGTGTGTGTGTGTGTGTGTGTGTGTGTGTGTGTGTGTTGTGTATATGCTTGTGGTGATCAGAAGACCAAATGTTAAGACTCAGTTCTCTCCTTCTATTATGTGGATGCCAGGACTGAAATCAGGGTTAGAGGAGGCTTCCTTTACATGCTGAGCCATCTCTGTGGGCCCTCCTGTTCTTAAGCATACTTTTATTATGATCTAAGATAGGGTGTCGGGTAACTGAGGCTGACTTTGAATTCACTATGTAGGTGATGATGACCTTGGACTTCTGATCCTCCTGCCTCACCTTCCAAGTGTTGGGATCTAAGGTACGTGCCACTAAGCCTGATTTTTGCAATGCTGGGGTCACTAGAACCCAGGGCTTTGTGTATGGTATGCAAGCACTCTATCGACTGAGCTACATCCTCAGTTCCAACCTGCCTTCCTCAAAACTTATCAGTTAACACGTGGCATGTGCCTCCATGCCAGGCCTTTTTGTTTGGTTTTGGTTTTCAAGACAGGGTTTCCCTGTGTAGCTTTGGCTGTTCTGGAACTCAGTCTGTAGACCAGGCTGGCATTGAACTTAGAGATCTGCCTGCCTCTGCCTCCCGAGTGCTGAGATCAAACGAGCGCACCACCACCCTCTGGCTTCCAGTTTTTACCTGACTTTACCATGCAGTTGATGTTGTCTTGATCATGTTGGTTTTGCTTTCTTCTCTAACTTCCTGATCTTAGATCATCCTAAGGGCTTCTCTACTCATGTGAGACCAATTCCACCAGCCTTCATTCTCTCCTTTCCTAAAGCCTCCATTCAAGATAAGGTTGGGTGGTTTTTTCCTGAGCTTTTGGCTGTCCATCACTATTGTACCCCTGCCCACATCATATCCAGTATTAGTAACCCACCTCAGCAGTCACAGTGATCTCTGTAAATGTTGGATCCAATTAGGACCCAATTCCTTTCTAGCAGGGGAGCCAGCTCCCCTCCCAGGCAGAAGAGAAGTTGTGGATTGCTCCAGCTTCTTTAAGAAAAGTAGAAATATAAAAATAGTTTATTTACATGCCTCTGTTAATTTCTTGAGTCAGGAGCCTTGGACTGAGTACCTGTCTGACACGGCACTGTGCTGGGCCTTGGTAGCCAGGGTGCCACAAGGACACCACAACAAACATGCACATATGTTCATGGGAGTGCCTCTGAGTCCAAAAATTCGCCTTCAAAAAAAAAAAAGCCTCCTCACTCTCGAAAAACAAAACAAAACAAAAAAAGCTTCCTTACAAAAAACCTCCCCCCTCCTTCTTCTTTGAAAAAATAACGGGGACAGAATCTCACTTAGCCCAAGCTTGCCTTGAACTTGACTTGTAGCTGGAATTACCTTGAACATGTATTTCTCCTGGTTTCCCCTTCTGAAGTGCTGAGAGCATAGGTATGTAGGATATACCACACCTGATTTATGTGGTGCTGAAAATCAGATCCAGGGCTTCCTGTATGCTAGGTAGGTGCTCTCCCAACTCAATGAACTGCCCAGTCTCTCCCCAAACCTCTGCCCCTGGCTTTTGTTTTTAATTTCCTGAAGTTTTTTTTCTATCTCGAAAGGAGGAGAGAAGGAACAAAACTTACCAATTGATCATTTATAATATCTCTTCTCTCCTCAGTCTTTCTGCCTCCCCTGTACCTGAGAAGATAACCTAGACCAAAGACAGAAGCACAGACTCAAGCTGTCTCCAAAACTTCTGTAGAACTGAACGTTCTTTGTAGAGACCGAAAGCAGGTAAGGAAGGAAGGAAGGAACAAAGGCACTGCAGGAGATTTGAATTACATACTCTATCTCAGGCTGGGAGGTCCTGCATTGTAAAGAGAACTTGTTCCTGTTCTCATCCCCTCTAGGGACAGGCAGCTGAGTGTGCCACTTCCGTAGGACACCAAGGTATCTGTGCTGAAGTGTCCCCAGTGCTGCGGGGCCTTATGAGGGATGTGTGTAGGGGTAGAGGCAGGCAGGACTCCTCACAGGATCCCCACAACCCCATTATGGCCTCCATCCAGCTCGACCCTCCTGGTAGCAGCTCTTAAGTCTGTTTTTAGCTAAATCCCATGCCAGTAGCAGAGTTTGGCCTGCGTCCTTTTTCATCTAACACATGGCAGCCTTTGTCAGAGAAGACTCAAGGACTACCTACTGGAGGCCTAGCCTGGAAGCAGCCAGTGTCTGATTCCCCACCCCCATCCGGTTGAGGCCCAAGCCTTAAAGCAGTTCCTCAATTTTAGTCTTGTCTTTATGTGTTTGTGCCATATCAGTCTAGGGCCTAGGCCTTCCCCAAGTGTTCCTGAGGGTCTCAGAAATTACAGCTGCTCCTCTTCCTTGATACCGTCACCCACCCTGTGGTCTCTGTTTGTTCCAGGCCCTTCTCTTTTAGCCCTCTCTCTTGAGTATCTAGAACAGTGATGGAACAGGGATCACTTAATGGGACCCCACTTTAGGTACTGGGGACACGTTGGTTTCAGAGAGTCCTTGTGCTCAAGGTGTAGATGTGAAGAGCTCCCTGAGAACTGAGATGCATTCACTGCCAGGTGCAATGCAGGACCAGGGCAGTTCTTTTGTGAACACTTCAGTTTCCTGCTTCTGCTCTCCCATACTTTCTAGGCCTGGCCTTTGTGAGAGATCCCTCTCCCTAGTTTTTTCTTTCTTTCTTTTTCTGCTGTCCCCTCCTCAGGAGAGAGACCTAAGATCCTATCATTGGGGGGGGGGGGGGCAGCTCTTGGGCCTTTGACAAACCATGTCATGCCAAGTTCATCAATCATATGGAGCCAACAAAGAGCCAATCCCAAGACAAAGAGAAGAGGAGAGGGGTGGATTTCAGGGCTAGGGAGGTGGGGAAACATGCTAGGGAGAGGACCACCAATAGCAGTTGGCTGGGAGGAAAAGGAGAGCAGGCAGGTACAGTTCTAGCCTTCGGATGTGACGAGCTGGCCCAGGTCAGCCATATAGTCCTGGGTTAAATGAGTACTGAGGAGCAATTGGAACTGGACAGAACAATTACCCCTCCTGTATCTGCATCTACCTCAACAGAACTAGAGACCTTCAGTTCCCATTCTTAGACTTCCCTTCTGTCTCCCTAACCTAAAAAGGTGGAATGCTCTGTATCCCTGTTCGCCCTGTTCATACTGAGAGCAGGGACCAGAGGGGGACGAGTGAGGTCAGTTTTTATTAGGTACAGTAGTGGGGAGCCGGGCTCCATGGAAATTACAGCCTACTGCAACAGAAGCTTGGGCACCTCAGGACAGGAGAGATGTCCTCCACAAGTCACAGCTCAGTTGTGGGACTGCAGTGCAGTTCCCCCATTAATGCTCCATTTCTAATCTGTAATGTGGTGGCACTGCAGGTGCCGAAACCCCTGCCCCACCACCGCCCCTCCCCAACCCAAGGAGATAACATGATTAGTTAGGGTTATGCTACAGGAAAGCATTGAGACTCCAGAGGCCAATGCTCCCCCGCAAGCACCCAGGGTTCTCAGTGGGGAGCACGAGGGGTTATGGGAGCTGGGAAAAGAAAGAGGACTGCAGATCTCAGCCTAGGAGCAGAGAGAGGGAGGGGGAGGGGCAGGGACACCCTTCCAGCCTCAGGTCTGGGGGCTCAGGGATGTAAAGGAAAACAGGGGTGTGTGTGTGTGTGTGTGTATGTGTGTGTGTGTGTGTGTGTGAGACAATTCAGCAGAGGTCGGGACGTACCACGGAGCCCAGTAGCGGCAGGGAGGGGGGCGGAGGACGTGGTCACCGAGGGGAACCCCCGCCCCCTTCACAGAGGCCGAGACTCGGGTTGCAGAGAGAACTGGAACTGGGCTCGCCCTAGGGGAAGGCAGCGCGGCCAATCCGTCCCCTCCCCACACCTACTCTGAGGGGGTGGATGATAGAGGAGAGGTTGGGGTTGGAGCAGCGGTGAGGGGGCCCCTCCCTGGCACCTCCCTCCACTAGACTTGGTCGCGCCCGAAGTGTAACACTTTCTCTTTGTCGGAGGAGCTCTTCTGTTTCCCTGTGCAGCAGCTCCCGTTGCGGAGGCACTCGTTGCAGCCCTGGCGGACCAAGGAGCGATGGCAGCGGCCGATATAGCTCGCCAGGTGGTGAGTGTAGGGCTTGGGTACCAATCCCCGGGCTAGGGGTTGAGGGTGTGGGGCTGAGGACGGCGGAGCAGACTTGGTTGCGGCTCGGCTACCACCGCTACCACGAGGAGGGCAATGGGGTAGCATCCAGGAGCAGAGAGGCAAGGCGGGACTTTTTGCTCCTGGGGTCAGCGGCTCGGTCTACTCTTCCCCCAGCATGTCTAGGAGACCTGTGGTGGCGGGAGGGTGGGGGGCGCTTGGAGAAGCGTACTGGCGGGCAGCTGAACTTGCATCGCGGGAGAGAGCTGCAGTGAGCGCCTCCGCCTCCCTTGCTGCAGCTGCGGCCCCGCCGCTGGGGCGTTGCCGAATGAATGGCAGCATGGGTCCGGAGCACTCCGGGGCCCCTGTCCCCTTAGCTTGGGAGCGCCCCTCGCACAGCTGCCTGCTGGGACTCCAGCTTGTTCAATAAGAGGGGCGCGGAGCTGGGGTAGCCCGGGACCTAAGGCAGAGTGTGGTGAGGGGGGCGGGGAGATGACTGGATGGAGTAGGGTTTCTCCATATGCATTACATATGTGACTGCGTCTGTATGTGTATCAGCGTGTGCGCATATATGTGCATGCGCGCCCTCCTGCTTTCCCCGTTGCAGGGTTATGTGACCCTGAATGAGTCGGCCTGTTTCCGTGTGCTCACCTCTAGGTGTGTGTCCCTGTGTTCGAATGCTGTGTCCACTTGTGCTGTGTACCGCGGGGTCCCATTTGTGTATCTGTGGAAGGGAGCGAGGGGTGCAGTTTATCCAGGCCTGTAGGTGGCTGGTTGCGTATTTTGGCACGTTTCTGAGTGTCGGTCTTGGGTTCAGCGTACATGGGCTTATATGCTAAAACCTGTGGCGCTAACATCTTTCTGTAGAGACCGAAGAAAATAGTGTGAGACTTGCAGAAGCAGTGTTCTCTCTTCTTTCAGTAACGATCAACTCTGGAGGAAAAAATAAATAATTTTAAAAACTAAAGTTTTCCAGCCAGGGACGTGCAGAGAAATCATACCCAGGAACCCAAGGTTCCATGTTTGTTTGTTTTAGGTCCGAAGTTTGCTTACAAAGGGAGATGAAAAGTGGTGAGAACAATTCCACCAGCAGGATAAGCTGAAGCAGAATGAGGTAGAAGGTAACCAGGCATAGCCCACTACCCCAAATACTGCTGGATGAAAAATGATAACCCTGCAACCTCCCATTTATTTAGAGAAACAGCCTGTATAATGAGACTGCTGTGCAAAAGGGGGGAGTGGGAAGCAGCCTCTGGGGAGTTGGTGTAATTGCAATTGATTTGTTTTCTAAATCTGAATCAAGAATCTGATAGCATTTTCTCTACAGATAAAGAAGTTTATTCCGTTTCCTGTCTGGCTTTGGAAGGACAGGGTCATTTATTCTAAACCTAATCTACCCCATGTACATCCCAACCCAGAGCTCCTTAGGAAGCCATAATGTAGAAGGTAGAGACAGATATGAGACACTGCTTGATGATGATGGAATTCGAGAGATTTCTCAATATTGACACCATGATATTTGTTGCTTCTAGTGTTTTGAGGACAACCAGGGCGATTTTCTTATCGGCATTCTAAAGATGCTATAGTTTTAAGAAGATGAATCCGTTTCCTGGATTATACTTGCTCTATCCTTAGTGACTAAAAAACAACACTAATGATTTTTTTCTTGCTCTAATGAATTTACATTGAGCTGCCCTCACCAGTCTCCCTTACCTGGATTAGGATTGCAAGACTGATGTTGGTGAGGGAGAACATTCCAGAAGGTTGCTTCACCTTAGGTACAACTCAAACAATCCAGAGACCACCTTTGTTTTGCAGATGGGGAGGGCAGAAAGGGGTGGTTTGGGGGTCCCCTGATTTGCTTTGGGACAACTCTAGTTTGCTCTGGCTGGCCTTACCACATTGCGAACGGAAAAACATAATTGTGTGGCAAATTCTGGAGCAGCCTAAGCATTTGAGACTTTGTTATCATGATAAATGGGTTTCTGGGAAAACTGACGTCACTCTCCATGCTTCCCTCCCTCAAGCCAGTGAAGCTCTTATTTATGTGTCATTTGTCTCTCTGCTTTCCTTTGTGTCTGCAAAAAGTTGTAATTCACCAGGGGAAGCTGGAATTAACTCAAGAGACTTTGGGTGGCTGGTTGCTTCTGGTTTCTTCAAAGGAGTATGTGTCTAGGACTTTGGAAGAGAAGACCAGAGAGCCAGGCTACATGTGGCAAGTTTAGACGTTCTTCTTAGTAAGTTCTGAGGCATGATGACTGTCTTGGTATGTGTGTTTCAGTGGCTTCACAGATTCACTGGAGGATCACTGTCATCAAACATTGTTAGTGGTAAAACTGACATGGCAGTTGTTCAGTAGGGCCTACATTTGGGTGTGTATACTCCTTGGAAATTTATAATTCAGTTGCATCTGATCTGCATGAACCCCAGAAAGAATTCTGCATGACAGCACTATGTAGGAGTACTTGTTTGACTGATGTGAATAGTACTATATAGCCAGCCCTTGTCAACCATGCCAAAAAAAGTGGCACACATGGTTCATGACTTTCAAGGTTCTAGCCTAGTTGAAGACGCAAATTGTGGATGCTGAGATAATTAAAGAGGTAATAAAAGATCCCTGAGGTATGTCCCACCTCTGAGGTGACTTGCACTGTCATTGCTCTGTATTTAGAGAGGTTACATGACTGACTCATCCAGGGTGACCTAGGAGGGCACAGTGCAGTCACCAAAAGCTCTATCTCTTGGCTTAATGTTACATTTCTGGTTCAGATTGTAAGTACTGTACTTCAGAAATCACTAGTTCGCCGGGCAGTGGTGGCGCACACCTTTAATCCCAGCACTTGGGAGGCAGAGGCAGGCGGATTTTTGAGTTTGAGCCAGCCTGGTCTACAGAGTGAGTTCCAGGACAGCCAGGGCTACACAGGGAAACCCTGTCTCGAAAAACCAAAAACAAACAAACAAACAAAAAACCCAACAACAACAACAACAACAAAAACCAGAAATCACTAGCTTGAACAAATTGTACCCACAATGGGAACAGTTACAGTCCACCAAGCCACTGCCCCTAATGAACGATCTTGCAAGGACAACAAGAGTTGTCATAGCCAGGGCTAGCCTGGAGCAGCTGTCCTCAAGTTGCCACCTGCCATTGAGAAGAAGACTGCTTCTGCATTCTGGTCTTACAATTAGTGACAGTTATCTACTACATCGTTTGTTTGTTTGTTTGTTTGTTTGTTTGCATTGAGACAGACTTTCACCTGTCAGCCATGGTTATGCTAGAACCCCTGCCTCAGGTACTCTGGACAGCAGTTAACTTATGGCCTCCCTCTTGAAGTTCCTCCTTAATTCTTTTTTTAAAAAATATTTATTTTTATTTATACAAGTACACTGTTGCTGACTCCAGACACACCAGATTCCATTACAGATGGTTGTGAGCCACCATATGGTTGCTGGGAATTGAACTCAGGACCTCTCGAAGAGCAGCCAGTGCTCTTAACCTCTGAGCCATCTCTTCAGCCCTCCTCCTTAATTCTTAATCACTAAAAGTAACAATTGTACCCCTCCCAAAAAAAAAGACAGAGAAAAACTAAACCCCGTAGATCTACCTGAGGACATAGTGCTAAAGAAAGTTTACATGGCCCCAAAGAGTGAAAAAGTGTTGGATCCAAGTCAAGGGAATATGGGCAATCATACAGTTTCCCATCTTTCTTTCTTTTTTCTTTTTTCTTTTTCTTTTTTTTTGGGGGGGGGGGTTTCGAGACAGGGTTTCTCTGTGTAGCCCTGGCTGTCCTGGAACTCACTCTGTAGACCAGGCTGGCCTCAAACTCAGAAATCTGCCTGCCTCTGCCTCCCGAGTGCTGGGATTAAAGGTATGCACCATCTTTCTGTGCCTTTAAGGTTTTTCAAAAAAGTTAAAGGAGCTGGGTATGGTGGTGCTTGCCTTAGACGTCTCTGTGAATTTGAGGCCAGCCTGCTCTGCAAGTTTTAGGACAGCAAGGACTACACAGAGAAACTCTGAAGGGAGGGAAGGAGGGAGGGAGGGAGGGAGGGAGGGAGAGAAGAAGAAAGAGAGAGAGAGAGAGAGAGAGAGAGAGAGAGAGAGAGAGAGAGAGAGGAGAAATATCACGGTGCTAACCCTCTGTGTATGGCTTTTTTCTTCAAAGGAGTTTCTAGTTTAATGGATGGTGGAAGCAGACACAAATCTTTATGTAGGGCTGGTAAGAGGGCTCAGTGGGTAAAAAACACTTGCCATGAAAGTCTGAAATTTGAGTTTGATTCCTAGAATATACAAAATCAACAAAACCCTCTGACCTCTGTACAAATGCCACAGACTGCAAATCGCCCCCCGGATTTGCACACTAATAAAGTGTTTACAAATCCATATTTAGTTATCATTATCCTAAGTGCTAAAGAGAAGAGCTACTGCCTGCCATGAGAAGTCATTGTGGGGGACCTAATTCAGCCAAGGCTGAAGGCTGTAAGTGATAGGAGAGGCTTCCTGAGGGCTTCTGGATAGGAAAAGGGTAGGTGTGAAGATGGGTGAGATCACACTTCTGCCACTTGCTTGGGAACAGTTCATTTGTCAATTCATCCACTGCTGTTTTCATTCATTCTCCAACATTTATTTATCGGGCACGAACTCTGCCAGGTCCTGTGCCAAGTGCTGCGAATGTAGTGGTGGCCAAGGCATGGAGGAACTCTGCCCCCTCTCAGAGCTGCCAGATGAGGCAGGAATGAGCCCTGTTTCCTCTTGACATTTTAAATCCAGGAAATGTGAGTGTTAGTGGTGTATTTATTACAAAACTTCATTACAGTAGACTAATATGCCTGTGTAATAAAACGAGAATTTGATCTGCAATCATATGCATAGCATTTACTTTGTGGAGTGTCTGATATAAATTTTCTATTAATTGCTGGCTTTGTTACCAGTATGGCCCCACACCTTGTGTCTGCAAGGGAACAGCACCATCGCTTTAACTTGAGCAAAACTAATTTACAAAGTTAGTCTGCTGGAGGAAAATAAAAGCACTATTACAAAATTAAATAGCACTGTTTTCCAGGCTTGCTGGGATTTTTGGATTGTCAAAGCCATGACTTTCTATTAGCAGCAACAAGTGAGAACGTTGAAACTACATACAAGACACTTGGAAAGAAGAAAAGGGGATGGGGAAGGGAGGGAGGAAGAAGGTAAGGAAGGAAAAAGGAAGTCATGCATAGATATAAGATGCTTAGCTCTCTTGAAATGCTTCCATCTGTATGACTTCATTTTCCCCAACAACTTCCTGGACAGGTATTCCTGGCCTCTTCATTTTATGCCTGCAGCAAGCAAGAAGCTTAAGTCCAAAGCGTTATTGCTGGTCAGTGGATGAGACAATGAAACACCTAACAGAACACACAGATTCTCTTTTTTAAAGCACTAGTCTTTCCAAGGTGTTTCTAAGAAATTAAAATTCTGCCATGTCCTCATTTCCCCCTCTTTTCCTTGCATCTGCCAACATCCCCCAAAGTGGTCAGAGAAAAGCAGGCTTGGGAGCTGTGGAGACTCTCTGACAGTAAAAAGATTCTTAGCTTAAATCCAAGATAGCACAGTCACGGGTTGTGTGGGTTTTCTTTTTCTCTCTCTCCATATTGCTTTAAATAAAAATCTTGGAGCCACCAGCCATGTAATGATGGATTATTTTAAGTAACAACTGGAGGGGGTACGGAATAAATTAGAAACACAGACCCTTCCTCCTCAGTTTGGCAGGAGGCGGCTTCTGCTGAGGGGATTTGAAACCGTGGGCTTCTCAGCTGCCTGCACAGAGGAAGGAGGCCACATGCTCGGGAGGGTGAGAAACAATGTTATCCTCTTCTCCAGTGTCTTCCCACTAGAGACAGCCATCTGCTGAATTATGCAGCAGGCTCTCAGCTGGCCCTGGAGTTGGGTCATTCCTGTGACCAGGGAAAGATTTCCAGGCCTTCTCAGGGACAAACCTCTGGGTTCCGGTTCCCCCTGCCAGGGCTCTCTCAGAGCCCTAACACGGGCCCTGGGGTAACAAGAGCAGAGCTCCGCTCTCACAGCCCTGATGAGGTGCGAGGTGGTGTTTGGTTTCCTTCACCACAGAGGCCCCTAGCTCTGAACACTGGCGCAGAGGCAAGAACTGGGTTTTTTTTTTTTTTTTTCAGATCCCCGTTAAATGAGACCAGATGGAGGCAGAGGCAAATTCAGGCTCCCCAGAGGGCAGTTGGGCATTCACCCAGAGGCCTATGGGTAAACTTTTTCTTTCCTTTCTTTTTCTTAAAAAAAAAAAAAAAAAAGATTGGAGGTAACATGGCCAGAACACCTAGAAAACTGTTCAAACTGCCCGACTTGGAGGAAATGTGTGTGGCTTTTGTGGGAGAGTTGACCCACCCAGAGCAGGGGTCACCCCTAGCCTGAAGTGGAGATATTTTACATAGACAATGGCTTGTTGAGTTAGATAGATTCTTTAGCTCCGGTGCTCTTGAGTAGAGCTGGGCAGCTGGCCAAGCCTAGGATCAGGCTGGAGTCAGGAGAGACCTAGAGAAGGAGAGAGAAGTAGGGGAGAGAGATGAGAGTTGGAGCAAAGACCTGGGTACCATTGGTTGTCTCCATGGCCTCTGCTGGCCAGAGCTATCGTGGTAAGCCCACGAGCTTCCAGTTCATCTCCCTTGTCTTTTCTCACTCCTACCTGCATGGAGCCAGGAGCCTGATGGCCTGGAATTTTAGCAGCAGGAAGAAATACATCTGGTATTTAAGTCAGCTTTTCCATCTGAGAGAACAGTCTGCCTGATGCTAGCACCACTCGCTGCCACTAAATCATCACTGCATGACTCGGGACAAGTCACTCCCCCCCCCCCCCGTCCGAGTCTCCATTTCCCCCCTTTGCAAAAAGAGCCCTTAGGTTAGGTGATCTTTAAGGAAGTCTCCAGCTCTCAAGTCCCAATGTTTCCTTGTTCTCCAGACTCAATTCTGTTAGGTCCTTGCCTGCTTCTGCTTCTGCATGACGTAGTAGAACCAAGCCCTGCCCCTTCCCTCCTTCAGCCTTGAGCTGAGTGAGGAGAGAGTTTTGGAGAAGGAACTTATGCTTTTAGCCCAGCAGGGTCTCTGTAAGTGAACTAGAAACAGCCATTTGAACATTGCCTGTCTGGATAGGTATATATAGCTAATGACATTTTATAAAGATACATGACAACTGAATGTTTGTGGAATCTCACTTTAAATGCACTAGGAGAGCTGGCTAGTTAATGGAATCCTTGCTGTGAATCCTTTTATAAATGAGAAGCCACTTTGGAATTTATCTTTGGTATTAAAATCAGTTGCATCTATCGGCTTTGCCAAAGAGATGCCTTTACCCTTGTTTAGTAAAGATGGTTTCTCCTTTGTGTTTCCTTGAGATCTCCTAAACTGCTTCCCCACTGAAGCTTTGGAAAACATTGTTTCTCTTTAGAATGGTCCCTAAATTTCTATCCTAACCCAAGATTTTATATCTATAGTTTTCTCTTACCCTAACTTGATCAGTCCATGAAAACTCCTGACATTTGATATGTTGGGTACATTGATTTTTCCTTTTGTTGTTAAATTTTTGGATCTTATTGGTTCTTTGTGGCTCTCGAGTTGATAATATAGTATTTCTCATTCCTTTCACAACATTGAAGGCTGCAGATGGGGTTTTATCAGGACTTTTGACATGTTTCAGGACATAAGATTTGTCTTCTGGTTTACAGGACTATAATTATGTTGTTCTGTTTAGTAGTGAGTTATATATTAAATGTGACAATAATTCACAATAAAGGAAGGTAAGAATTTATTGTGTTGTTGGAAAACAAATGTCTTACATATAATAAAATTGCCCAGATGCTAAAGGCTATAGTTAGCTAAACTTACTGATTATCTGTGTGTGCAGCATTTTTTGATTGAAGTTGAGGATTTTTTTTTTCCTAAAATAGCTGAGGCCACTTTCCTGCCTAGGAATGTACTATCAGTCTTTATTCAAAACAAAACATTTTTCCAGATTATAAAACTAAAGTATGCCTATTCTAGAAAAAAATGGAAAACAGAATTGCTATCCCTAAAGTAACCTGTTACACTAGTTCTCTCTCTTCACTGGGTTGTGTATGCAAGGTTTGTTGTTGTTGTTGTTGTTTTCCTTTGCTTTGGGCAAGTATTTCATGCCATTTTGCACTCTTAGAAAAATATTTTCATTACTTACTTAATAGTCCATCCTATGTCATTGGGTGGTTGGATTGGTTTTGAAAGTGTAGGGGATTTACAGGTTCTCAGTGCCAGAATGATGGTGGAGCAAGGAAAGGGATGAAGGATTGGGCCCACCACTAAGCAGTCAATGAGGCTGCTGCTGAGAACCACACTTAAGCATTTGTCTCCTTTGCTAACATTTGAGTACAAAAGACCAGAGGAGAAAGTTAAGGGAAAGTCGAGTCTTAGGTCCAAATGCTTCCCCCCCTCCCCCATTCCTTCAGAATGACCACTGCTAACTTATATTCCTTGGGTTTGAACAGAGACAGGAAATTCTCTATTGACCCAGGTGGGCCCTGAGTTCCCAGAAGCCTCACTTAACAGTGTACTTTCTCTGTTGGGGCTGCTAGAGGAGAGGCAGTGGGCAGCAGAGGACAGCAGGTGCTTATCGGGTGCTTCTGGGACACTTTGCTTTCCAAAAACAAACACAAACACAAACAAAGAAACAAACAACCAACCAAAAAGCAATGGGAGAAAGATACACAGCTGGATGCACCATACCTTGTTGTTCTTAATATGTACCATGTGAATATTCAATTAAAAACTGAAATCGGTTTGTCCTCAGGAGGAGGCAGAAGAGAAGAACAGTGTTTCTGCCTCTGATACAAATGTGGTTATAACGTATTTCAAAACCGCAGGTGACTGCAGATTAGGAGCAAACAGGAAATGGAATTGGGCGGGGGGGAAGTGGGGGCTCTCTCAGTTCCCAGGAGCAACTTTCATTTTGCCTTCCTTTAGCTGCTCTCAGGCTACATTCTAACTAATCACCCGGACTGCAAACTGAATGGGCAAGAACTTTTCTTATCTTATTAAAAATATCTGTCAATTTTACAGGTAACAATGTGAGTTCATCTGTGTTATAAAAGAATGAAACACTACAAAACCTGATGACACCTCTGATTAGGCCCCTGTTTCCATTTCCTGTCCTCTGAGATAACTACCAGTATCTTTTAGTTTGGTGTCTTTTCATGCATCTGTCCTAGGTATTGGCATAGATTTATGTGCATATGCAAATATACCAGACTTTTGTACATACATGTGCTCATTACGCATGTCATTCTACAATTTCTGTTTTCTGTTTTACATCATGTCTTGGAGGTATTCACACCATTACATATGGACCTGCTGCATTCTAGTGACAGGACTGTTCCAGAATATTCATAATTTATTTTTCGGTTGTCTAGCATTTAAGGAGTTTCTAGCTTTTCATAACTAGCATCAAGGCTTTAGTGTATTTCCTTGCACATGAATCTTTGTACAGCTGTGTGAGGTTCCACAGAACAGACTGTAAGGGTGGTTGTGGTAGATTAACAATTTTGCTGATTTGCTGCTGTGAACATGGCGCCACCTGCTACTCAGGATAGCTAGGGAAGATTTCAGTGTCAGATGTGCTGGGCCAGGATGCTAGTCGTATCTCCTCTTCTGCACCTTGTAGTCAAGTGAACATTCAATTAACTGCAATCAGAGTAATTAGGATCTCAATTAATTATACCACCTTAAGAAGGACTAAGGAGATACAGCATCAGAGGTGCTGTAAGAGAGAAGGAAAGACACTTCCTGGGGTTATCCTGGGGTCAGTGTACATTTAGCCCAGTATTCTGTCCATAATTTGCATGCATATATTTCACTCTGAACAATGATGATCTTGATGTAAGATTCATTAGAGCAAGACAGGTGCTCTCTAGACAGACTTTTCTAAATCAAGAACTGTACAAATATGTTTGGAAGCTTTCTTACCCACAGAGATGGAGCCAAAATGTTGGCTCCTTCAACCCAGTAAATAGCAAGAAAAGCACATTAACCAGGCCCTCTGTCCCAAGTCCTCAAGTTCTCTAGTTCATTTAGGTAGAGTGGACACTGAGTAAAGGACACAAAAGAAATAGAGATTCCAAGTTATAGGCAATGCCACTAAATGCAAATCTATAGTTACTTCTCTATAATTTTTTTTTTTTTTTTTTTGGCTTCAGATGGCAGGAAACTGTTGGGTCATCTTTTACTTTTCTGATTATTTCCCCTTCTTGGCAAAACCCCCTTCATCACCCCATTATTCATGGGTGTTTCCCATATTTATTCTTTAGCTCGCTCACCCTTACTACCTCCCAGAGAGCACATCCAATTTTATATCTCTCACTCCCCAAATTTGTATCTCAGTCTTAAATGCTCTCTGCACCTAAAACCTCACATTGCTAACTACTTATTGACTTTCATCTCTTAGCTATCTCACCTTGAAATCAAATCTTATTTTCCCTGATGCATGTAATACTCTTACAAATCAAAGAGAAAAGACAAACATATATATTTTTAACTGAGCAAAATCATGACTAGATAATTTACATACACAATACCCATAAACGGTTGAAAATTTTTAATGTTCACTATCACTAATAAAACTCAAATTAAAGAATGTGATACCATTTTCCAATGAGTCAGTTCACAGTAGATAAAAGCCCATGAAACTTCATGGATACACAGACACACACATAGTAGTGACAGAAATACACATTAATATGGCCCTCTGTTAAGTGATGTATCCGTGTATAAAATCTGTGAACCTTTTGAGCTGGCAAGATGGCTCAGTGGGTAAAGGCACCTGCTTTTGTTGTCAGGCCCGACAACTTGAGTTTGGCCTCCAAAGCCCACATAGAAGGAAAGAACGAACTCTCGAAGATTGTTTTATGATGTCTACACATGCACTGTGGTATGAATGCCGCCATAAATATATACATAAGAACATACATAAATAAATACATAAATGTATGTATGTAAAAAAATATGCGGAGCCTTTGGTCCAATGGGCTTCAATTTTAGGAAATAGAGACATTTGCAACCCTGCAAGAAGACTGTTTGTTTGTTTGTTTATGTAGAAAACTTGGAGATACTGAGCAGGGAGTATCATGAACCATGTAATATTTAAAAATATTTCCTTTTAGATTTGTTTTATGTGATGAGTGTTTTGCCCACATGTATGTATACATACAATGTGCATGCCTGGTACCCTCAGAGGCCAGAAGGCAACAATTCCCTAGAACTGGAATTAGAAATAGTTGTGAGCCACCATGTTGAATGTTGGGAGCCAAAGCTCTGTAAGAACAGCAAGTCTTTTAACTACAGAGCCATCTCTCCAACCCCACATGCAGGAGTTGAAAAGCTCCTTCTACCTACACAGTACTTGACTGATGAAAGCAGGGGCAGAATATGTCTCCAGTGGTGTTGAAGTGACAAGGTGACAGGCATGTACACATTTTAAGAAAAAACGCTGGTTAAAGTCAACTAACCTGACTTGAGACTTAAAAGGGTGGAACTGGGGTTGGGAGCATAGCTTAGCCATAGAGCTCTGGAGTAGTGTGAGGATTAGAGATGTGGATTGCCATGCCCCAGTTATGTGGTGCTGGGGATTGAACCTAGGGCTTTGTGCATGTTAGGCAAGCATTCTCTCAACAGAACTACACCCTAGGCCCTATATTTAGTAATTCTTTCACAGTGGCGTGAGTTTTTAAGGTAAGGAGCTCTTCCTACTGCCTGCTATCTTTAGTTTGAGAATTCCTTGGACTTTGGAGCACTTGAAGTTTCATAGCGCTGAATTTGGAGGCAGGAAGAGATGATAAAATATGGCTCAGGAAACCTCAGCTCTGAGTCTGTCCCAATTCTGAGGCCTGCTACGTAGGAGGCTCCCTGGAGAGAGCATATTGGCTCTGAAGTCTCTTCGGTGCTTTGCCGAAGGCTGAGAACCAACAGCGGTAAACTTCCAGCTTACTGTTTGCTTTAAGCAAGAAAGAAAAGATGGGAAATGGGGAAAGGGAAGTGGAAGGGGCTGAAGTGAGTATAGAACAAGGTGATGTGAATCCATCCAGAAATTCATCAACCTAACTCAGTGATGGCATATGGCAGTCTGTCAAGTGTGCTCTGTTGGGAGTTTGTGAGGAGAGATGTCACAGGGGAATGAATGTACCAGATGGTAGTCACCAGAAGATGCTCTTGGAGGATCCAATGACACTGATGGGAGCAGGGACACCCCCTACACACACACAAACACACACACACACACACACACACACACACACACACACACACACACACACACACACACACTAGGTGAAGAGGTTGAACAGCTGCTCCGCCATCACATCACATCCCTTTTGGTGTGACACCTAGTCTAACAGTAGATCCAGTCAGCATAGGAGCTGCCTGCTGGCACAGCCTGGGATGCTGGTATGGTCCCTCTTGGCACAAACCACGGCCTTTTGGGTTGCTTTTGGCATCTTGGTGGTTACGGAAAGTTTCGCGCAGCCTCGCCCCACAGAATCTCTGCCTATTTCCATAGCCCATCATTCTTGTGAAGCTTGTCTGCCTCCAGCTTCCATTCCCCACCCTTCTCCTGACACCCCACCCTCAGCGGTGACCATTGGCAGTAAGCATAGTTTATGAGTACATGCAGGCCCTTTTAATCCTTTCCCTTGGTTCCTTGGAAGTCTGCCTGAGTTTGAGACTCTCCTCATTTTATAAAACCATTAACTCTAAGAAGCTTTGGCCCTCTGCTTTCCAGGGCTGGGAGTGGCTTGGCTGACCCTTGTGGAGTCAAGGGAGCCAGAGGAAGGCTGGAGACAGCTCCTTCCAGGCTAGAGGGAGCTACGAGTGTTTTACTGCATGGTGGACCAGTTTTTAGGATCCATGGATAACCTCACAGTGCAGTGATAAGGGCAGCTTCTGTTTGAGTGCTTTCCACATACCAGACAATATGCTATATGTGTGAGGAATATCGTCCTGTGGAGTCTGCACAGTCGCTACTTACTCGTGGTTTTGTAATGGGAGACTGAGAACTTAACTTATTAAAGCTTGAACTGCAGACGTTGGCCCCTGACTCAGACCTGCCTGATTTTAAAGTCTGTACTTTAAATTCATTTTAACATTTATCTATTTGTTTGTTTAGAGGGGGCGGGTAGCTGATGCCTCATGAGTGTGGAGGTCAGAGGACAACTTGCAGGAGTCGGTTTTCTCCTTCCACCATGTGGGTCCCAGGTTTTGAACTCAGGTCGTCAGGCTTGGCGGCAAGCGTTTTTGCCTACTGAGCCATCTCGCCTGCTGCCCAAACCTGTAAGCTTAACGTCTCCACTGTGCCATCTTTGTAGGTCTCCAAAGTGTTCTAGAGAAAAGGTTCACTGCCTTCTAAGGACTTTGGAATATTTATTGAATGTGTCTTCACACATTAATTATCATGTATATATATATGATATCATTATTATAGGTATTAATAAACAGATTTCAGTCCTCTTGTCACCTCTGAAATTCATCCTGTTGTCTCCTGTGACACATGTGGAAGGGAACTGTGTCTCAGAGAGGCTCCCCAGCCTCTGAATGATTGAATTGAGATCTCATTAAAGTTTGGATGAGTGGAATCAACTGCCCACATAGTTGATTCTCTCTAGAACCACAGTGGTATTTATTACTGAACCTATTGAATGCTGTACTGAAGCATCCATGACTTTCAAGCTGATGGGCCATTTTGCTTTTAGGTGTATGTGTTGCAGGTTGGGGAGGGGTGACTGAGGAAAGAGATGACACACTGGGCCTTTGTGGTTGTTACTTCCTGGCACAGGCTAGAGTGTGTGGATATGGTATGGAGATCCAAATGGCTTTGAAGCACGTTTTCATTTTCTCCCCTCCCTCATTCCCTCCCTCTCCAAATTAGGGCGAAGACTGTCGGACTGTCCCCCTGGCTGGACATGTGGGGTTTGACAGCTTGCCTGACCAGCTGGTGAATAAGTCAGTGAGCCAGGGCTTCTGCTTCAACATCCTGTGCGTGGGTGAGTATTTCCATGGCAGGAAATTCTATTACAGGATATAGATCCTTAATGGCTAGATGTGGCTTTGCAGGTAATTAGGTTAAATAATGTGTCATCCCCATCTAGTTACAGGCTTGCACCCCCAACCCCTCTTATTCTCTTATCCCTTTGTTTATTTTTGCAAGCATCCAGCTGCAATTACTTTTTCCCCCTCTACCCAGACCAGAATCTGGGGCCATACCTTAGGGGAAAACAGAGCTTTGTGAGACTCAATGGAAAATTTTGTTAAAGGGGGCTGGCCAGCTCGGTTACTGCTGTCAGCTTCTTTTTGGTGCAGAAGATGAGAACCAGGACAGAACTGGGAGTTGTGGGTAGCCGGCTGAGTCTCTCTAATTTGTCTAAGCTTGCTTGGTACAGTTGGAGCTTAAGTGTAGGACTCACAGAGCTGCATGCACAAATTTTTTATTCCCTAACCTGTATCTGTGCCTAGGCTTTATTTTGTTTTGTTTTAAGACGAGAGTCTCATTATTGTGGCCTAGGCGCTCAACAAGTCACCCAGACTAGCTTCTAATTCTCAGTCCTCCTACCTTAGCCTCTCAAGCACTAGGGTTTGGCTCATGCACCCTCATACCTATGTGGGGAGACATAGTGACTTGAGCCCACTTGGTGTGCTAATCATAGCACAAGGAGAGTTCAATAATATTTCTGAAGTGAATGAATGCGTTGAGTCCACAGGAGGCACCCACTATGCCTCTCAAAAGTTTCTCACATAAGTGGTTTTAGCTCCCAGTCTGCAAAGTGAAGCTTGGAGATCGTAGTCTTATCCTCATGAAGAAGACAAGCGAGCACATAGGGATTTACCTGAGGCAACATGAAAAAATGGCAGAGCCAAAATACACTAGAGATGCAGGCCTGACTGACCTGTTGTTCTTCTCTTTGTCTCTAACCACTGCCAGCAATGTCCCTTGAAACCATGAAAGCACTTTAGAAACCATTGAGTACCATCAAACAAACATGGACAATTGTCATTCTTTAAGAATGTGTTTTGAAACCTTAAAAATCCCAAATTTACAAACATAATAGTAACTTATAATTTTCACCTCACAGTGCAAGAACATATACCTCTGTATTTTCAGTGACCTGCTTGCAAACCTTAATGGTTGCATAAATACCATAATAAAGCCAATTTCACACTGGCTGGAACACTTACATGCTGTTGCTACTTTCCTTTTCTTATTTTTGTACAGAGAATATGGAGAACTCATTCACATCATAGATTCAGACTACCACTGAACTAGGTACTTTAGTGGTTTAATGTATTGAAAAAAATCTTTTCCTGTTGGATGTAGTAGTATAGGTCTATAATCCCAGCACTTATGAGGCTGAGACAGGAGGATTGTGAATTTGAGTGTAATCTGGGTTGTGTGATGAGACCTTGTCTCAACTAACTAATTAAATAAATACTAGTCTTTGAAATTTTTTGAAGTCATTCATTTTCCTCTGATTTTCTTTACTTCTCCAGTACTCTTTACCAAGTCGTTTTCTGTAGGGAATTCACTGTACTTGTAAGGACAAACAGAGCAATAAGGTCACTTCTAAATATGGATGACAGGCGGTCAGCTAGCCTCACTCACTAGCAAAAGTGACTCACTGCCATGTATCAGCTTCAGAGCCTATGAGATAAAAATATGCGCTTCATGGAATTACACATCAGAGGCCTTAGAGTCTGGATAGAGATTGCCAAATCTTTGAATGCTGACAGTCTAACTCACAGTCACATTTCGGTGTTAATTGGGACGGGCATACAAATAAATGCAAGACAGGGCAATCAGCCTCAAGAACAAATGTCATCACGTCTAATATTGGCACTACCAAGTTTTCTGTTTAACTAACAAGATCAATCTTTGGCTAATGGCCAACTTATTTCACACAATATTTGATGACTGAAATATCCCAGTGCACACACATACCAGCTTCCCTTGGCATTCCTCCCAGAGTGCCGTATGACCTGTGCTGAAGTTGAGATGAAAGCAAACTGACAGGCCCCTGTGAGCAACCGTTCAACCTCCAGCAAAAGACTGACCTGGTAAAGCCCTGTGAGTCAGAATGGGACCTGATGTCAAAGTATAGGGAAATTTGTAACATGAGTCTTAAGATTCCCGAGGGCCCCCAAGATGAGGCAGCCAAGGTCAAGACAAGGTGAGTGGGTAAACAGTCAACTCATGTTCCCACCAGGGTATTGCTTGCTCATCTACAGCACTTTAACATGCATCTGATGACATGAAGTTGCTGAAGGGCCTGGGGCAGCCTCTCATCCCCAAGAAGTCATATATCTTTTCTTTCTCTTTATACTTGTCAAGTTTCAGGAAATGGCTCTCTTCTTATACTGTCCCCAGATAGGACCATTAGATAAACCAATCCCTGTTCTGGATCCAAAAATGCTTATAGCGCATGCCTCCCACTCTCTTACTGTATTCATGACCTTGCCATTGCTCAGAGAACCCTCAGCTTGCATCAAGGTCACAAGTGACTCTCAGACTGTCATCTCAACCAGCCATAATGCTAGGAACTGTCACTGACTCGGCAGAGAGCACACAGTAAAGTTGCTGAAGGTGATCTTCGCTCCTCCAGGAATTTTAGTGACTGTCTTCTTATGCCTCCTTGTACCTGTATGTGACTATTAAATTTGCCTCTTTGATAATAAAATGGTTCTGTTTGGTCACAGAAATTGTTCACCCAAAGTATTTTTAGTGTCAAATTATGGTAGTGCTAACCTTGATTATTATTAGCAGTGAGCTAGGGTAGTATTTTTTCCATATTATTGTTTATGTAATGTTGGCCTGTTACTGTTATACCCATCCCTAGCAGAATATGTATTGTGCATTTATGTGTGCCTGTGTGCATTTGTATTTGTTAAGACTGAGAGGAGGGAAAGAGAATGTTTATGAATCCAGAGCCTAATTTATAGTGCAATAAATTGATTGTACCAATAGTTGCTCTCCATGGTTATTGTGATTTTCAGCTAAGCACATAGACATAAGCATATTATGACTTCAGTCTGATATAACCTCTAGGGTTGACACTAAGTACCCAGTAAGGTGAGAGCTCCCCTTTCTCTACCCCATCAAAAATCATATCCCAATTCCTTAGCTTTGGAAACTTGAGGATCCCATGACTGTAAAAATCCATGTAGGAGGCCTCAAAAGAAGAACCTGAGCTAGCAATATCAATGTTCTGGGGCCCAGGGCTTTGTAGTTCTGGGAAAGAGCCCTGAAGAGACTTGCCCATCCAAATGTGCTGGCAGCGCTAATGGCCACGAGGAGCACAAAGGCTCATAATGATAATATTTACTTTGAAGCTGCTCAGGACTCCAGGCTCAACTGGCCTCTGTTGAACTTGGAAAACACACACAGGACAAGCAGGATTGAAGCTTTATTGTAGGAGGTGTGCAAAGGGCAGCTAGTATTCTATGAAGGTCAGGGGCTAACCTTTCCATCCCCGGGCCTCTGGGAAATGCAGTTGTTAGCACAAGGTGGCCACAGTGGTTGGTCACTGGCTAGCAAGGCATCATGGGAGAAAACAGGTTTGTGGCACCCACTGATTTCCATGGTGTCATTACTTCCATCACATAGGCTTGGGAAGAGGTGCAGGAAGCTGACTGTGCTGGCTGAAACACACCACAGTCTGCCTCACCCCTGCAAGAATGGGAAAGAGAAAGGACAAGGTCACACAGCCAGGCATGACCTTGTCTCTCTCCAGACTTTCATGGCCAACTCTAGTTCCTGGAGAGTTTCCTTTCAGAGAGTTTCCTTCCGACCTCCCTGTTGAACTCAGCAGAATTTTCTCTTGGCTTATTTACACCATTTACAGCTGAGTGAGACTTCTCTCCAAGTGACCAGGGACTGTGGCTAGCTCACTCTTTGCTGTATCTTTAGCCCCTATATAATACCTATATCTGGTGATTATCAGAGGCTTTGTAAATACCTGTTGAGTGACTAAATAAATGAATATGTTATGCTTCTGAGCCTCACTAAAATGAATTGGTTCAAAGCATGGGCTACAGAGGTAGCCTGCCTTGGTAAAAATACTGGCTATGCTACCTATTAGTTTGTGACCTTGGACTGTCATCTCCTATACAGTGTAAAGAAGAGGAAAATCAGGTACATAGAAGAGGAGGAACTTGCAAATTCATGAAGCTAATGGGTGACTTGGTTAACCTAACTATAAATTAAGGACAAATTGTATTATCTAACAGCTAGCTGGATTGTAGTTCAGGGGTAGGGTAGGGCTCTTTTTTTTTTTTTTTGTGACAGGGTCTCACTTTATAAACTTGAAGCTCACAGGCATCTGCCTGCCTCTACCTCTGGGTACTACCTTGCCCAACTAGGGGTAGGGCTCTTGCTTACCCTGATTGACTTGAGTCCTTGGGCTCCATTACCAGCACTAAAAAAAAAAAAAAAATCATAGTACCTATCTACCTTATAAGCTTCCTATGAAGAGCAAATAAAATCTATGGAAGCTCAAAAGTTGAGAGCTTGCTTCATGTCTGTGGGGCCCTGGGTTCCATCCCCAGCACCACATGAAAGAAAGGAAAATATGCATCTGTTTACAGCAATGCCTGGCATAGAGCACATAAATCTGCTACAGAAAAATACTATTGGTACATGCCTGGAAGTCCTAGCACTTGGGAGGCTGAGGCAGGAGATTTAGGACTTCAAGTCCTTGTCTCAACATTAAACCAAACCAAACAGAAAACAAAACAAAACAAAAGCAAGCAAGCAAACAAACAAAAACCCTGCTACTGCTGCTTCGACTTTCCCATTTTGTAGGAAGAAAGGACTAGGACTCAGACTGGGGACAGGGCTCAGGTTTTGTCACATGGCAATGTAGTGGCAGCATATCTAGGACTTGTCTTTCTTTTTCTTTGTTGTTTGTTTTTGTTTTCAAGACAGGGTTTCTCTGTGTGGCCCTGGCTGTCCTGGAACTCGCTCTATAGACCATTCTAGTCCTGAACCCAGATATGAATTTATCTCTCACATCTTGCAAGAACTTAATTGTCCAAAGCACCAGAGATTGCAGATATTGACAGCCACTGAGGAGAATGGCTAAACTTTTATTGTAGTTGCTTTTATCTCAAGGTGGGGAGGTCACCTGGAGCTATACACGTAATATGTTTTAAATTTAAATTATTTTCAAAAGAGATTTATTTATTTTATATGTATGTACGTTTACCTGCATGTATGTATGAGTAGTACGTGCATGCCTGGTGCCTGCAGAGGCTAAAAAACAGTTCTGAATCCCCTGGAACTGGAGTTACAGTCAGGTATTAGCTGGTGTGTGGATGCTGGACACAAAACTCAGGTCTTCTGCAAGAGCAACTAGTGCTCTTAACTACTGAGCACTCCAGTCCCTATGTTGTTTTTACAAGTTATTGTTTCTAACACAATGTCAACAATAAGCAAAGTGAAAGCTAGAACATGAGTTCAAGGAGTTAAGAAACCCTGCTGTCCATTGTGACACACTCTAGGAGGGCTGGGGAGAAGGAGAGGGAAATTGAGCCCTTGGGACTCATTGAGTTTCCTGCTAGAAAGCCAGTTGCCAAGTTCCTACCTTCTTGCTGAGACATGGTGGAATCTGCTGACCTATTAGGTCACGTGTCATATCCCCGTACACATTTACTATTGGACCCAAGACAGCTATAGGAGGAGATATCATTCTAGTCTCAGGCTGGGCCTGTGCCAGCCATTGAGAAGGCTTCCTTCCAGCTCCAGGTCCTACCATGATGACAACTGAAAGCAGAAGCACTCAAAAGCTACTAAGGAGCTGGCTTCATTTTCTGCCTTCTTTTAATGCTGCATTTATTGCAATTCCCTAGACACAGCAAGTTCTTCTCTTCCAGACCTTCGTTATTTAACAATGACTTGCCGCAACCCTTGTGTGCTGGCAGGTGTCTGGGTGGTCAGTTTCCTTGCTGCTCCTCCCTGCTGCTTGCCCTACCTCACCCAGCCCCCATTTCTCCAGCTGTGCAAACAGGGTGGGTCTCTGGCTCAGTAGAGCTGCTCCTGAGACCTATGTGAGGCTTTCTTCAGGCGCTCTCAAGTATACAGAGGAGTCTCTGAGAATTCTTAGGATGTGGAGGCAGGGAGCCAGTATTGGAGAGCTGCAGAGATTGGAGCCCATAGCTGTCTAGGAGCAGCAGGGATATTCAGTAACGACCTCAAGGGACAAAGAAAAAAAAGGTTAAAATGTACCTGGAACATGGGTGTCCAAAAGAGTGGAGCATGGGTGTCCAGAGAGGAGTCAGGTTAGAGCACAGTGCTCACCCTTGCATTCTCACCTCAGAAATCGTGGCCCTGGTCGCAAGTGAGCTGCACCATGTTTTTTGATGGGGTAATGGATGGTGTGTTCTGCTGCATGCCTGAATCTGTCACCTCCCATGGCAAAGACCCCACTGCACCAGATTTTTCTTGGAACCTGAATACGAAAAAAAAAAAAAAAAAAAAAGATCTCTTCTTAGACAATCTTTGTCTCTGATGAATATAGCAGATCCTGACTGGAAACACAAGCTGTGTGAGGAACTCTTTCTGTATACCCTGGCAGTTCACCTCATTAGTCATACCTGGCTATGGAATAGGGCTGGGGACCTTGGTAACCAGGCTAAATTGAATGTTCTTTTCTTTCTCTGCACATAGAAACTCTCATCATAGGTAAAATTTTTATGTCAGTGTTTAGGATTTTATACATACACTGAGAGAGTGGGGAAAGAGGAAGCACTTTCAGTTCCCCATCATGCAGTTCTATGCACTGCCTCGCAAGTGTGAACTGTTGGTCCCAAGGGAAGATTTGTCAGGCCAGATACTACCAAGAGTAAACCTAACCCCAACTAGGAGGATAAAGCAAAGGTCACACAGTGTTTCCTTGGTTGAGGAGAGGTAGGAAGAAGAGGGACGATGCTAGTAAAGGAGTACGGTGGTCGAAGGTGCCCAAAGAAGAGTCCAGGGTCATTAACTTTGTTTGTTTATGACAGGGTCTCTCTACATAGTCCTGACTGTCCTAGGACTCACTGTGTAGGTCAGACTGGCCTCAAACTCACAGATATCTACCCTCCTCTGCCTCCCAAGTACTAGGATTAAGGGTGTACACCACCATGCCCAGCCTATCATTAACTATTGACTTAAAGACCAGACTGGTCTCAAACGAGATTTAACAGAAGTATTATCCTTCTTATTTGCCTCCATCTCCTGAGTGCTGGGATTACAGATGTATGTGCTACCTTGCTCAGTTTCTTCAATGCTGGGATCAGACAGGGCTTCAACTATAGTAAGCAAGCACTCTCCTGGCTGAGCTATGTCTCCAGCTTAGCTACTGATTTTTGGTCCCTAGTATTTCTTATTCCCTTGGGGTGGGATGGGGAGTCTTTACAATTCGAATCCACAGAGATTAAAAGTGGTTTAGTGCCTAACCCAGCTGTGGCTTCCTATCAAATTCTTGCCTAAGTTCATGTCACCAGCATCTCTCCATTTCATGATTATGATGTCTCATTCTCCAAAGACTCCTTGGTTCGAGGCAGTGATTTGGTATCCTCTAGTGTCCCAGGAATAATCTCTCCAAACCTTTACCAGTCCACCATAACCCTTGCCCCATTTATCAGCCAAGTGTAAAATTCTAGTGGTTGGATTTATTAGTGTCACACAGCCAGCATGCCTTAAGCAAACAAATGCCTGGTTTGTTTGAAATTTAAGAAGAGTAATTTGCAGCTCAAGTTCATTCCTTGGTAGACAAAAAAAAAAAAAAAAAAAATAGTTTCCCTGAAAGGTCATCTAGGCTGGGAGAAGCCAAAAGTCTCTGTCCACTGGGAGACAAAAATGTGACTTCTGTGGATTGAGCACTGTTTGGGCAGAACCCGAGGCTGGGGGATGAGAGGAGAGGGTATTTATTTGACAATTGGTATTTATTTACATGCTCTACTTAGAAAATACAGAAAAGCTAAAGAAAAAATGAAAACTATATATAAAAGGCCACCAGTCAGAGATAAGTATTAATAAGAGTATATTATACCTCTCTACAGTCTACTTCTGGGGATAATTATACCCCTCTATCTGTATGGATAGCATTCTTTCTCTGCCTCTAAAAGCAGTATATGCTCAAGGTGAAGATTCAAATAACAGAAAAAACTGTGAAGACAAAAATGGAAATTAGCCCAATTCTCTAGTATTGTGGGCTATCTGTCATCATGTCTCTGCTTTCCTTTTTCACATATCTGATACTATATATTCTATGTACTTCTGTGCAGTTGTTCACTTATGTGAAATATGATGCACAATGACTGCATAGTCATTGCTTGATATCTTTTGCTTTTCAGGGGAGACAGGTTTGGGCAAGTCTACCCTCATGGATACCCTGTTCAACACCAAGTTTGAAGGGGAGCCAACGACCCACACACAGCCAGGTGTTCAGCTCCGGTCTAATACCTATGACCTCCAGGAGAGCAACGTGGGGTTGAAGCTCACAATTGTGAGCACTGTAGGCTTTGGGGACCAGATCAACAAGGAAGACAGGTAACAAAAGAAATGGAATGGGAAAGTGGGTGAAGGAACCATGAAAAAGTAGCTTACCATGGGAGTCTTGGAGAGAGCACAGATTCTGGGGCCCACTAGAGTGATATAGGCAGGCAGCTTGTAAACAGGGCATCATTGTGGGGTCCGTATCTACAACCGTGCCACTTCATATACTTTGCCAAAAGAAGGGTGTCTTTCTAATATACGTGAGTGGATCCTTGATTCC
>CM052722.1:85696240-85777967 GCA_028551405.1 Uromys caudimaculatus | reverse complement strand
TGCTGAGGCTTCTGGTGTCAACATGGAGTGGACCATACACACCATCTGCAGCTGTCTTGATACATTTTGTTTAGTTGGTTTTGTTACATCTTACATTATGCAGAACTATTTTTGTATAAATTGTTTAAAAATTATTTATGCAAGATTTGAATGCATACCAGTGTTTTTATTATTTAGATTGCCAACTGTCCTTCAGGTAGGAGAGTTTACGTGTACTTCATCAACATAAAAAGCCCATCTCCAGATGTGCCCAGGTGTGACAGGGGCTATGACCTTCCACTTAGAAAGCATGTTTAACTGGATGCTGAGAGCCTACTGTGTATGTCAAGAAGTTACACAAGCATGTTGTGGATATGTGTTAAAGTATAGTCCAGGAAAAACACTTTGCCAAGTTTCAGTAGAATTCACCATTTCCTCAAAATTTTACAATACAGACTTCAGCCTTTACACTCAGGAGGGTTTTGCTCCAAGCATGAGCTCTTGTATTCTATTTACATAGATCTAATTTATACCACGAATCAAGTAGAATAAATGTGCCCACAGCCTTTCCTTTGTCCCCCTCCTCTCAAGTGTTCAGTTCTCACTTAAGTTGGTAAGCTGGCTATTTTCTAGTTGTCAAGTTCTGCATCCATGTGTGCCATTGTTGTTTTGTGGTGTTTCCTAACCTTTTCCTGATGCGGTTTTACCTTTGTTGGATTTGTATAAACAGTTGTACAAAAAAAAAAAAAAAAAATCCAAAAAAAAAAAAAAAAAAAAAACCTAGAACATCCCCTGGGCTAGTAGTTGAAGTGAGTTAAAGAAAAATCAAGGGAGAGGGACAAACGGAAGTCAGTTCCTAAAGGGGTTATAGAATGTACAAAGATGGAACCATTTGGAAGTTCTAAGAGGCAGAATGTAGTCTGATTCGCCTTTGAGACAAATCTTTTGGGCTAGTATGGAGATACACTGGGTAAGCAAGACCAATCAGGGAAGTATTTGGCCAATGAAATTGAGGCAAGAGATAAATAACATAGGAGCAGAGATAGGAAGTGGAGATGGAGTCCATAAATACTGAGTAAAACTGACAAAACCTAGTAAAGATTTCACATGTGGCTGTGAAGGCAGAAGTATCTAGAACAGAAATTCAGAAATCTGAATTTCTGGCTTTGGGGAATAACTCAGTTATGATGGCCCCCCTTGAGAGATCTAGGGGAACCAGACTTTAAAATACCAGAAACAAAGCATTCCAATGTTGAGCTATGTATAGACTATTTACATGCAGGATAACCTCAGTAGTAGGCAGTTGACCCTACAGAGTCACAAGTCCAGAGAGGGTCTGGGCATAGGTAGATGATATGTTCCAAGCACATGCACATGTGAGAGCATCCAGCGATCAGAGGAAGAAGGGATGCTGTGTTAAACACAGGAACCTCAGGATGTCCGTGAGGTCAGCAGATGGAGCAGAGGATTGTGAAAAGAGACTAAGAAGTCTAAGCAGAGAGGAAGAAAAGGAGCCAGAAGAAGCCAGAGGAGTTTGGAGATGCATGTGAGGGTGAATGAGGCTCTGAGATGAGGCTGTGATAAAGGCTGGGGGGGGGAGCTGGTAGGATACTCACAGAAAGGACCACTCAAATTCCTTCTTTAAACAAATCTTTGTGTGTATGTGTTCGTGTATACAAGTGTAAGTACATGTACCATAGCAGACGTGCCATGCTCCATGTGTGGAGGTCAGAGGACAACCTCTTGGTTGTTGGTTGTCACCTTCAACCTTGTTTGAAAGATTGTGCTTTTCTGTTCTATGCATATGCCAGACTAGCTGGCCAGAAAGTGAATTCTCCTTTCTTGGCCTCCCATCCCATTTTAAGACCACTTGGGTTATAGATGTGTGCTACTTTCTCCAGTTTTACATAGGTTCTGGTGATCTTAACTCAGATCCTCATGTTTGTGTGAAAAGTGCTCAACTCACTGAGCCTTCTTCCCAGCCCTTTATCAAGAATCAGAAAGCAGTAAATTACCCCATAACAGTTACACCATTACTGAAGCGGATACATCTTGCCTGACAGATCAGCATTCTAGGCTCTAGCACTGGGTAACGTCATTAGCGTCTTTTCTTCTCCAGTGGCCTGTGTAAGTGCCTAAGTACTATGAAAGCTAGCCAGTGGGAGTTTTCAGGTCAGGTCCAGATTGAATTCAAGATCTTAATATCTAGTTAGGATGGGCAACCAAGAACATTCGTAATAGCCTCTGGAGCCTCCAAGACCAATAACTGAGAGGGAGGTATGTTGTGCCTGGCACTGGGGGTTTTGTTTCATAACCCATGTCTCCTAAAAGTGGCATTGTCCACCCATACAGCATACCTCTCTGTTCAAACTCTTTTTTAAAAATTCATTATTTGTGTGTTCGTGTGCACATGCATGCTGGGGATTAAGCCTGAAACTTTATGCATGTAATAGCTTTGAAGCCAGAAGAGGGCGTCGGATCCCCTGGAACTGGAATTACGGTGGTTGTGATCTGCCTCATAGATGCTGGAATCAAACCCAGGTCTTCTGCAAGAGTAGCAAGTATCCTTACAAAGTAGTGGTTTTCCATAAGGCTTTTTCATACATTCTTAGTTTGGGTTACCTACCTCCTCCCGCCTCTCCCCCATCTTTCCATCTTATCCCTGCTTAGACTGTTAACCCCTGGTAGACATGTAGTTTCCTAAGAACTGAAACATAGTCTGTTTTCTATATAAACCTCTAAAAGGAAAACACCTCTCTTTTTTTAAAATAATTACATTTACTTACTAATTGCTTAGTGTGTGTGTGTGTGTGTGTGTGTGTGTGTGTGTGTGTCCATGCACATACACACATGTGTACTTGTGTCATGGCCTGTGTGTGGACATCAGAGCACTACTTTGGGGAGTCACTTCTGCCCTGTGAGGCCCTGAGCTTGAACTCACCTTGTCAGGCTCTGTAGCAAGTGCCTTAATCTGCTGCGTCATGTCACTGGCCACAACCAATTTTTTTATTTCTATAAAATTGCTTATTATGTTAATCTTGTTTGGTTGACCATCACTTAGGCCCTATTCCCCGTCAACTTTAGTAGTTGGGCCACTCTAAGCTGCACATTTTTTTAGAAAGTCTTCAATGAAATTTCTCACAGTCTTTTCCATTGTAGACATTCTCCATATGGATAGTGTCTTGAATGTGATGGCTCGGGACTACTGAATAGATACTGTCTCTTAGACACTAAGCTACTTCTGTTTTATGTCTAGAATGTCATCAGTAGTTTTTCATGATTGTAAAATTGATAGTTTGGCATGGTTGCACATACCTATAATCATAACACTTGGTAGGTTCATGCAGGAGGATTTAGTTTAGTGCTGGTCTGGATAATATATTGAGAGGTTGTCTAAAACCAAACCAAACCAAACAAAACAACGTAACTAAAGACTAAAATATATGCTACATATATATTTTAGAAATCAAACAGTGCAAACTCAAATAAGAAATGATAAAGTTTCCCTGGGATTAGGGTAGAGAGCAAGAATGAAAGAAACTGTAATCATCTGTAATACAAAGCAGTTTGTTTGTTTGTTTGTTTTCTGGAAGCACTGGGGATTGAACCTAGACCTTTTGCATGCTAGACAAGCCCTTTAACACTGAACTATATACCTAGGCATTTTCAACTTTTTTTTTTTGAGACATAGTCTCAATAAGTTGTCTAGTCTAGCTTCCAACTCTATCTGTAGCACAGTTTTGTTTGACTTTGTGATCCCTGTCTTTGTAATCCCCCCTCAGCCTCTCTAACAGTGGGACTACAGACCAGTGTCAGCAACCCTATAAAACCAGTGTTTTCTATATGCTATCGGGGGTGTTTTACCACAGATATGTCAGTGCAACTGCATCGAAACAGGTCTTCAGAAGAGCCTGTGCTTTCCATAGGATCTGTTTAAACAAGGACAAAACAACCCAAACCGATGGAAGTCACATTAGATGCTACCTCCTTGCACTTCCTGGACTTGGTAATCCAAGCATGCAGGAGGCTGAGGCAGAAAGACCAAGAGCTTGGGGCTATCTTGTGCTACAGACTGAAGCCCTGCCTTAAAAATATTGAAATAGGAACTGTTGTTGGAGGTCATTTGGGTCTGATCATCAGCATGCACCCAAGCATGGTGGCGCACACCTGTAGTCCTAGCGTCAGAAAGGTAGAAGCAGGAGAGTCTCGAGTTCAATATCATCCTCACTGCATAGTGAACCTTTGGCTAGCCTGAGATACTTAAGATCTTGTCAACAATCAACAAACAAACAAACAAACAAATGGACTTGGTGATGTTTTTCTGTTCATAGGAATATATGCCTAGAATCCCAGTATGTGAGGCGTGTATCCCTATGACACAGAGGCAGGAAGATCAGGAATTCAAGGCCAGCTTCAGCTGCAGAGTGAGTTTGAGGCCAGCTTGTTTACAACGTGGGGCACTGTCTAAAATTACACACACACACACACACACACACACACACACACACACACACACACATGACTTGCTGCCTGGTCTACTTACTGAGTTCAAGGCCAGCTAGAACTACATAGTGAGACTTTGTCTCAAAATAAACACCACCAAAACAATCAACCACATATAAAAACCCCTTATACTAGTAATAAATGAAAGAATAAAAAGAATAAGGAGTGCTAGAGAAACGAGAACCCAAGGGGAAAACTTTTCAAGACAGGCTAGAGAGAAAAGTGGCTAGGAATTTAAGCTTTTGTCTCAGGCAGACCTGGGTTCTGATCTCATATAGCCATTTGCTAGACCAGGGACCTTTGGCAAAATCGTTCAATTGTCTATGCATCAGGTTTTAAATGACTTGTAAAATAGGTACAATGGCCATAATAATCTTTACACTATCAAGCTATGGTATAACATACTTGACATGGATGACAAAAAAAAAAAAAAAAAAAAAGAATGCTGCAACCATGCCTGGCACAGAGTAATTACCTAATAAATAGAATGTGTTATTATGAGCATGATTTTACTGGTAAGAATCAAAGGAGAATAGCAATATGTAGCATTTAGGGGAAAACAGTAAATAGTGTACAAGAAAAGAAGAATTAGAAAAATCCATTGGGTTTGGCAGCATGAAAAATTTCAATATATTTAGGACTGATCATTCTCAGAGGATTGTAGGTAGAAATTAGGTTGCCATTCTTGTGAATGGGACAGAGAGGCAACAGAACAGTGGGGGGGGGGGGAGCAATAGAATAGAAACGTGAGGCCAGGGTCAGGTTTGCATTTGCATGGAAATTTCACATCTATAAGTCAGCAGGGATAGAATGGACTGTTTAAGAAATGGTGCTGGGAAAAATAGGCCATTCGTTTAGAAAAACATAAAATGAGACCCTCTCATACAAACACTGCTTATAAAAATAGATTCCTGTTGGACTAAAAACAAATGCTAAAAATATAAAGAGAAAATGTCGGAGAATATTTTTATAACTCTGGGGGTAGAGAAGGCTTTTTGAGTTGTGAACCAATCTGAAATTCACAGAAGGAAAGAGTGTTGAGTCTAAGTTAGAAGAGAAGTAGTTGAGGTCTGGAGCAATAGCTCCACGGTTAAGAGCACATACTACTCTTCGGGAGGACCAGAGTTTGATTCTTGCATCCACATCAGTTGGCTCACAAGTACCTGTAACAGTAGCTCCAAGGGATCTGATGCCTCTGTGGCAGACACTTACCCTCACATGCACACACCCAAACACATACATATAAATAAAAATGATAAAATTTTAAAAATTTAAAGGTATGTTATGTTTCAAAATGTAAAATACCATAAAGCAAACATGGAAACAAGCTACAAATGGGACAAAAATATTTAATATTTCAGCTGGGCAGTGGTGGTGCATGGCTTTAATCCCAGCACTTGGGAGGCTGAGGCAGGTGGATTTCTGAGTTCGAGGCCAGCCTGGTCTACAGAGTGAGTTCTGGGACAGCCAGGGCTACACAGAGAAACCCTGTCTTGAAAAAACAAAACAAAACAAAAATGTAATATTTCTATATAATAGAAAAGGATTTTAAAGGAACGAAGGGCTTCTGTAATTCCATGAGAGATAAACAGATAATTGGCTAGGAAGAGAAATACAAATGGGACAATCAACATTATGAAATGATGCTCATTCAGCTTCCCCAGCAATTAGGGGGAAAAAAAAACATGATTTTTTTCCCCTCTCAGATTTGCAAAAATAAAAGATGATATAATAGCCACTGCCACCAGGGAATTTCATTAACGTGGGTGTGTGAATTGATCAGATTTTTTGGAGGGCAAATTTGGCAGCATCCATTAAATTTTTGAATATGAATAATTCATGGCCCAGCAATTCTCCTTTCCTTTACGTTGCCCAGAAAACACATGCACATGCTTCTAGGAAGCAATAGTGTTCACTGCAGCATTGGCGATCAGATGAAAAGCCTTTAACCTGCCTACCTGTCCATAAGTAGAGCAGCTACTAGCTGTGATGTGACCATATCATGGGATCATATTTGCAGTTTACATTCACATGGATACAGCATCAGGTCATGCTGTTACAAAAATGAGAAGTTGTTTCCCCGTGCCATTTATGAAAATTCTCCCTCCCACAAAAAAATCTTCTCTATATCTGCATAAAAATGTATAGGAAAGCTCTGGCACAATATTCAACAGACAGAAAGTAGTAATTACTGACAAGGCAGGAAGCATGCATACATAGATTGTTTGTATAATTGAAAGGAAATTTAAAGGACAGTGCTTTAAAAAGAGGAAATAGATAACGTAGGTGTAAACGGTGGATTTAAAAAGCTGGGGAAAGAGATAAGGCAGTGTGCGAAGGGAGATAAGGAAGGCAGGGGCAGTTCTTTAGGAGAGGAGAAATTATGAAGGCTCAAACAGGAACTAAAAGTTATAGGATAGAGAGGAGCAGGTAGACTTGAGAGAGAATCCACCAAACTTAGGAGCCAAGTGAGTACGGAGGATCTCCATCAGTTTATCAACTGCTAAATGTCTACAGGGTGCCAGGAACAGTGTGAGAGGCTAGTGCCACTAAGAACCATTGCATTTATTTATTTACTGTGTGCATGTGAGGACAATGTTGTGTGACAAGACTTTTCCTGGGGAGACATGGCACACATGTCTACTCACCCCAGATAAGGAGCCTACAACAGACAAAGTATGGAAACCACCAAAGTCCAACTTGGTGAACCAATGAGTTTTACTAGGGTTGCTAACAGGAATATGGGTGAGGAGTTTCTTACAGGGGCAGAAATGACTCAAAGACAGTTGCCTCACCAAAGCCCACCCCCAACATGGGTAACAGCTCAAAAAAGCTGGGAACTTGGAATACACTACAGTCTTCAGGCAGTTCAACAGGTTGGGGAGTGAGAAACCTTGGAGTACTCAGCCCTAAGTGGGATGTCTTTATCAAATCCTTCCCCTCTAGGTTCGGGGATCTATGTAAAAAAAGAGATGGAAAGACTGTAAGAAGCAGAGGAGACGGATGACACCAAGCATTGTTGTGTCTAGAAGATGCTGTTTCCTTGGCGTCATCCATCATCTCTGGCTCCAAGGTTTCTCACTGTTTATGTTGTCTGTCCAGTTGTGGGTCTCTGTGTTAATAACCATCTACTGCAAAAAAAAAACAATGTTCAAGGTCATTCTCTGCTACATCGTAGGTTCGAGGCCAGTTTGGGCTATATGAGACCGTTTCTTTAAAAAACTGAAAAGGAAAGAAAAACGAGATCTCTCTCCACTTGTTAAACATTTATTGGGCATCTGTACAAATTCCAAACTTGACTGCTTAGGGAAGGGAAGGCACAGGAACATTGTTGGGGTGGTTCAGAGTTGAGGAGGATTGGATTAGGTTAAGAAGAGTTCTCTTTTGAGATGAGAGAAGACTTATGTATGCTCATAAGTTGAGGGGGAAGAGTCTGTAGGAAGAGAGGAGACAGAGCATGGAACAAGGATTCCAAAGAGGCCACAAGGGATGAGACCATGCACATAGGGATAACGTGCCTTGCAAGGCTAAGAGATACTTCATCCTTAGACGAGACGGAAATGAGACAGTGGGTCCATCTTTAAAGCTCAGGGGATGAAGTTGTATGAGCTTTGTGGTCTCAGCTCAGCTGGTAAAGTAAGCTGTCTGACTATCATGTGGCTGATGGGGTCAAGAATCATTTTGGAGCCTGAGAGATCAAATGAAAGTCTGGAATGATCAATGAGAGAATAGTGGCGAGTGAGCTAACCATGGCCAAGCAGGGGGCTATTGTGATTTTGGATGAAGTTAGAGGGCTTTGTAGGGAGCAGAGGAAAGCCCAAGAGAAGTCCCGAGTGAATGTATATTTTGATGTGGGCATGGCCATGTCAAAGATATCCCAAGGCCTTTGGACCTATGGGACAATTGGAAAAAGCTGTTACTCATATGATTCAGGCTCAAGAGAAATGGCAAATCTCCTTTTATGATTGATCAGTTTGTGCAAAGACTAGTAACTGCAGCCCCCTCCTCCCATATGTTTATAGTCGGAGACTGCTCACCTCCAGAGACCTCCTACACAGACTAGCTAGTCCTTGCCCCTGTGCTGTACCTAATAAACACACTGAGGTTCCAGGTGTGGGGATGCAGGTAGCAGAGCCCAATGTGACCTTAGATTCACTGTATGTGTGTGTCCTTTCATTATTCCCTTGCCAGGGTTCTGGGACCCAGGGAATTGTCAAGTCATGAATTTATAAAAGAGTCAAGAACTACTTTGACAGCAATGAAGGAGTCAGAGCCTGAAATTTATTCAGTTCTTATTTTACTAGGCCAGCAGGGTAGGAGGACAGGGCTGGAATGAAGCGGAAGGTGTTGATAAGAACGTTTCATGATGGGTATAGAGCTGCACATCTGTAGTCCCAGCTATTAGAAAGGCTGAAGCAGGAAAATTGCCTGAGCCAGAGCTCAAGACCATCCTGGCCAACATAGCAAGACCCTGTCTCATCAAACAAAAATGTGATTCAGTTGACCAGTCATAGGATTCTGCTTTGGCAGACAAGGAGCTAAGACCAGGGAGACCTTGGTATCCTGTGAAATGAGGAAAGGAGCCAGACTCCTGAGCATGCTGAGGAGACAACTCATGCTTAGGAGGATCAAAGACATAAGGCAGCTAGTAGACACCAGATTGTGGTCAAAGAGTTGTGTGTTACAGGGAGGACTTATTGGGTGGGGAGCAGAGGGAACCAACGTTATGAAGTCAAGGCAGTCACAGCATTTGGAGACTGGAAAACTGATGAGTTGTTAGCAGGTACATTGGAATCACCTAGAGTGGGGAGAAAGATTGGGCCAGGTACCACCGAAGGAAGAAGGGCTAGGCCTCCAAAGAAAAGAGGCTTTGCATTGACATGAAGGAGGAGGGGATGTCCAGAGGGATTGTCTGGAAGAGCTCCATGCTGGCCTACCTTATCTCACCTTGAGGTGCGTGGGTTATAGGGAAAAGAAACATAACCTGGAGATGGTGGCTGCTGGGTGATAGTGTCTCCAGGGGAGAATTAGGTTTCAATCAGATGAACAGGTTAATGACAGATGCCAGCAGTTCTCAGACTTTAGTATGTACCCAAACCACTAAGGCTCTTGACAAAGCTCATTAAGAGGAATGATCCAGTGGCATTTAATACCGTGACAACTACTACCACCACCACTGTCTGTTGTCCAACCATCACCTCTGCAGTTTCCACACATTTGCTTCATCCCCAAAGAAAACTCACTGGGCAAGTTTCCATGCCTCGCTCACCTCAGCTTCCGGGAAACATCATTATTTTATGTCTCCAAAAATTTCACTGGTCCAAGTGCCGCATATCAATGAAATCAAATGGAATTAGTCTGTAGATGAGTGTCTTCCTCCCTCCAGCCCCTCCCCCTCTTTTCAGTGTTGGGGATGGATCCCAGGGCCTCACCTGTGTTAGGCAGGTTGCATTAGAATTTTTTTTATAGTCGAAACTCTTTATTGTCTGGCTAATCCATGTTGCCTGCACCCAGTCATCGGTTGATAGACATGTGGGCTGCTTCTGCTGTGTAGCTGTGCTTAACAGTTCCTTCACACCCCTTACAGTCACTAAATTTTAGTTCCCCACCTTTCTACTCTTTTCTTGTTTTTTTGTTTTGTCTTTTGAGACAGAGTTTCTCTGTGTAGCCCTGGCTGTCCTGGATTTCACTATATAGACGAGACTGGCCTCGAACTCAGAGAGATCCTCCTTCCTCTGCTTCCTGAGTGCTGGGATTAAAGGGGTGCCCCACCACTGGCCGGCCAGCTCCACACCTTTCTTCCTTGCTTAAACTTGTCAGGCTGGCTTCTGCCTTAGGAGCATTATTACAGACTGCTGCTTGGACTGCCCTTCTCCTAGATCTCACTGTGACTTGCTGGCGGTGCTCATCCTTGCAGCTCTGATACTGAACCCTCAGAGAAGCCGTCTTTGGTAATGGTAGCGAAGCAGCCGAACTCCTAGTACTTTCTATTCAGTACTCTATTGTAGTGTCTCCATAGTACATCTCACGACCAGAAATGAAGGAGTGTTTAGACCATTGTGCTATCTAGACCATTTAGTACTGTGCTGTAGACCATGGCCTCATTCTCAAAATAACTTCTGAATGCCTAAAATGTACCAATTGTATTAAAAATAAATTTATCAAAATATTTTTAAATTATGATTTAGTAACCCATATGCTTCTCTGTTAAGTTCCAAAAGAATGATCTCTATTTGCAGGCTTAATAATTACCAGAATACAGAAACTATGATGGATGTAGATGCTATTTTGACATATGTACAACCGCTGGAATGGGAAAGAAAAATATGAGTGATCCCTACTGCATAGAAAAATCGCAGGTGCTACAGACAATACTATAGATTATTGTCTCAGTTCATAATGGAAGAAACTGGAAATTTTCAGTTAGAGATGTATTTTTTTTCCTGTGTAAGTTTGTGGATTCTCTAAATTCTATCCATAGACTCTTGGAGGTCTATAGGCTCCATGTTTAGAACTGTATGGATAAAGCTGAGATGACTCAGTGGTTAAGAGCACTTGTTGTTCTTCCAGAGGACCCAGGTTCAATTCCCAGCATCCACCTCGGGCCTTATAACTCCAGGGGAGCTATTGTCATCCTCTGGCTTCCATAGATACTAGACCATGCTTGTGGTGCACAGACACACATGCAGGCAAAACACCTTTACATGTTAGAAAAGAATTGTATAGATGGTCTGTAAAAGTCTTTAACTTATTGCCTGAAAGGGAAAAAGATTAATTGTCTTGAGGGAGTGTTGAGGAAGGATAGTGTGCCAGAGAAGAAAGTGCTAGAAGAAAGCTGTCTTCTGCAGCCCTCCACGGAACTAGTGGGTGGGTCATACAGAAACATCCTCTTGGGAGGGGCATGAGTAAAGTGGTGCCTTAAAGAAAGAAACAGATGGTTTCTTTGCCCCCCCCCCCAGTAGAGTTCAGTAAGGATAGCAACATGTGGCGAAGAGATAGCCACTGAGGGCAGACCCTCCATGGGGCAGAGGCAAGGGAACTCAGAGAGTAGGTGGAATCCTTACTGTATTGTATGCCAGACAGCAGGCCAGACACTGGCAGTACAAAGCTGCCTGAGACAAAGATGAGTCACCCGTCTTCCAGAGCTCATTAAGCCCAATCCTGGTGGCAGTTTGGCTGGTCTATGCACCATTGCAGAGACTTTGAGGGCCAGAGGCAGTGGGAATAAGATGAACATGGGGTTTTGGGTATTCAAGAGGAAGGAAGCTGAGAAAAAAAATCCGCTCTTCTTTTTCCCCTGCCCCTTCATGTGGAGCAAAAACTGAAGTAAAAGAGAAGTTATGTAATAGAAGAAAGCAAAGCCATGCTCATATCCTTCAAACCAGCTACTCATCTGGTGGAGATGCATCCTCTACTCTCACTATGACTTCTTCAGGAACCTTCTAAGACTCTTTGCTACCTAAGCGATAATTTGTGCTTCCAAACACTCTCGGCTGGGGGGAGGGGGGAGAAGAATCAAAGAAAGAAAGAGGGAATGGTATTTTTAGAATTTTTTCTCCTTTGGGGTGCCAGAGATACCCTGCACCTGGGTCTCTTCCTGTCCTCGGTTCTCAGGATGAAGGATGCTGTGGTTCTTTTTTAAATGCTGCTTTCTTCCTCGCTCCTTGGGGGCTCGTTCACAAAGGCTCACGTTGGGAGCTGCTGCAGGTGGGAGGTGTTGGCTGGGCTCATGTCTCCCTTTGATCATTCTCTTCTGGCAACAGAATCTGAAAACTCCCTGCCCTGAGCTGACAGAATGAATCTCTTCCTCCCTGAAGGGAAGCAGCCTCTCCAGTGGAGAGGCAACATGCAAACTGAGGTGATGAGGAAAGAATAGGGCTGAAGCTGGAATGACCTACTTAGCACAGAAAGATGATGTTGGGGTCATGGGTGAAGCAGAGGCCCTCGAAATGGCTCAGTGGGTAAAGATGTTTGCGGCTAAGCTGGTGACCTGAGGTCCATCCCTGGATCTTTTGTAATGAAAAGAGAGAACTGATTCCCACCATTGTCCTCCCGCACCTATGCTGTGGCACACACACCTATACACATACACAGTAAATAAGTATATTTTTAAAAAAAGAAAGGAAGGAGGAGACTGCCAGGGGAATTGGGGTGGCTTCAGTGCAGACAGGGCAAGGAAGAAAGGAATTTCCAGGAAGGCCCAGCACAGGAAGGAGGAATGCGCTGACTATTCTTTTTTGAAGTTTTAAAAAATTAGTATATATTAATCATATCTGATAATGGGTTTTATTATGACACTTTTGTGCATGTACATAGTGTATTTTTATCATATCCACTCCCCATCACCCTCTCTGGCCCCCTGTCCACTGATCTCCTTCCTCTTTCCAAGTAGCCGCTCTTACTTTTATTTATATAAATAGAGGTATTTTAATAATCACATTTTCATTTATTTATTTGTGTGTGCATAGGTGCATGTGTGCATGTGTATGCATCCCATGGTGCATGTGTAAAGGTCAGAGGGTAAGACTGCAAGAGAAAAACTGGAGAGAAAACCTCCACTTTTCTGTTTCCATCATGGGGGCTCTGGGAATCAAACTCTGGTCCTTAGGCTTGATGGCAGATGCCCTCACCCACTGAGCCACCTCAGCTTTCATGCCTCTGTGTATGTGCACAGGTAAATAAGTTTAATTAAGGTTCCTTATAGGAGCATGGGTAAGAGATTAGTTATAGAAGCATGGGTAACTCACTGCTGGGTACACTACTGAAGAAAATTCTTTCACTCCCTTAGCAACTACTAACTGCCTACAGACTCCTTAAACAATAGACTAACTATTGTTTAGGAGGCCTTGATAAATCAGGTGTGCTGGTACATTCTAGTACTCAGGAAGCTGAGGCAGGAGGTTCATGAGTTTGAGGCCAGCCTAAGCTGCATAATGAGTTCCAGGCCAGCTTAGGCTATGTAGCAAGACATTGTCTTGAAAATAAACAGACTGAGCTGTGGGCACTGGAGAGGTAGAGATAGGCAGATCTCTGTGAGTTGGGGGCCAGCCTGGTATATGTAGCAAGTTCCAGGACCGCCAAGGCTATGAGACCCTATATCAAAAAATGAATGAATGAATGAATGAATGAATGAATGAATGAATGAATGAATGAATGCATATGTCTTGTTGAGTCACGGAAGCTGCCTAGGGGAGCTTTGCATGGATACTCAGTGAGCTGGGGTTCCTGTGTAGATGATTTGGAGGAAGTATCTTTATCAAATTTTGTCTGGGTGCTTAGATTAGAAGTAGAAAAATATGTGGCTATGGAGGTTGCTAATTGGGGTGCTCCACTCATTGCTACAAGAATGAGCAAAGACTCCACAGCACTATGACATAATTTCCCCCAGGTGGATCACAGAGAGGTCTTGTGTACACAGCTCTGGTACAAAAGCATGGTGTGAGGAGATGCAGGAAGCCTCTAATGGTCTTAAATCGAGGGCCTAATATGGAGTAATGTTGTCCCAAATACAGATCCCACCAATGGCTTCCACATTGCCTTGGGGCCCGTGGATCTGAGAGAGTAGTAGTAACTCCTGGGAAGCAGCAGTGAGCAAGCCAATACCATGTATCTATATTTTTACAATGCTGCGTCACAGAAGGGATTTAGGGCATACATAGCCAAGGCTTAGGAAGGATATAGGCATTAAACTGAGTCCTGAGGCATGCAAAGACAGGATTGGAACGAAGAAAGAGAAATGGTCATTCCACACTGGAGAAATAAGTTGGGCTCGTGTGTGCACCAAGAAGTCAACCAAAGCTGACAGTAGAAGAGATGGAGAAGCCAGAGTAGATGAGGGAAGGTACAGTTACACAGGACACTCTACATTTCTAACTAGGACTGACTGTCAAAGCATTTAAAACCATTTCTCTCCTCTCTGCTCTAGCTACAAGCCCATCGTGGAATTTATTGATGCTCAGTTTGAGGCCTACCTCCAGGAGGAGCTGAAGATTCGGAGAGTACTGCACTCTTACCATGACTCCCGAATCCATGTCTGCTTGTATTTCATTGCCCCGACAGGACATTCGCTTAAGTCTCTGGACCTAGTAACCATGAAGAAGCTGGATAGTAAGGTATGAAGCAAGAACTGGGGCGCAAGCTGGACTTTTACTGCTAATACACAATGGATACTGGATTCCAGTAGAAGTTTTATAGAATCCTAGTCCAATCCTTTGTTACCTTCCTCCATAAAGATGATATTACAGATTACATTTGCAGTATCGGGGATGGATTTGTCCTGAGTGCTCTTCTACCCTATCTGTCCTGGAAATAAAGATGGATACAAGCAAGATGGCTGTTCAAGGCTAAGGATGCTGGTTTTGGCAATGAAAAGTAGTTTTTTCTTAAAAAAATAGATTTTTAAAAATTTTATGTTTTTTTGAGCATTTTACCTGTATGTATGTTTACCCAAGCATCATTTGCATGTCTGATGCTGAAGGAGTTAAGAAGGCAATGTCGAATTCCCTAGAACTGGTGTTAGGGATGGTTGTGAGCCAACAAGTGAGTGCTGGAAACCAAGCCTGGGTCTTCTGCAAGAGCAACGAGTACTCTGACCTACTAAAGCATCTCTCCAGCCATGTACAAGGCCCCAGTACCCTAACAACAAAACAGATTGAACATTGGATTCTTTAAAAAGCCTAATTACTATAGTTTTTCTTGCCTAACAGTTGGCATGCGCCAGGCACTGTTACTGTAAATGTTACTTCATCTTTCTTTTTTCCCCATTTGTATACGTGTTATATGTTGTTCATGCGTATGTGTGCATGTTCGCATGCGTTCAGGGCTACATGTGTGTAGGTGCATATGTGTATGAGTGCTTGTGCATGTGAAGACTGAAGATTGATATCAGAATCATCCTGTCATCTCCCTTCACTTTGTTCATCGAGGCAGAGTCTCAGCCATGCCAGAATTCAGCCATATGGCTAGTCTTGCTAGCTAGCTTGCTCTGTCTCTGCCTTTTGAGGCTGAATTATAGGCCAACTGCCATGCCCACCTAATATGTTTGTGGGTTCTCAGGATCCTAATGCAGAAAGAGCTTAGCCAGTGGAACATGTTCTTGTTTGTTTGCTTGTTTGTTTGTTTAACAAAATGTGTTTTCTAATATCCTTTTTGTAATTTTTAAATTTTTATTTACTTTTTTTTCCTTTAAAATTCTGTTTACTTAGCATATGTACACATAAAAGAGAAATCACCCTCAGATCCCACTCAGCAGAAAACATGCCCAAGCCGGGCAGTGGTGGCGCACGCCTTTAATCCCAGCACTCGGGAGGCAGAGGCAGGTGGATTTCTGAGTTCGAGGCCAGCCTGGTCTACAGAGGGAGTTCCAGGACAGCCAGGGCTACACAGAGAAACCCTGTCTCGAAAAACCAAAAAGAAAAAAAAGAAAAAAGAAAAAAGAAAACATGCCCAAATCCAAGGTATATGTGAAAGGGAGGGCCCCAGCCCAAGTTAGCAGTTGGGATGGTGCAATCCTGTGAGTCACAAGCCCATCATGAGAGGGCTGGACTAAAGTTTCAACACGGACAGAACACCTGCTGCTGGTCCTAAAACAAGCATGCGCCATAGCCAAAGGTCTGTTTGATGCCCTCAAAGTAGTACCGCTGCCAGCCTTGCTGCGTCTGCTCTTCCTCAGGAGCAAGGATGCCACAGCCCTCCATGCACCGCTCTGTCTCAATGAAGGTCAAAGCGATGGTAGCAAAGTGCCCCTCCGGCCATGACTTAAATGTCCACTTCACAACAATGTGTTTCTCAGGGACCAGGTCAGTAACCTCCCCAGTGCTGTTACCATCGGCCTTATGAAACTTCCCACCTCTGTTTCCAAGGCCGCAGTTGCATGGGTAAAGGCTCGGACCAGCTCTTGCATGGTAAACAGTCTGTAGAGCTCCTCTGGGGGAGGTCAGGAAGGTTTCTTTAAGGGTGGTCTTACAAGTGGGGATTTTGACATCAACGGGTTTGGCCTGGCTTTTTGAAGGAGCAGACTTAGCCTTGCACACCTCATTTTTTGTTGCTGACTGGCCCACTGGGTCTACCGACTCTCCATTCACCATGGGCAAGACCATGCCCTGAGTAAACTCTGTCTTGAGGGTGCTGATGTAAATTCCCACTGCTTCTCTTAGAAGTTTCACCTCGTCTTCCTTCATTAAGGCCACGAGATTCGTGTCAGGCTCATCTTTGGCAAGGCTCACACTAACGTCCACTTCATCCACGCAATTTTCATCAGACAAATTTGAGATTTCCACATGTTCTTTGTATTGCACTCCCGACTTAGAGGTACCTGTCCACTAATAAAAGAAGATAAGTCTCCCGTTGTTGGTGGACGCCTCTCCATCAAGCTTGTTCACTTCCGTCACCTCATACTTGGCCTCCTCATTTTCTACTCGAACGGCCAGGAACAGAGTTTTCAGTTTCTCTGTGGACCAATTGTAAGCATCCCTCTCTGCCCAGCGCCAGTTTTTGACATTGGTGGCATCCACCCGCTCCTCCACAATCCAGCATGGGTCTCCCTCACTTATCACACCGCTACTGGCTCCCAAGCAGCCGCAGCCACAGCCTGAGGACCGCTCGGTCCCAGCCACCTGGCAGTGCCTGGAAACTACTAGAAGCAGCCTTTTATTTATTTTTTTAATTGAAAAAAATTTATATAATGTATTCTGATCAAGGTTTTCCCCTCCCCCAGTTCCTCCCAGATCCTCCCCACCCAACTCCATGGACTTTCTCTCTTGTTAAAAAAAAGAAAAGAAAAGAAAAGAAAAAAAAAAAAAACTTGATGAAAACCAGAACCAAATATTTAAGTAAAAGACCAATAAGAAAAGAAAACCCAAACAAAGCAATCTGAGGCAAAACATCTACAAAAACACTGTTGAGTTCACTTTGTGTTGGCTATCTACGGCTGGGCATGGGGCATATACTGAAGTGAATATAGTCAGGGAGACTCCACTGGGAAAAAAAACCCTAAATTTTCCTTTGTAAGTAGGTATCAATTATAGACAGCTTTTTGGTTAGAGACAGAGCCTGGGTTCACACCCCCTCTCTCAGCAATTGGATCCCATCTGGCTTGAACCTGTGCAGGCCCTGTGCGTGCTGCCACAGTCTCTGTGAGTTGATATCTGCATCAGTCTCATTGTCTGGAAGATGCTGTTTCCTTGGGGTCATTCATCCATCCCCTCTGGCTCTTACAGTCTTTCCAACTCCTCTTCCACATAGATCTCTAAGTCCTGAGAGAAGGAGTTTGATGAAGACATCTCATTTAGGACTGAATGCCCCAAAGTCTCACTTTCTGCACATTGTCCAGTTGTGGGTCTACATGTTAGTTCTCATCTACTGTGAGAAGAAGCTTCTCTGATGAAGGCACTGATCAATGAGTATAGCAGAATGTTGTTAGGAGTCATTTTATGCAATGTTCTTTGAGCAGAACTGTAATATTTGGTTTTCACCTAGGCCCATGCCCTATCCAGTCTCAGGTATAGCACTGTCAGGCATGGGTTCATGGAGTGAACCTTAAGTCCAACTAGATGGTAATTGATTACTTCCACAATGGTTGTGCCACTATTACGCTAGCATCTCACTCAGGCTGGTGACCATTGTAGGTTGCAAGGTTTGTAACTGGGTCATTGTCTTTCTCCTTTGGTAGTGTACAAAGTGTATTTCAGTACCATGAACACTAGTCAGTAGGGGTGAAGGCTGTAATTAGGCATGCTCAGCTTCTCAGTGTTTGATGAGAATGTGTAAGTCTTGTCTCCAGCAATAGGGACTGGGTCCTGTTTTGTCCTTCTGATAATCTACTGCAGTCCGGTACTGTTAGTCACATTTTACACATGAGATCACTGAGGTGTGGAGAGGCAAATTGATTGCTCAAGGTCAGACAACTTGTAATGAAGCTGGGATTTGACTTTAGCTCTCTAACTGCAACTTATTTCAGTATACAAAAGTCTAATTTACATGTAGTCATTTGGTAGCTTAGCCATTATAAAAACTGAATGTCAGCTATAATCAGAATAAGAGTAGTTTTTCCATTTTTGCAGCAATGAGCTCATTGCTCATGAATAATAGGCTGCTCCTGAAATGTCTTCACGCCCAGCATGTCACTGTATAGGGCAACAGTGAGCCATGTGACGGGCAGTCTGGTGGGTGGGCTGCATTAAGTAAGCAGTTTTTGGCTTATGTTTATTGTGTACCAATGAGGACTTGGCCAAAAAATGACAAGGAGATTTAGATTTGCCTGCAGTTACGCCTTGGCTAAGATTCTGATCTCTTGACCCCCTCCCCTAAAAAAGACTTCAAAGAAGATAACTGCAAGACCTAGTCTTGGACCAGCATCCTAAGCTATGTGGTAGGAGCCTTTGGAGACTTGGAAAGTTCAAAAGAAACAGGTCTTCTTCAGTTCCAAAGCTCCCACACTCTCCTTTCAGAGTCCCAGGCTTGAGTACCATTCATGCTGCCCCAGTGGGATCTACGAGCAAGAATGACTCCATTCTACGCCAGAGCATGAGCTTTAGTGTGCTCTGTCTCCACAAACCACTCCCATGCCAGATTCCTTTACCTTTGGCAATAAAAGCTTTCTCCCATCCTAGAGGAATTTCAAGGACCAAGGTTCAGGCAGGTTGAACTCTGGGCTTGTACTGGGCTTTTCTCTTACTATCTGAAGTTGGGCATTCACATCTACTTTCTTTACCCAGAAACAAATTGTCCAACTCAAGCATTAGTAGCTTTTGTGTGGTAAGGTAGGGGATGGGGTGATGAGACAAGATCTTGTGAAGCTTAAAGCTACCCTTAAACCCACTATGTAGCTGAAGGTGACATTGAGTTGGTCCTCCTGCCTTCACCTCTCCAGTGCTGGGATTATAGGTGGAACTGAGGATGGAACTAAGCTAGCATCCTACCAACTGAACTGTATCCCCAGCCCCAGTCTACCATTTCTGCATAAGTTTCATGTCACATTGGTAACACTGGGTCTTCTGTGCTTAATTGACTGCTCCAAGTAAGAGAGCCACATGGCCATCATCACCAAGTTCTGTCCCTGCTTCTTTTTTCTGATACCTCCCACGTGGATCCACGTTATATCTGGCTGGGGTGAGCCTTGGTTAAATAGGTTGGGACAACGTACTGACACCAACAAATGTCTACCTGTCACCTTGTCAACCACAGATTGCCTGTCATCTTTCTTCTTAGAATCACTCTAGGGGTAACCTTGATTCCAAGGTAGATAGCTCATAGTTATTACTAGCTTTGGGATAAGGCTGACCTGGATTTTAATTTTAGTTCAGCTACTTATTTGCCCTGTGGCCTTAGACAAGTTACTTAACCTCTATGTGTGGTTCAATTTCACATTGGTAAAACACTAGTAAAAACACCTTCTGGAAAAGTTATTAAGATTAATTACACTAAGCCATAGTCAGTGGCCAACACATAGTAAGTACCGGACCTACTTGCCGAGCCCGCCCCTCTGGGAGCTAATGGGAGCCCTAGGTTATGTAGTTGTCGATTGCCAGTCAACAACAGTTAATTCCACTTTGTTCCTCTGTCTCCTAGGTGAACATCATCCCCATCATTGCCAAATCAGATGCCATTTCTAAGAGTGAGCTGGCAAAGTTCAAGATCAAAATCACCAGTGAACTTGTGAGCAATGGAGTCCAGATCTATCAGTTCCCCACAGATGATGAGTCGGTGGCCGAGATCAATGGAACCATGAATGTGAGTGGGAGCACAGGGTTCACCTTTCTAGTTCTCCCCCCAATTTTTTTTAAAGATTTATTTATTTTATTTATATGATACACTGTAGCTGTCTTCAGACACACCAGAAGAGGGCATCAGATCCCATTACAGATGGTTGTGAGCCACCATGTGGTTGCTGGGAATTGAACTCGGGACCTTTGGAAGAGTACTCAGTCCTCTTAACCACTGAGCCATCTCTCCAGCCCTTTAAAAAAAATTTTTTTTTAATTTTTTTACCTTTCTAATTTTTATGATCAGTCTTTGACAAGAAGCAGTGAAGTACCTTCGTCACCCATCTTAGTGTGGTAACTCTTCATTACCCGAGTCTCAGGTGTTGATGACGGAGGATCCAGAGCCTAAATAGCTTCTGTTTCTACTGATGGCTACTGCAAAGCCTTAGCAACACAAATTAGTAACCAGGGAAAGGGAAAAGGCTGACTCTAGGCTGAGTAGAGAGCTGGGAATCCAGACCTCTCCTTCTGCTCTCCTCCTCCTCCTTTGTGGCTCATGTATGTGTTCATATGTGTGTGCAGGTATATGTTCATGTGTGTGGAGACATGAGGCTCATGTTGGGGACCTTCCTTAATCACCCTCCACTGTATTTATTGTGGTAGGGTCTCATGCAGACATCAGACCTCAACAATACCTCATAGTCTCTGCTGGCAACAGGCCCCAGGACTCTCCTGCCTCTGCCTTCTATGTACTCGAATTACAAATAGGTGCTGTACCTAGCCAACTTTTTTGTGAGTGCTGAGGACCTGAACTCAGGTCCTCGAGATTAATAGGCAAGCACTTTATCTACTGTGCTTTGCCTCCAACCCTCTAACCACCTTTTTGGACAGCCTTCATATCTAAGCCAGACTACACTGCAAGACAGGCATACCTTGTTTGTTGCTGATTCCAACAATGCTGAAACAGTGGGTCCAGCAAAAGACATAAAGGCTGGAAAAGTTGGTTGGCTTCAGAGGATGGGCTGTTGTCCAAGAATTAGTCCCTGTTGTCATGAGTGTTTTGCCTTTGTGTAAGGAGACCATGTGTGTACAATCTGCAGGGAGGCCAGCACCCCTGCGACTGGAGTTACAGGTGGTTGTGAGCTGCCTTATGGGTGCTGAGAATCATACCTGGGTCCTCTGCAAGGACAGCAAGTGCTCTTAATAACTGAGCCATCTCTCCAGCCCTAGTGATGCTATTTTTAAGCATCAAGGTTATGCTTTGCCTTATTAAGTATGAATGAATTTATAAAATGAGTCCTCTCTCCTCCCCACCCTCAGAGGAATGAGTAACAAAGGCAGAGAGTCAAACACTCCCGGTGCTTCTTTACAATGTGTCACTGCTGTTGCTGTGTCGCTTTAATGTTGTGATTTCCAGGAGACAGCTAAGAGCTTTCAGCCTCTGCTTCGAGAACAGATTTCTTTTTCTCTATTGAGAGGCATCAGTTTTTCCTAATGACATAATGTCAGGGGACAGCCAAACTCAGGAAAGCTTTGTAATAAAAGCCATTTTTAGCAAACTTTTCCTGCTGCTGGTGCCCTCTAAGTTATCATTACAACATCAGCTGCCACCTCCCATGAATTGGCCAATGAATTAGCATAGCCAGGGAGCAAGTCACTGTCTAGTCTGATGTCCTGCCCAGCAGCACAGACCACCCGAGACAGGTTTATTAGTAGAAGCCCTTCATCAGCCTTGACAAGTCTGACTTAACTGACTCAAGTCTGCATGAGGTAGGTGGAGTTGTGTTCCCCGTGACCTGCAGTGGATATGGATAAAAATTACAACACACAAAATGGTATTTTCTTCTCCAGGAGTCAGGGCATCTGGATGGAAATGAGGGACTGTTAGGACAAGAAAACCAGAAAAAACGTGCCCAGCCTGCAGAGAAACAGGAAGTGCTTTCTGGGTGTAGCTTGCACTGATGTCTGGAAGCATCTAGTCACCCTAGGACCTTAGTCTCTGTAGATAGCTTCTGAGCTCATTTACCCTGAGTCATCAAGCAGTGTTCATACTCGTGGTTTGATTGGCTAGGAACAAATAGGTCCGGTAAGTTCTCAGCAATATGAAGGTATCCCATTATTGTCACTACATTATGGGTTAAGAGTGACAATCACCTCTTCTCTGTTCCCATCTCAAATCTGGCCTCCTGCTCAGCCTAGGGACCATCCAGCCTCAGAGTTGGAAACTTGCCCGTACTATGAAACAACAGTTCTCAAGCATGCTGCTGTGGCAGAGGAGAGCTGTGAGTCCCATGGTACTCATAACAGTCCATAGCTCATCACTGCTTCACTTTGAACAACTAAATTAAAAGCTAGATGTGGCAGTGCATGCCTGGGACCCCAGTACTGAGGCAGGAGGATTACATGTTTGAGTCTGGCCTAGGCTACATTTTAACAAGACCTGGCCTCCAAAAGAAAAGAAAAGAAACTAAATCTCGTGGGTTCTGGGTCACCACCCTAAGTAGTATTGCTCAATATTCATTCCCTTGCATTCCATCATGCTCTTTTGAATGGGAAGGGAGGAGAAGGGGTGCCTTACAGCTAGGATGCCTGGACTTGGGCATATCTGTGGGAGGAGCCTGTGTGGGAAGTCTTTGTGTTCTGTATGCTGATTGGGAAACAGGAGGGAGGAGTCACTGTTATAATAAGCACAAGAGTGCTTTGCCCACCTACCACCACTCCAACTGTATCAAAGTCTGTAGAGAAACCACGCAATGGCACCACCAGAGATGGGGAGGAGGTGCTTGGGTGCTATGAGGACCAGGTGCTAGCCTTTTGATTCTAGATATGGTTCCAGATCCCCAGCCCTGCCCACTGTACAACCAGTTGTCATGGGAAATCGAAGAGGCAGAAGTGTGGTTTGTGTTTTTTGTTTTTTTTTTTTTACATAGTTTGAGAAGACTGTACAGCTACCCTGTTATTCCCAAGTAAAAGATATTCATACGGGAGCATACTTGGCCTCACCCTTGGCTTTTGGGTGGCTCCAGAAAACCTTATTTCAGATTATGGGGCAGGAGATGGAGAGGCTGGGGGAGAGGAAGTGAGTCTGCTGCATGCTATTTTCAGTTCATGCTGGGATTGCTCTCAAAGCTGTAGATGTTAGGTCTCAAAATTGTCACATTGTTTAAATTAATTCATTATTTTAAATTGTTTCATATATTTTCACTATGTAGCCAAGGCTATTCTTAAACTTGTGACCTTCTTGCCTCAGCTTCCTGATTGCTGGCATTATAGGACAGAGTCACCATGCCCAGATTATTATTTAGATCCAATGTTACTGGTCTGGCAGAATGACACGCCTAGAGTCTTAGCACTCAGGAGGTAGAGGCAGGAGAGTGCTGGAGGATAGCCTGAACTACCTGAGACCCTGTTTCTAAATAAATGAATGAATGAATGAATGAATGAATGAATGAATAAATAAATAAAAACAAAAATGTAATGTTATTCTTAGAATAGCTCAAACTGTAGCTAGGGGTTAAAGAATGGGCCCAGAACTCGATTAAGCTCAGTTAATTGGCCATTTGTTAGGCACTGAGTTTGGTTCCTACAAAGGCATTGTATTTGTGTCCAGTAAGGGCACATGGTTGGCAAACTGGATCACAGGGAGGCTATAGGCTCAAGCCTGTCCTCTACCTTGACTCAGCAATGGTACCCCCATTGTTTCCATGTACTTCTGTTGGAATGACCAATGGTATTTGAGGGAACTAGGTAACAGACTTGTTTAGCCACTAGCCTGAAATGGGGGCAAGTAGAACCAGCCTCATAACTAGGAAACTCTGTCAACCTTGGGAAGAAACCAAGGCCAGTCAGTACACATCACCAGAAAAGATCCTGTTGGAATTTCACAGCCCAAAAGGAAAAAAAGAAAGAAAATCACCCTTCCGGTCTTCAAAGCATAATACATGTAGTTGAGCAAGAATAGAATAAGTCATGTAGGTTGAATCGTCAAACTTTCAAGTGGACCAAGGGGAGTTTAGGATAGACATGAGCCTGGAAAGGGAATGCTTCGCTTTGAAAGGGTTGCCCATGTGATAGTATTAGGAGATGGAGCCTTGCAGGGCCTGATGATGCAGCCCTATATAATCTCAGCCATCCTGCAGGCTGAGGCAAGAGGATTACATGCTGAAGATGTGCTTAGACTATAGAGTGAATTCCTAGCTGGGGCAACTTAGTGAGACCCTGTCTCAAAACAAACACTAAAAAAAGAGCTGGAGATATATAACTCAGTGGTATAGCATGTGCCTGACACGTGCAAAGCCCTGAGTTCAATTCCTAGGATTGATGATTTTTAAAAAGAGGGGGGCTACAGAAATGGCTCGAAGGCTAAGAGCACACACTACTCTTCCAGAGGACCTTAGTCCTGTTCCCAGTACCCACATAGGGTGAGTCACAACCTCCTGTAACTCCAGTTCCAGAGGATTTAACCCTTTCTTCTGGTCTCTGTGTACACATGCCCTCACATGCACACACCCACATACAGACATACACAATTAAAAAGAAATCTCTATTCAAAAGAAGAGAGATTGGGGGTGGGGAGCCAGGTGGTGGTGGCATAGTATGCCTTTAATCCCGGCACTCAAGAGCCAGAGGCAGAGACACGTGGCTCTCTGTGAGTTCAAGGCCAGTCTGTTCTACAAAGTGAGTTCCAGGACAGCTAGGTCTGTTCCACAGAGGAACCATGTCTCCAAACAAACAAACAAACAAACAAACAAACGACAAAAAACAAAAAAGAAGGACTCAGAGAGGGGAAGATTGGGCCTATATTGTTAGATATAACAGTAGGCTGCTTCCTCACTAATAGGATTAAGGGTCTTCATAAAAGAGGCTTCATGCAGAATTTTGCTAGCTTGATAGGCCACCTTCTGCAATGGGAAGATGTAACAAGAAAACTCTCATCAGAGACCTAAATGTGCTACTACTTTGAGCTTAGATGTTCAGCCTCTGGAACTATAGAAAGAAAGTCCATTTATGTTCTTTATAAATTATTTAGCCTCAGGCATCTTTGTTTGTAGTTGTACAAAATGGACTAAGTAGTGAATCTGGGGCCAGACTCCCAAGACAAGCCCAAGGCTGTGTGTTGTAATAGCACTCTGTACCTGGAAGATCTCATATCTGCTGTCCCTCATCAGACATTTAGGTAGAGTTACACAAGGTCCCTGGAAGATCTTGTATCTTGGTGTCCCTCATCAGACTCGTAGGTAGAATTGCACAAGGTCCCTTTATCAATCTGCTCATCATGCGTCAGCAGGGACCTTGTCTTGCAACAACGAGGAGTCTCCTCCCTGGAGCCACTGCTTGTCAGCTTCCTGCAGGAACCTGAAGTGGGGGGAGGAGAAAGGGGAAAAGTCTAGCCTCCATTTTGAGAGGTATCATAGGTAGGACCTGGTAGTGGGATTGAAAGTTAAAATTTCTCTCTATGTTGCTTAATTCCATCCTGGTTGTCATAATCATGTGTCTTTCAAGAACAGCTGACCTGCAGTGACTCCTAGCCTGCTGTGCTTAGTTGATTTCTAGCAGATGCTGTTTATTTAGCCAGGATACAGAATATAGACCACCTTAGGTGGCTTGGGAAGGCTGGTAGCCAAAGTGTGGTGGCCTCCCTGCTTCCTGCAAAGACTTAGCCTGGGAGTTCAGTACATGCACGACTCCTTTAAGCAGTCTGTCCTGGCTCCCTCTGATAACATATAAGGCCCTAGGACATGATGTTTGCCTGTACTTTCCAGAAACATCTTTGATGCCAGTTGCAGAGAAGTGTGCTGTGAGAGGTTTTATGAGGCCTCAGAATTCAGTTTGGTGTGGGCTGTGTGTTTGGGAATAGTCAGAGAGCTGGGGGAATCTAATGACAGGAGTTTGTGGAAGAGAGGAAGCTAGTGACCCTATCATTCGGACAGTGTCCCTTGATGATAAAATAACAGGCCTAAGGGAAGACTGGCATTTCCTATGCCTTTATTTTCTTGGAATTTTCTTTCTTTCTTTTTGAGCCTAGAGAAGTGCCTCCCACCTCACGCACGGTCCCTCCTCCATCACTTTAGAGCTGAGAGCTCAGGATGCAATCAGATGATGATATAACATGCTTTTCCTTCTTACCTCCTCCCTCAGTCTAGCCCTTTGCAGCCACTGCCCCCATCTCTCCTGCAATCACCAAGCTCATGCCCGTTTCATCCTGTTCCCTACTCCATTCAAGGAGTGCTGTGAAGTAACTACTATTTGCTCTTGGTATCATACTATCTAACAGATTTTCGAGTATGTAATTTAGGCTTCCTCAACAAGACAACAAGCTTCCAAAGTGCAAGGGAGTGTATCTTCTGCTTCTTTATGCCCCTTATAGTACACTATCAGAGCTTGTGGGTGAAGATGTGGCGACTTGCTCCAGGCCCCCCCGGGTCAGTGAGCTCTTATCTAGGCAAGAATAACATCAGTCCATCTTAGTAGTTTTAGGCTGTGCTCTCATACTCTAGGAAGAGGGTAGTGATCCCAGCAGTTGTACGCAACCTCTTCTGATGCTCATCTACCCCCAACCCCCTTGAACTGTGACTGTGGCTATAGGTTGCTAGGCCATATATCTGCTTTTTTCCCTATGTGTTAGACCATGCCAGTGTTATCTGTTATCGTAAATTCCAGAGCAGAGAGGCAAGAGCTAGGCTTCTTATCCCTGCATGGCTGTGGAGCTCTGGAGCTTAATGGATGCCTCTCAATGCTGACGCAGTGAGTGACATGGCAGAGGGGGGCACCCAAAGGCCTGGAGATGAGCAGCAGTTGCATCGTGGGGTACTTGATGCCTTTCTTCTGGATTTCTGAGTGCTTGTTTGCCTCTGTTCCAGGCCCACCTGCCGTTTGCTGTTGTTGGCAGCACAGAAGAAGTGAAGATAGGCAACAAGATGATGCGGGCTCGGCAGTATCCTTGGGGGACTGTGCAGGGTGAGTCTCCTGCAGATGGGCTGCACTCAAAGAACCTCTCCTCTGTGTTCTGCTGACTCTGCCATGATATGACAAGTCCTAGCTTGTCCCCAGTCTCTCAGTTTAGGTCTCAAACAGCCATAGGGGGTCACTAGCAGCACACTCTGGCCCTGTGCCTGGGTTCTATGATGTGAGCAGACTCTCTTTGTTTCTAATGAAGAAAGTAAGTACTCCCTTGTAACCGCCTCCAAACACAACAAAAGACAAATGGATTTGGCACAGCATTGAAAGGACTAGACAAAGTGAGTGTGTCCCTAAGAGAGGCACAAGAATGTTCGCAATAGAGGCTACTAATGATAAATTATTATAAACAATGAGGTGTCCATAAAAATAGACTGGATAATTTGTGAAATGGTCATATCATGGGATCTTCGACAGAGGTGAAAATGAATTAATTATAGCTACATCTGCGTGACTGGATCTCAGAAACACAACACTGAGCTAATAAAATCACATAAGCATGTATATGATAGGTTTCTGTTTGTATGAATTCCAGAAGTAAGCTAAAATAACATGATATATATTTTTATGAGTTCATGCATAAGCAGTGAATGATAAAACAGTTTACACACACACACACACACACACACACACACACACACACACACACACACACACACACACACACACACCAAGAGTTGGAACAATGGCTCAGAGGTACAAAACACCTGTTAGTCTTACAGAGGACCTGAACTCCATTCCAAGCACCCATGTCACAAGGGTCACTTCCACTTTCATCTCCAGCTCCGTGGAATGGCTTCTAGGGGAGGTGTAAAGATGTTTTCCTCCAAGCCTGCTGGCCTGAGTTTGATCCCCAGAGGCCACACAGTGGAAAGGAAAGAGCTAACATCTGAAGGTTGTCCTCTGACCTTCACATGAGTTCACACAAACACACCCACACCCTGTCACACTTAAAATAAATTAAAATTAAAAAAAATACACAAATGAATGATAAACCCAAAAGTCAGGATAGCGCTAACATTTCATTGCCAGAGGAGACAGGGAATAGAAAGAGAGGTGTGATATCAAAAAGAAGCCAGCGGGGCCTTCAGTTGTGGAGATATTTAAAAATTTAAAAACTCTTATAATTGCACATACTTATTTCATGGACTTATATACATTTATGTATACATATCCATACATATATGATTACTTCACAATTTTAAAGGATCAGATATAACATGCATTCATCACAGGTTCTATTGGTAGTGTGGCTCAGACATATTATGCTATCTTTGCCAGTTCAGTAGGTCACACAAGCTCTAGGACACTGCAGTGGGCAGAAGACCTGAGTCTGTAGCTGTAAACTGTACCATAGCTGGCAGTTTCTCTGTAAATTCATCCCAACCCTTGGGCAAATAATAAAGAGTGGACACCCAAGAAGAGTGGCATACATCTGTAAGTCCAGCACTGGGAGAGGTGGAGGGGGGTAACTGGGATGAGAGAGTCGTGAGTTCAAAGGCAGCCTTGGACAGTGTTTCAAAAAAGCAAAGGTGAGAGTTGGTAGTGAGCTGTCCATCTCACTCACAAAAGCCGAAATGGTTCAAGGCACAGCAAAGACCCGCTGACAGTAGCCGGATTTCATTCCTCCTCTTTCTTCTGTGGTGCTGAGGATGGAACTGAGGGCCTCGGGCATGCTAGATGACCACTCTATCACTGAGCTCCTTCCCTTGTCTGGATGTCCCATAGGTAGAAGACTGTCAGAGCTGCATTAAGGTTTGTGCTTCCCTGTCATTTGGAGCTGGGAATGTTACAGTAGGAACATTGGCAAGTGGCTTCTGGACCAAGAGTCACCCCTTTGGAGCCTGAGGCCTGATAGACAGGAACCTGAGGTGGGAGGAGATAAACCAGTAGACAGAGTTCCAGTAACTTCCACACCCAACTTAGATTGCCCTGCGATTATCCAAACTGGTTTATTTTGTTTGTTTGGTTTGGTTTTTGGTTTTTATTAAGATTTATTTATTTATTTTATGTATATGAGTACACTGTAGCTGTCTTCAGACACACCAGAAGAGGGCATCAGATCCCATCACAGATGGTTGTGAGCCACCATGTGGTTGCTGGGAATTGAACTCAGAACCTCTGGAAGAGCAATCAATGCTCTTAACCGTTGAGCCATCTCTCCAGCCCTGTTTTTTGGTTTTTGTTCCAGTGATTTCCATCCCCAACTTAGACAGCCCTGCTCTTATCCCAAACTGGTTTTTTTGTTTTGTTTTTTGTTTTTATTTTTTGGTGGTGGTAGTGTTTTTTTTGGGGGGGGGGAGTTGTTTGTTTTTTACTCCTGAGTTGACTATTCTTTTTGAGTGAAGAAGCAGTTGAATACTGCTTAGGAACCTTAAAGAAGACTTAGAATTATTCCTTCTTTCACCCCCCTTTTTAAATAGGGCCTCATGTAGCCCAGGTTTGTCTCATATTCACTATGTAGTTGAGGCTAGCCTTGAATTCCTGACCCTCCTGAGTCAATCTCCTAAGTGCTGAAATTACAGGTATATACTATCATGCCCGGTTCTGGAATCATTCCTACTAATAAGGAATCATGGTCCAGAGTTGGAGAACCAGATACATATAGCTGGGTCCTGAGAAGTTACTTTACTGATGCAGCTTTTTATACTAGTTTATGTTCTAGGCAACAGTTCTCAACCTGTGAGTCACAACCCTTTTGGGGATCAAATGACCCTTTTACAGAGGTCACATATCAGATACCTTGCATATCAGATATTTACATTACAATTCATAACCATAGCAAAATTATACTTATGAGGTAGCAATGAAATAATTTTATGGTTGAAAGTCACCACAACATGAGGAACTGTGTTGAAAGGTAGCAGCATTAGGAAGGTTAGGGACCACTATTCTAAGGTGACAGGTAGGGTTCATGTCATGTAAGGCGCCTTAAGCAGAAAGAGTATATGGACCACCCTGGACTTTGGACAAATACTTCTGATGACCATATCTGACCATCTATGATGGTACAACTATGTACGACTCTGTCACTCCAGAGCACATCCTCTCTGTCCCTACTGTCCTCTTCCAGACCCTGAGAGACAGAATCTTGGCTAACTTATCTGTTCATCCTCCTGTATAAGGCCAAACACTAGCATCCAACACAGTGGAGCCAGGCCTGGGGACATCCTGACAGAGGCCTGCTTGCAGCACAGCTCCAGCCAGAAATCCACTTTGCTGTGATTTAGTCCCCATCCCTCACATTCTTGCTCACCATCCAAAATGAACACCTTTGCCCTCCAGGCAAAGAAATGGTACACACTTTCTCCTGCATAGGATTGCTATGCTCGAGCCGTTATCCACCCTTGGCATAACACCTCTTTGGAAGTTTCTATTACCTAAATGGGCCACAGCAGAGGTCTGTCCCTCCTTGTCCCCACCACCTATTGCTACCCTGGTTCTTTTTCCTTGATCTTTGGAGACTCCATCTGTGGTCGTTGTCTTTCTCCTACACTATCTCGTTCTGAAGCCTGACTCTGCAGCCTGCCCTCCATATGACCTTGCCTAGCCTTCTGGAGGCCCGGTGGGGATTATGTTCTATTATCTGTCTGATAAATTCTGTTCTTCCTTCCAGAGTCATCCAAGAGGCTGTGTCTATGGGGATGCCTACAGTCTCCTGGGAGTTTGTAGGTCCCCCTCTTCTGGGCCTTTACTGCACTGCAGCCATATCTTCATGTTTTGGCAGTGCGTTGTATTGTTCTGTTTACATGTGCTTTCCCATGATACTGCAGGTTCCTAAAAGCATAGGCCCAAGACTTCATTTCTTAATTCTCAGGGCTATACATAATACTGAGAACCGAGATTCCACGAATACTTATTGGGTGAATGGATAGACAGATGTGTGTCTATCTGCGAAGCAGTACAAAGCAGATATTCTTGTGGAAGTCTGCTTGGTGAATTGGTGTTGAGGCATTAATGCAAGTTCTTAGATTGTTTCACAGTAGTAAAGTTTTTACTATTGCCCTTTCAAAATGTTTCATTCCCAATTTTCACAGGAAATAGAATTAGGAGGTTAAATTTGTAGGTGCCGTATAAACAGGCTGCAAAACAATGTCACCCTTAGACATTTTACTTACTTCTCACTTCATCCATTTCTTCCTCTGCCGGCCTTCCTTTCAATATGCATCCAATGCCCCAATGCCCGCTGTGTAGTTGAAAATGAGGCCCACTGCGACTTTGTGAAGCTGCGGGAGATGCTGATTCGGGTCAACATGGAGGACCTGCGGGAGCAGACCCACGCCCGGCACTATGAATTGTACCGCCGCTGTAAGCTGGAGGAGATGGGCTTCAAGGACACCGACCCTGACAGCAAACCATTCAGGTACCTCTTATGCCAGGTCAGGTCAGCCTGCTCAAGCTCAGGAAGCCTTGCCCTGAAGAATCAGCAGGGGAAGCGAGGAAGTTAGCTAGAGAGCCCAAAGTAACTCCTAGATCACTGGTGCTGCTTGAGTGTTCCCTCTCTGTGTCTGCACAGCTGCCAGAACAGCTGCCACCCTGCTTAGAAACACAGACAAGGAAGGGGGCCTGAAGAAACCATTCTGCTGACACTCACTGCTTGAGCCTCACCCTCCTATGTATAGCTGCTCTAGTGAGCCCTGCTCATAGACTCAATCCTGGGGCTTTGTTCTACTGGGTGACAGTTAGGAACTGCCCTCTGTTCCCACTTTCTTCATCTGGCTCTCGTATTGATTAAGACAGGTTCCCAATATGTTCTTCCCCATCTTCCCTGTTCTCAGAACCAGATAGGAAAAAGTCAGGCATAGTGGCGCATGCCTGGAATCCCAGCACTGGGGAGGCTGAGGCAGAAAGATGGCCATGAGTGTGTGGACAGTCTGGGGTACCTAGTAAGTGCTGCACCAGTCAAGGCTACATAGCAAGAACATTCACTTAAAAAAAGAAGATGAAAAGGGGGTGAGGGAAGCCGGGTATGTGATTTGGTAGTAGGGTGTTTGCCTGTCATGTACAAGCTATGAGTTCATCCCTAGCACCAAATAAATAGATAGAAAAATACAAAAGAAAAAACCAAGAAGCAGTCACCTGGCTTGTATTGGTGACCTGCATGATGCTCTCTCTCTCTTCCCTCACTCCCTTAGCATTTCAATGTGAAGTTTGTTTTGACCACTGACAATGAATAATCACCGGTGTTTTCCTCAAATCAGAATCTAAAGTGCTTTTCATTATGCAGGTGGGAGCCATAGACCAAGGAAAGCATCTGCTCTGTCTATACAATATGCGTCATTAGCCCTGCATTTTGAATTACCATGTGTTGCCCCTTACTGTGGCTCTATCTCCTTTCAGGAAATGTCAGACACCCGTGAGCAAGCCGTGGGGGGCATATCTGTGGGAGGAAAATGCTTTCAAATGGCCCCTGGGATCCCACAGAACCTGTTTATAGCAGAGAGGGGACCTAGGACACCATCCAAGCTGTCCTCTGGGGGATGGCTGCTTTAGGAATGGCAGCTTCCCACCCCTCTGTGGATAGGCAGGTCAGGGCCCCAGAGCTCTTGAGGTGGAGGAAACAGAGTTTGTCTCTGATGGAAACTGCTGTTTCTCGCCTTCACCTCTGCAGCTTCCATCTGCATCCTGAAGGAGGTGTGCCTCCTTCTGGCCACTTAGTCCTGGCCTTTCTCTCCTCCCCCTCCCCATCCTTAATATCTGTTCCTGCCTCTTCACGCTCTTCCACCACCCCCTGTCCACCTTGCTTGCAAATGCTCCCACCTAACAAAGTACTTTTTTAGACCCACTCTTTCTTGCCAGTTCCTCACCTGTCAAGAAGGTTTGTCTCTCACAGGAAGGAAACATTTCTGTAGCTCCTGTTCCTCTTCCTCCTCTCTCACTTCCTCAACCCACTACAATCTGCCTTCTGCCTGCCTCCAGCTCTCTACAAAATTCTCTCCAAGACCTGAAGCTGTGGATTGGTGGCTAGTTTCCTTGTGGCTTGATTTGTAGCTTTGATTTTACTGTGAAACCTTAATTTGGCTTGAGAGCCCCTCTGCCTCCAGCTCTTCCGGTCTTGGCCTGGTCAGCTTTATCCCTCTCCCTTTCTGTCTTCTTCCTCCTTGCTTGTGCTTTCTAGTTCATTTTCTTCAGCTCCCTCCTTTAAACGTTGGTGCTCCCTCGGGATTCCTTCCACATGCTTCTGCTCTTTCACACTCCCATCTCTTTGTTCTGGTTCTTTCTATTCTTACAGCCTTAATTACCACCAAGGTATCTGAGGAATCCAAAGCTGAAACGTTACCATTGAGCTCTGAACCTATTGGTGCCACTGTACCCTGGACATTTCACTCAGACATTCTATGGCTGCCTGATCTAGCAGTCTGCCACCTCATCCTTCTTCTTCCTCCTCCTTTTTCAGCATTTCATGTTGCTATTCATGTTCTACTATCTATCTAGTGGCCCAAGCCAGAAACTTGAATCAGATTCTTTTGGGGGTATATTGAGAGAGTTTGTTATAGATCCTAAGCACTAAGATTCAAAGAAAAATGCTCACGAAGAAAGTAAGACACACTTAAGAAAGTAGGTAGGTCTGAGCAGGGAGAGGTGCCAAGAATCAGCCTTGATTTTTCCTCCAGGTTCTGAGAATTCTGCAGCCCTACTGTTGCTCTGGATGTCTCCCTTTGCTACCAGCCTTTAACTTGAAGAGCCTTCCATTTCCTACTTGAATTGCTGAAAGTTTCCTTCCGAAAATAGCCAAGTGGACTTTCTCATGTTCTGACTAATGGATACATGTCCACTTTTTAAATGTGGCCCCCAAAGCCTGTCCTCTTTTTCCAGACTCAGTAGCTTCCCTCTCACTCCTCCATGGTTCACATGATGTCCCCAGGTCTGCTCAAGTATGGCCACATCCCCAGGAGCACCAGTCTTCACTTTGTCTTTCTTCTGTCTTTGGAGCACTGGCCTTCACCATGCCTAGTCCTACTTTTTAAAAAATAAGTGCAGGTCGGGGCATTGGTCTTGACCTGGGTGTCTCCTATTACACTCTAAGTTCCTTTAGGACAAGCATGGTGGCTCTGGGCTCTAGATGCTGAGCAGCTAGCATCATGTCTATTCACACTGGTCACATAGGTGGTAGGTAAAATCTCAGCAAGTGTTCAATGAAGTGGTAAATCAGTGTGGTCTGTCTCAGAGCCAGGGACTGGCAGTGCAGGACAGTACAGGGCAGTGCAGGGCAGTACAGGGCAGTAGGAGGCCTTAAATGAAGAGATAGGAGACCCAGTTTCCGGTGTTAGCTCTGTCTCTAACTAGGTGCGTAATCTTCGGTGACTCACTTCTCCTCTATGAGCCACAGTTTCCTCATCTGTATGAGAGAGAGAGAGCGCTCCTCTGGCCCCTCCAGTAGCTCTGTAATGTTGCTGTTACATACCAAGCCATCTGTCCTGCCCCACACCACCCCTTTGTGGTTCTCTTTTTATATTCCTGTGTCAGAATTAGGGAAGAGAGGATGAGGGAACTTGGGGAGGGTGTTTGGGGCCCATTTTCTTGACCAGGGGTTGCCCCAGAGGCAGTGGAATTGACTTGATCATATCTACAGTTTACAGGAGACATATGAAGCAAAAAGAAATGAGTTCCTAGGGGAACTCCAGAAGAAAGAAGAGGAGATGAGACAGATGTTTGTCCAGAGAGTCAAAGAGAAAGAAGCAGAGCTCAAGGAGGCAGAAAAAGAGGTAAACATAACCATGGAGACCAGGCAGCAAAGGAGGAGAGACTGAGCATGGTGGGAGAGGCCTGAGCCTTGACAGAACTGCTAGAAGGTAGAGGAACTTGTAAGCTCTGGGCAGGACTTGAGTGCAGTTTGGAAAGACAGGGAATCTGATGACATCTGTGTCTTCTTGACCTTTATTTCCTAAGGATGGGACATTTTCTCATTCTGTTCATTATTTAGAGCCATTGCCATCCAACATGGTAGCCACTAGCTGCAGGTGGGCATTTCTTTCAATTTGAATTAATTCATTTATTTAGGTTTTGAACTGAGGTTTCTATATGTAGCCTAGGTGGGCTGGAACTCACTGTCTAGCCCAGGTTGGCCTCAAATTTTAGACACTCTTGCTTGAGCCTTATGAGTCTTAGGATTGCAGGCTTGTATTACAGTACCCCAAAATTTTTTTATTAACTGACAAATAATAATTGCATATATTTATGGAATATGACATGTAACTTCAGTGTTTATACTGCAGAATTATTAAATCAGGCAAATAAATAAATCAGTCAGTCATTTCATATGTTTATCTTTTTAGTTCTGTTGGAAACATTTTTTTTTCTTTTTTTTTTTTTTTTTTTGGTTTTCTGAGACAGGGTTTCTCTGTGTAGCCCTGGCTGTCCTGGAACTCACTCTGTAGACCAGGCTGGCCTCGAACTCAGAAATCCACCTGCCTCTGCCTCCCAAGTGCTGGGATTAAAGGCGTGTGCCACCACTGCCCGGCTGTTGGAAACATTTAAAATCTAAATCAAGTCTGGTCACCAGGCCTATAATCTCAGTATAGAAGAGCAGAGCGAGAACACAAGTTCAAGGCATGCCTGGGCAACTTAGTAAGATGCTGTCTCCAAATAAGAGAAGTTGTAAGGGGACTAAGAATGTGGCCCAGTGGTAGAGCTCTTGCATAGCATACTTGAGGCCCTAGGTTCAAAATTCCCAGTACTGTTGGGAGTTGGGACATTTAAAGATCTATTCTTAGCCATTTTTAAATGCACAATAGAATGTAAAGCTTAGCTCCTTTCAAATGTTCAGTCCTTGTGCAAGTGGTTCAATACAGTTCTTGCACTGACTAGCACAGGTACAGAGCCTCTGCAACATCATGTAAAGTTCTCTTGGGCAGTGGAGGACTTGTTATCACAGAAAGGTTGATCCTTTTCCCACTTCCTGGACATTTGGAGTTCTGTAGACACAAATAATCACTTTCATGGTGGAAACGGTGGGAGCTTTTCCTGTTCACTTAGATTTCCTAGTCTGACCTCTTGATTTTTTTATTTTTTGGTTTGGATATCTATTTATTTGATGCGTGGCTAGGGATGGAACCCAGGCATCCCACATGCTAGAAAAGTGTTCTACCATTGAATGCCATGCCTAACACCTTCATCTAGGTTTAGAGTGGAAAAAATATCACTCCAGTTCTAGCTGTTTCTGAAACCAAGGTCTGATGGTCCTTTCTAAGCACAGGCATTTTGAGCTGGCCAGATGTCTCAGTGGGTAAAAGTGTTTGCCAGTCAAACCTGACAAACTGAACTCAATTCCTGGAACTGACAGAAAAGCTGGATGCCAGTGGCACCAGTCTGTAATCCTAAAGGTAGTGGGTAGCAGTTTTCTTCTTAAAGTGAAAGTGTAATAAAATCAATACCTTTGCCACAAGCTTGTGGAAGAGCACTATGAGCACCTTAAAGAGAAATGAACAAAAAGTTGCAACGAAGTAAAGCTCGTTTAAAACAGCTAATGCTCCCCTCAAGTGACTAGGAGAAGATGTTTTAGACAGCAAGCTCATCCATTGCCATGCCTTACTAGGCACCAGTCCCAAATGCCCACAGCACCTAGACAACTGACCTGTAGTGTGCACTGCAATGCTACGGGGTGCAGCATTTCCTCCTGAATCCCCAAGAGAAAGAAGAATTATGCTTGGTCTATTTATTATGGCTATTTTCAGCATTCCAGTAGTGTGACTGCCTGTGCTTCAGGCTCACTGATTCGCTTGTCACAATGGCATGCCAGACTGTGCTTGCTGTTGTTTGGGTCGGAGCTTCCATCCAAGATGGATGAAACCTTACCTCTGGTTAGGACTGAGGTCTCAGGCCGGGAGAGATGGCTTAGCAGTTAGTTAAGAGCACTTGTTGCTCTTGCAGATGAGCAGGGTTTCGTTTCCAGAACCATGTATGGTGACTCACAAGTTAACACATCCTTAACTCCAGTTCCAGGAGATTTGATGCCTTCTTATGTTGACCTCTGAGGGAACCAGGCACACACATGCACATGTGGTACACACACACACACACACACACACACACACACACAAGCAAAATAAATATTTTTAAAATTGTTTGAAAAGACTGAAGCCTCGATACTCATCCAATTTTATGGATCCTTTTTTGTCTCTGTGTTCAACGGCAAATATTTCCTTTGACCAGCTTTGCTATGGCTCACGTTTTTACCATGATCCATGGGGAGATGCCTTAGTGAACAAGAGTGTTTGCCCTGCAAGTATGACAACTTGAGTTCAGATCTCCACCACCCACATAAAGAGCCAGGCATGGCTGCACATGCGTGTAATCCCAGCCTTGAGGGGCAGATATAAGTGGATCCTAAGATGTGCTTATCCAGGAGATCTTTACATATGGTAGGTCCCATTATCTAGTCCTCTTAAGATTGGGTTGACCTTGGACAAATGCCTTCATTTATGAGACTTTTGGTTTTCTCATAAGATGAACATAAACCCAGAACCCACTTCAACAGTGTTGTAAGCTAGGCATGGTGGCATATACCTGTAATCTCAAACAGCAGAGACAGGGGGATTTTGAGTTCAAGGTTAGCTTGAACTACACAGCAAGACATTGTCTTCAAAACAAAACAAAATATAGAGGTGTTGTATTAATGAAAAGAGTTTTTATACATCAGATTTAGTGGTTGGCTTGTAACAAACTCAGTAAATACAACAAGTATTATTATCAACCACACCCGATAACTACGCTGGTTGTTTTAAATAAAATGTCTGGTCAAGCAGAATGTGTTGTTGTCGCTTGACCTTTTCAGGAGCAGAGATTCTAAGAACAATCTTCAGCAATCCAGAACAATCCTTGGCACCATCCAGTTTGGTCACTGGCAGGAATATCTCCTAATGTTTCAGGGTCCTGTAGGGTTGCAGTTATGGTGATCTCCACCTACTCTGGTCTTAGCTGGGCTGGGGACTGCTCACTGCTGCAGAGGGACTCTCTCTAACCTCCTTGTGGCCCTCTGCCAGCTGCATGAGAAGTTTGACCGTCTGAAGAAACTGCACCAGGAAGAGAAGAAGAAGCTGGAGGATAAGAAGAAATGTCTGGATGAGGAAATGAACGCCTTCAAGCAGAGAAAGGCGGCGGCTGAGCTGCTCCAGTCTCAGGGCTCTCAGGCTGGGGGCTCACAGACTCTGAAAAGAGACAAAGAGAAGAAGAAGTAAGTAGCAGGCTGCTGGTGTGTGTGTGTGTGTGTGTGTGTGAGAGAGAGAGAGAGAGAGAGAGAGAGAGAGAGCGTGAGAGTGAGAGAGAGAGCTTTCTTTTCCTACTCATCCCTACCTCCACCATCCACTACATGGCATCTAGAGGCCAAGGGGATCGGCGGGCAGCTGTGAACTGCAGGCTGGCAGTTAAACTCAGATAGTGTCCACTGTCCCTGTAACACCCAAGTTGGAGTTGCTAAGAGTAGTGGTCCCAAAAGTGTAGCTTTTCTGTTTGTCCCTGCTGAGAAATCTCTGCAAACGTCTGGCAAATGGTAAGAGAAGAGGGGCTAGAACGTAGGGAACAAACCAGGAGAGAGGTAGACAGATACAGAGATGTAGAAGGAGAGCAACAAAAGGGATGGGCAGACCAGGATCGTGGAAGGAAGACAGGATCTTTTAACAGAAGCTCTAGAACTTCCCCCGACCCTAGAGCAGTGGTTCTCAACCTGAGAGCCGAGACCCCAACCAATCCTTTCATAGGGCTCACACATCAGATATCCTGTATATCCGATATTTACATTGTGATTCATAACAGTAGCAAAATTCCAGTTCTGAATTAGCAGCCAATGTTATGGTTGGGAGTCACCACAACATGAGAAACTATATTAAAGGCTGAAGCAGTAAGAAGGTTGAAAAAGCTGCCATAGATGTTCAATATGCAGCTTACAGGTCTGCTTGCCCCTCCCGGTCTGAGGGGAGGGGCCTATAATCTAACCCTTACTCTGCCTCAGTTCTCAAAAGATACAGCCTGTGGAAGGTAAATGCTACCAATGAAGGCTGCCCCTTGTGTCCCAGCTCCCATTCCTTTGCTATACCTCTTTGTGTTGGCTACTTAGTTAGGCCCAGCCTGGGTTACTAAGAACCTAGAGGGGAGTCTTCAGATGCCACTATCCTCTTTGTAGCCCATTTTCAAGCTTGGGGAATGGTCCTGAAACCATTTTGTTTCTCTAAATGTTTGGTGAGTTAATAGTTCTGCCCTATCCCCAGTCTCTGCTTGCATAAATTACCCACTCCTCATTTCAGAGCCAGAGAAGAGGAAAATGTTTCTGACAAGAAAATATCCAGAGGTTCCCTTGTGCTCTACGGTTGTTTGTGCAGTAGGTTTCAGGGAACTCCAATACAGAATGTTTAACAATAGCCTTTCTAAAGGATCCTAGAGGTCCCAGGATATCCATGGTCATGACCTTCTATTTTGGGCCACTAGTTTGAGTCAGCCACTGGATGCTTCCCAGAAGAAAGAACGATCTTTTTGCCTCTATCCTGGGATTCTCACTTAGGAACCACACCACGAATACAAACTATTTAATAATTCAAGGCACTGCGTTTTACCACCTTATTATCCAGCTTGACTACCTAATGTAGTCAACTGGTCCAGAGATTTTTTTTTCCCAGAATAGAATCTTAAAACTACATATCACTGGGTGGTGGTGGCCAGCATGGTCTACAAAGTGAGTTCCAGAATATCCAGAACTGTTATACAGAGAAACTGTCTTAAAAACTAAAGACCAACCAACCAAACAAACAAACAAAATCGCTACATATCCATGACTTGGGGTTTTTTTGTTGTTGTTTTGGTTTGGTTTTTTTTTGTTTCTGTTTTTGTTTTTGTTTTTTATTTTGCTACTAAAGTTTAACTAGCCAGATGGAGAACCTCTTTGGATCCACCATCTATTAACTTATCTGTGAAGGTTATACTTCTGGAAAGCAATTCATACATTCCTTTTGGGTGTGGTATGGGTGGAGCCCTGAGCTCTACACATATTAATCGAGAGCTCTACCACCTGAGCTGCACCTATGGCCTGGATTCCTCTTTAAAAGATCAGAAATGTCTGGGGTTGGTGACAGTGTCCTTTTCCAGTTCCGAGATGGGAGAAAAGCTTGCTGGAACATGGCACCTTACAGTAGCAATCAGAGCTAGCACAATAGCCTGTCCCCATCCACACTCTAATGGCCACAGGCCTGGGCACCTTATGTATCTCTATAGGCAATTTGTTACCTTCTGGAAGATGTCACTAAATTTATGCTACCCTGCTCCCATAGTGCTTTTGCTGGTGATGATTTGGGGAGGGTAGAGATTGTGCTAGAAATGTTGTTTAGACAAATTGTGGTTGGATCTGATCAAGTTCCAGATTCAGTATTTCCTTTGGATGCCCCTAAGGAGACTAAGAAAGAATACCACTGTTTCAGGGGTGTCTACCAAGCCACCCATACCTGTTCCCTTTCCTGTTTCTCCTAATCGCCTTAGACTGCTAACATTTCATTATTGGTATTAATTCATAATATTGGATTTCTCTTCGTGCTCAGTCCATCTTCATCAGTTCTTACTGTTTTACAGTTAACTCTGCTGTTTGCTGCATGCTGCATGACACCCAGGGTCCTGGTAAGCTTTATTAACTCTAAATAATACTGGCAGTGGCTTCTACAACATACCTTCCAAAACCCCACACTTGTAGCACACATAGCTAACCATAAAAGAAATGGCTTCATCGGACCTGCTAATTTCCTCCTGAGACTTACAGTATGAAGACGTAATCGGATTGCGGTTTTAAGTGGAATGCGCCTGGCTGCCTGATTGGATGTGTGTGTGTGTGTGTGTGTGTGTGTGTGTGTGTGTGTGTGTGTGTGTGTGTTCTTGAGAGCATTTGCAGAGCTTTGCTGCTAGAACAACTGTGTACCATAGGTAGGCAGATCATGTGACCAACATGTAAGATTTCAGTTCAGATTTTTTTTTTTCATGAAGAGCCATAATCATGACTTTCAAAATGAATTGTGATGAAGTTGGAAACCGCTGGGTTCACAGTCCCTACCTGCAATGTCACAGTTAGTATTGACCCACATACACACCCCCAATTTAGGAATGTGCCATGAGAAATTGCTTCTGTGTCTCCCTCTAGTAACTATTCCTTTTCTGAGGGGTTCAACTTCTCCAATTTCTTTTGATTATATGCCCTACCCTCAAAATATAAGCAAAGTGGAAAACACGGAAGAGACCTCAGAGACTACGGGGAAATCATTACATTGGGTTCTGTGAGGGCTAGTGAGATAGCTCAGCAGGCTTTGGTGGTAGCGGCACTTCCCATTCACAGAAATCCATTTAAGCCTGGCAGCCTGAGAACCCATATAATAGTGAAAGGATAAAACCAACTCCCAAAGTTGTCCTCCGATCACACTGCGCCATGGCGTGTGTGCCCACAAACAATAACAATAAGTTAATTTTTTAAAAGATGTATTTATTTATCAGACATACCAGAAGAGGGCATCAGATCCCATTACAAATGATTGTGAGCCACCACATGGTTGCTGGAAATTGAACTCAGGACCTCTGGAAGAGCACTCAGTGCTCTTAACCACTGAGCCATCTCTCCAGCCCAATAACTTAGTTTTTCAAAATTTAATTCTGGCTCTGGAGAAGTGGTTCAGGGTGGTTAAGAACACTTACTGTTCTTCCAAACAAGCTGAGTTTTGTTCCCAGCATCCATACATTTAGGCAGCCCACAATTGCCTGTAACTTTAGCTCCAGGGTATCTGACAACTTCTTTTGGCCTTTCGCCTATGCGTGCGCACGTGCGCGCGCGCGCGCGCACACACACACACACACACACACACACACGGTTTAAAATGTAATTCTGTAAATAAGTACGAGCTTCATTAAAACCTCTGCTAAAGAGATAAGCAGGTAATTCTTAGTAAGGATCCCTGAGCACTAGTGGTTGTGTCTACAGAAGTAAATAGAATTGGTTCCTGCTATCACAGCTTTTACCAAGAGTGAAAACAGACATCATAGGATGGATGAAAGCAGTGATTAAGCACCTTTTGTCTACTCTACCAAAATCAGGTAGTGAAGGGAAATTGAATGTAAATGCTTTTAACAGGACGCTTAGATTGATTTATTTTTAAAACTCTACCATGGAAACTTTCAAATGTGGAGAAAAGATAATAGTACAATTCAGCCCCATATTCCTAAAGCGCAGTCATCAAAGACTCATTGACATACAACTAACTCAGATTCTGCAATTACCTCAGACATGCCGGATTATTGTAAAGCAAAAGCTGTATCAATTCATGTGTAAAATGCATAGTGCATATTTCTAGGAGATAATGATGCTTAAAAACAAACACAGTCACCTTTGTCACACCTACAAAATCAACAATAATTTGCTAACATAAAATGTCTAGTTGGTGTCAAAGTACTCCAGTGGTCTCATGAATTGTCTTACTTTTTTTGTTTGTTAGTTTGGGTTGGAAATTAAAGCGTTGAGAAGATGTCCCCTGGCTAGGCCATGCAGTGGTTTATATGGACAGCCTGCTATTAGTGACAAAACCAATGGCTGCAAGTGTTGCACTAGAGACTTGAGGCAGCTGGCAAAGGCCATCCCTCCTGCCAAGCAAATCCTGGCAAGGAAGCCCACCCAGGCTTCCGAAACAGAAAGCCCAGGAAACAGCCAAACAAATGCATCCTAAAAGAACAATGAAATGATTTACTCCCTGGTTTAAAAGCAAGTCCTGGAGCCCCTACTAAGGCACTGGAATCAAATAGTAGCTTTCTATTTAGGAAGACTAAATTCCTGAAGTCTCTGCTCCCCACCATAGTTCAGGTGCCTAGCTAAGTGTCTGACACATAATAGGAGCTCAGTTCATATAGAGTTTCTTTGTTCCGCCATTTTCAATGAGAGCAGGACAGGTGTGTATTCTGGTGAATTCAATTTTGGCTAATTCAAATTTCATTGCACATTGATTGACATAATTTCATTCAGATTTCCTTGAGTACATCTTTATTAGTAGCCATCCCTAAAATGAACGCTGGAAAACTATCATTAAAGCCATGCCTTATAAGTAAGAGACAAGTGATAAACAGCTGGAGCAGCCAATTGCAACCCCAAGTAGTTGGCAAGCTTCTTTGTAGTAGACTACTAAAGCAGTTCTAGATCAGCTGATCTGAGAGAACCTCAGCTGCCAAGATTCTAAAAGCCACAAAGGTTATGTGCCTTCCTTCCCAATACCTTCACTTGGGGGAGGGGGGTTGATCAGAAAAGCCATCTGGAATGCAGGCTGAGTGAGGCTTACTTATTCATGTGGGAGAGTGGGTATATTCATTGTGGAAAATTGATTGCATGTTCCCAGATATGTATGCTCTTCTAACTCCACTCCCACCCAGTAGCCCTCATTTAATAGGATGACTGTTGTGTCCATTTTTCTGAAAATACCCGAGAAAATCTACTTCAGGAAGAAAAGTTTAGTTCTGTCCATGGTCCCTTGGCCTCATTGGTGTGGTAAAGGTCCTGACAGAACATCATGGCGGAGGTATATACTGGAGCAGAGCTGCTCACTTCATGTCAACCAGGAAGCAGAGAAAAGAGGCAGGGACAGGCTATAGCATTGCAGGGCTTGCTCTGGTGACCTACTTCTTCCAATAGGCCCACCTTCCAGTAATGCCTTCATATGAATCCTTCACGATTCCTTTGTTAAAATCAGAGCCTTCAGATGCTAGTTACTTCCTCAAAACCTCTTAGTTGGCAAGGAAGACTTCAATATGTGAGTCTTTAGAGCACACATCGTATCTAAACCATTAAAAAATCTTTCTTCAAGTCATAAACAAGGATTTAGATACATAGCCCAGCCGGGCCGTGGTGGCGCACGCCTTTAATCCCAGCACTTGGGAGGCAGAGACAGGCGGATTTCTGCGTTCGAGGCCAGCCTGGTCTACCAAGTGAGTTCCAGGACAGCCAGAGCTACACAGAGAAACCCTGTCTCGAAAACACCAAAAAAAAAAAAAAAAAAAAAAAAAGATAGATAGATACATAGCCAAGAAGTTCTCTGAGATAAGACTCTCCCAGTGATAGGAAAGTCGTGAGTAGGTATATCTTAACCTGGCTATAATGATACTTTCTTTACAACCACAGGTGTGCCAGTCTCTTCATTTGTGACATAGGGACCAATATGACTTGACTTACTTATATCATTGGAATGAAATCCCAGGAGGAGACAAGTCAAAATGTTACACGAACACAAGCCAGTGATGGGCTTCTGTAGTTCAGGTTTGTAGGTCACTGGTTGAAATCCAATCCCATCCCACACTTGACAAACAGGTATTGGCTTAGAGTAGCAGTTAGCCAGCTAAGTTTGCTCTGAAAACTGCCAAAGTTGAAACCTCAGCTTCTTTTCCTGTGGGTCAAGGGGGCTGTGAGCCTGATACTGTATCTGGTGGCATAGGGTCACTAGAGACTTGGTATTCATGGACAAGGTTATCTGGATCCGTGTGTGTGTGTGTGTGTGTGTGTGTGTGTGTGTGTGTGTGTTGGCAGGTTGGCAGGTTGTTTGTCAAGAACAGATTTTGAAAACTGTGTAGGTTTTGATCTTTATTTTGCTTTTTAATACCACTACTATTTAATAGTATTTAATAATACTACTGCCATTCATGTTAGAAAGCATTTTCCCAGGAGCCAGTGCACAAGACTTTAAGACCATCTAACATAGCTATTCTACTTTATCTATTAGTTGTGACTTAATTCCTTCTGACGTTTTGGTACATCCATCCATTCATTAACCCCCCTTCTCTTTTCATTTTCAGTTTGAGCTTCCTGTAGACGCGCCCTTTCCTGTGCAACAGAGCTGGGCCTCCCTCTCTTTATTTCCCCCTTAACATGCTTAGGGGGCATACACCCCATGCCTTCCCCTTTTCTTCCTTCGAATGTTTATAGAAGCCTGAGAGTCAAATGATGATGTCTGGCCCCTGACCAAGAAGCCAGCAATCACGTGGCTTGGAGATACATTCCATCCCTCAGTCCCTCTCCTAGTACCGTCAGCCATATTCACCCCCACTTCCCCAATCCATCTTTGCCAGACTCATGTGTTTACAGGTTGCTGTTTGCCACATTTTATGTACCAGCTTCCCCATTTGAATTCCACTGATACTTGTTTCCTTGAAGCATTTCCATCCCCCAGTTAGGGGTCAGAACTGTCCCCTGAGACTCCTGCATCCTAGTCACTGGGATTTTTCTCCCACTCCTCTAATGCCAGGGGCCATAACCCCTTATCATAGGTTCTTAAAGAATTGCCAGGGATGCCTTTTTCTTCTACTATCTTAGCTCAGCCTTTTCTCGATTCCCTTTACTCAAAGTCAGTTTACACAAGCTGTGTTAAAAGTCAGCCACACATTTATTCACACCAAGCCCTTCCTATATAAAACACAATTGCTGTGGCAGATAGTGTATACTTCCCCTCTCTAATTCTGGGTATCCCACAGATACAGAAGGGAAAATAAACCAGAATGTTATTACCAGCCTAGAGTCTTGATTGATAGACTTCTAAAATTCTCCTTGGGGGTTTCAGCATGCCATTGGTCATTTCTTGCCATTCCAATGAGGTGGAATAGCAAGAATAATAATCCCAGTTTGTAAACCGTTGAGCTGATCAAAGACTCTAGGCTTGGGGTTGCCTAGATGAGTATTCTAGTCTCCCTGATGAGTGCAACGATAGGCTGAGTCTGCATTTGCACATATGCCACTTAAAAGAGGAGAGACCATTAGTTGGAGGGAAGAAAAGAGGCATTGTCACTTGAAAAGTCATTTACTTTGGTCTTAGGATTTGATATTTTAAAAATATGGTAGTCTTCAGTTTTATAATGGGTCCCATCTGATTGTGGCTTTTGGAAACCCTTTGAAGTACAGAGCCTTCCACCATCAGGGCCATGAGGCAGAGTATGGCTTTTGGTGTTTGGCTAGTGACAGAGCAACAGCTAGAGGCGACCTGGCAATGATCTGTGGCTAATATGGCGTCTCTCTGCCCTTCCTTTGCAGTAAACCATGGCTGTGTACTGAATAGTATGCCCTGCTACAGCTGGACTGGACTCCACTTAGCCTATTAAGCGAAGGTTCTTATTTTAACTGACAACTTTTTTTTTTTAAATGGTGCCAAACAGTTGGGCCCTCCACCCCTGCTCTGGTACTTCAAGCATTTTGCTTTTGGGTTTGTTTGTGGTGTTTTGGTTTTGGTTTTGGTTTTGGTTTTTTTTGGTTTTTTTGTCATTGTTGGGGGTTTTTTTGTTTGTTTGTTTGTTTTTTGGGGTTTTTTGGTTTTTGTTTTTTTTTTTTTTTTTTTTTTTTTGAGTTCTGCAACTTGCTTCTGCCTCCCAGTCCCACTGGCATGGATCATGACCTTCTTTTTTTCTTGTTATAAAGGTGGCTGTATGATCACTACCTCTAAAAAAAAATGAAAGGTGATAATAAATTTGCAGTCCTTCTGAACTGTTACAAAAGGGCAGGGGCCATTGTCTACAATCATAGTTAATAACTTGAACCTAAGACTAAGCCCAAAGCAGAACTAGTTAAAAGCAAGCAAGTTAATGTGTGCACTTTCTCTTTTCTTAATTGGCAAAGAGCAAAGGCAGTTTTGATGTGTACTGGCCAGTAGCCAGAGGCAAGTACCAGGTGACAAAGTGAAAGCAACTGGAAGTGGAGAATTTCAGGAAACCCTATGCCTAGAGGCAAAACAAAACAAGCCACAAGGGAGAACAGAAAGCCCTAAAGCAGAATCTCCAAGTATCTCAGATACAATCAGTAGTCAGGAGAGTCAGGCTACTGAGTTAAGGCTGTCTGGATCTCCTTGAGAAAGGGCCCTTGCCGAGCAGTGGTGCCGCACGCCTTTAATTCCAGCACTTGGGAGGCAGAGGCAGGTGGATTTCTGAGTTCAAGGCCAGCCTGGTCTACGGAGTGAGTTTCAGGACAGCCAGGGCTACACAGAGAAACCCTGTCTCGAAAAACCAAAAAAAAAAAAAAAAGAAAAGAAAAAAAAAGAAAGAAAGAAAGAAAGAAGGAAGGAAGGAAGGAAAGAAAGAAAGAAGAGAGAGAGAGAGAGAGAGAGAGAGAGAGAGAGAGAGAGAGAGAGGGCCCTTATTTATAGTCATGGGGTTCTGTGGGTTTTTTGTTTGTTTTTAAAACAGGTTCTTACTATGTAGCCCTGGCTGGTCTTAAAATCACAATGTAGACCAGGCTGGTCTGAAATTCAGAGATTTGCCAGCCTGTATTTCCTGAGTGCTGGAGTTAAAGGCAAACACCACCACACCCAGCTGCCTTAGGGGTTTTAATCCACCTTCCCAGACTGCTTGCTGGCCAGAAAGTATCATCTTCCTTAAGAAGTAAGAAGTATTTTTAAATGAGGCCTTTCATTTGCATTTGTATATAAACTCACTACTTGAGGCTGGAGGATCTCAAAATACTTTACAAGTATTTGAGCTACACAACCTTCCAAAAACAAGCAGAAATCGCATATAAAGTGAGGAGCTTTTTGATCAGCATGGCTGATATACCCCACCCCATGCTGTAGGAGGATTTTGACAAGGAGAGAAATGAAGGGATTAATCCAAGGCCCCACTGCTATTCCTTGGCAAAACCCAAGCAAAATTTCCAATTTCCTGTCTCTGGGTTCCCAATCCTTTTCACCAAGGAATCCAAGTATTTATGTATCTCCTGGAGACAAGATTTTTTTTTTCTTTTTGATGTTCATAGAAACCAGTGTTAGATGACTCTTGAGGGTTTTCACATAGAAAAATAGAATGGGGTGGGTAGGCAGAGGTAAAGAGAAGGCTCCAGACCAGCTGCCTTGATGCCGGATGATCAGTTAGCTATAAGTCTGAAGTCTTACAGATGATCAGATCCGGTAAGTCTGGACCAGGACCAGGCCAGTGTACATTTCACTGGTGCACTGTGTAATCAGGAAATTCAGATGGATATAAAAAGCAATCAAACCTATTAAAAGATGATGCTAAATTTCATTGAGAAGTTCTTCTCACTATAAATGGAAAAACTTTTGGTTTTCTTCACTTGAAAATAATTAGTACAATTGTTACTTTTTAAAAAAAAAAATACTCTCAGTTCCTTGTTTACTTCTAGTGAAACAAAAACCACTCATTAGAAATGAACTGTGCTTTTCCAGACTGGAATGAAATGGCTTCCTGAAATACACACACACACACACACACACACACACACACACACACACACACACATGCACGCGCACATGCACACACGTGCACACACACACACACACACTTCATTTCTCTTAAGCCAAGAAGTCTGCTTTCCCTACCTGGTTTGGACTTTTTTTTCATCATTTGGCACTCACATTTGGCTGTTAATATGTGCTTACTTTTAAATTAAAGCAAGATGCAATTAAACTGGTGTGTGGTGTTCTTCAAACCTTCTCTACAGATTTCCCTATGGTGATGGCCCATCGTGACCTGTTCCTGTCTTCTCAGCACTTAATCTGTGCTACCTTCCACTGTCCACTCCCCTTGCATGTCACTTTGAATGTCCCTTCTCTTTGGCTAATTTCGTGTTTTCTCTCTTTCTCTCTCCCTCTCCAGCTTTTTTTAACCTTGTCTTCAGCAGCTGTACTAAGTCTAAAGAAGACTGCCATTATAGAAGAGTTAGTTAGGGCTCCATACTGTTTCAAGCAAGAAACCAACCAGTCCCCGTCCCCTGCAACTGCGCACATATACACCACACTCAGCAAGTGTACATGTGTCCCTGTGTCCAGGCAAGAAGCTCTCTTCTGACTTACATGGTGTTTCACATGGAATTGTCTTGTCCTAAACTCACAAGGCAAGAAAAGAATCATCAGAGCTGGAAATGGACCAAATGTAACCTCAGAGAGACAACAACAGGAGCACTCACCCAGGTGTTAAGGGACTGTGGCAGATCTCAGCTGTGGGTGTGGAAGTGTTGTTCAGGAGGTTTTGAGTTTTATGGTGTTTTTTTAAAAAAAAATTCTCTGGTTCAATAGGTTGGCTGTCTTCAGACACTATTAAGCTGGTTCTGAATGTGGAAGAGAAAGTTGAGTGACATTTGCATCTTCAGCATTCACAGACTTTCTGCAGACCCCAGCAAGTGGGGGGGTGAGAAATGGAACAATTACCATTCAGCTGGAGAAAGACGTGAGGGGGGCTTAAGCTTAGTTGAGAACAAAGTTTCTCCACACAAACTTCCAAGGGGTTTTGCAGGTTTCGCGAGAGGTTTCTGCTCAACTTGGTATCTTGAAGGAGAGCTTCGATGGCGGTAAATCTGCCTTGAAATCGTTGGCTTTACTTACTCTCTGAATACCATGTGAATGTGCTCATTCCTATCTGTCCATACCACAAACACCAACATTCTGCTGTCTCGTCTCTTGAGAGAGCCTCTTTGCATGTTTTCCAGAATCTGTTTGTTTTTCCTTTCTTCTCTGTGGTTCTTTTTGCTCAAATGTGTGATCAGTCACTGCCCCTCTGGGGCTTTCATTCTCCAGAAGATCCAGCCCGGAACCAGCACTGTTTAGCTCATTATCTTTCTAATGTCCATGTCAATTTTCAATAAAATTCAAAGAAATGCTCGGTGGTTCTATGATCTGCTCCCATCAGTTGGTGACACGGGTCACTACAGTTTGCTTTAGGAATGGGTGGCCACCTCCCAAGTGGATAAATTGGGAGACTCGGAGAGATGCCAGGAGCCCACTAAGTCTTCCTCAGCAAACTGCCATGCCCCCTCCTCCGGCCTTTCTTCCTCCTGTCCCTGAAATTCCCGTGGGACAGGGTGGGTATTAGCAGACAGTCCTCTGCTTTCCATTTAATTGGCTCTGGTTGAACTAATCAAATGAACAGTGTCCGACGGTAGAGGGAGAGTGAAGACAGAAAATGGCATTCCACAGAACAAGAACAAAACCAGCTCTGTGCTACTTATTTACTCCTGTGATGTGAACATTTCATGAGCTGAAAGGCATTCTGTAGATACTAACCCTCGGGTCTCTCAGGGATTCCTCCCATCCTCCAGGACATTAAGGTAGGCAAAAGGGAGAGTGGTCCGTTTTCAGAAATCTGGTTGTGAGTGAAGTGGAGCTTGCTTCCCTTAGCTTCATTTGCCGATTGACCAAATGGTGAAGAAAGAACCAATGAGTCTTTCTGGAAAACCTGGAAGCCTCTGCTTAGATACCAGAGCAAATAAAATTGACCAGCGTCTACGCAGCTCACACACTAGGGGGCAGCAGAGTAAGACTATATTCGCTGAACACTGATGCTGTGAAGGTGTGGGAAAATACAGGATCCTTAACCTGTTGGAATAGCGGGAAAGTTGTGTTAAGAAAACCACAGGAGGCCTGGTAATACAGTAAGGCGCCTGTCGCCAAGCCCAACTATTTGAGTTCGATCCGCAGGACCCACATGGGGGAAGAAGAGAACTGATTCTTTGCAAGTTGTTCCCTGATCTCCCCACACGTGCCCTGGCACTCAGCCCTACACTTCACCTCCACCACCACCCCCACCCCCCAAAAAAAGAAAAGAAAAAAAGGAAAACCAAATACTGAGTTCGAAGCACTGGGGTTACGTTTCCAGTGGTAAAAGCAATAAAATCCAAAACCAGGGATGGTGTCAAATTCCTCTAATCTCAGCATTCAGAAATCATCGGGAAGAGGGTCTGACCAAACATAGTAAATCCAATACCAGCCTGGGTACATATCCAGATCCTGTCTCAGTAAACCCGGCGGGTTGGGGTTGGGCTTCTTGAGAAAAGAAGAATACCAGCAAATCCTTCACAGAACTAATTGAAAACAACATACAAAAAGTATCGGGGCATTAGGGCCAGCAAGATGCTCAGCAGGAAAAAGTACCTGCCGCCAAGCCTAATGACCTGGGTTTGATCCCTGGAACTCACATGGTGGAAGTAGAGAACTGCCTCGCGCACGCAAGACGTCCTCTGAGTTTAAGGCATGTGCATGGTGTGGGCAAATGTGGGTGCAAACTCGCTAAATAAATATGTTTGTTTGTTTGTTTTTAAAAATCCATGGGTAGAACTGGAGAGATGATCTACGGGTTTAAGCGCACTTGCTGTTCTTGCTGAGGATGAGGTTTCTAGCACACAAGCTGGCGCGGGGGTTCACAACTGTGCCTGAAACTCCAGCTCCATGGATTCTCTCTCCCTCTTCTGTCCTCTGAAGATGCAAAATTCACAAGCAATACCCACACAGAGACAGATACACATGATTTAAAGTAAATCTTTAAAAAAAAAAAAACAAAAAAAAAGAAAACCCTGTCCATTTACTAAATGGGTTGCCTGGATTTGGATACCTCCCATTGAGAACCATCTCCATTTTGCACTCCTGTTCGCCTTGTTCAGCATGGGCTTTAGAATGGCCTTGCCCTAGTGGGGTAGGGATGGAGTTCCGTTGGTAGAATTCTTGCCTGGCACTTATAGCCCTGGGTTCAATCCTCTGCACAAAAGAGAACCAAGTGTGGTGGCACATCCCTGTATTACAACACTGAGGGGATGGAGACAAAAGGAACAGGAGGTCAAGGCCAGCCTTGGCCATTGTGTGGTACGCTATGCCAACTTACATTATGGGTAATAAGAGCATTCTCTTCTATAACCACAATTGCCAACTTTGGTAACTGACCCATCTCATTATTGCACCATTTTAATCTACTGAATTTTTTTTTTACATAATTTTCCCAAACATGCAGGCTTTAATCTAAAGTCGTACATTTTGCCTTGTCTTTTAAATCTCCTTTAATTTGGAACAGAATTTTTCCCTTTTATGACACTGATATTTTTTCTAGTATTTTATTTTACAATTCTGTGTGTGTGTGTGTGTGTGTGTGTGTGTGTGTGTGTGTGAGGGCAGTGCCCATGGAGATCAGAAGAGGGTGTCTGAGCCCTTGGAACTGGAGTTAGAGTGGGTTTAAGTGTACTGGGAATTGAACTCTGGTCCTCTCGGAGAATAGTATGCATTCTTAACCTCCGTGCCATTTTTCCACCCCCAACACTGATTTTTTTTTTTTTTTTTTTTTTTTTTTGAGACAGGGTTTCTCTGTGTTGCCCTGGCTGTCCTGGAACTCACTCTGTAGACCAGGCTGGCCTCAACACACTGATCTTTTTAAGGTTCTGGTTTTTGTTTTTGTTTTTGTTTTAAGACACAGGATGTGGGCTGTCAAGGTAGCTCATCCGTCAGAAGTACTTGTACATAGTCCTAACAACCTGAGTTCGATTCTCAGATCTTATAAGGTAGCAGGAACAAACCACGTGCTGAGAGTCATCTTCTGGCTCTCATAAAGGCACCATGGCACACATGCGCCCACACGTGCAATTACTTAACAATTCTTTTCATTTTGGGTCAAGGTGCTGCCTAATTCCTCCACTACATAATTGCTAGGCTTGTTCACCCCCTCTTCCATCAACCACCTTACTACTAAAAACCTATGTGGAGAAACTATAAGTCCCCAAACACACCTTGCTCCTTGTCAAAAAACTTCATAGATTTGGCATCTGCTGATAGCTTTTGCCTGAATGGATCTACAAAATGATTTTCAGTTTCTGCTCTCCAGCCACTGCTAGTCAGTGCACGGTTACTGCACAAGAAGCACAAGGCTTTTCTTCCATGTCACTTATCTACCTAGCATCCCTGTGGATTTACGGCTTTATATAATAAATGTGCTGGTACAGGTAGAATTAGTTGGGATTTAATTATTTTATTAACTTTCAAACTTAGCATACAGAGTGATGGGCTTCATTATGACATTTTCATGAATCCAAGTCATTACATGTTGTTCTTATTTGTTCCCCTACCCACAACCATTCTACACACACACACACACACACACACACACACACACACACACACACACACACTGTTTTTCTCCTGTTGGTTCCCTTCCTCCCCAAGTCCTCTTCCTTCGCCTTTCAAGTCATACTTAATCCGTTTCCTGTTCTTTTTCTTCCTTCCTTTGCCCCTCCCTTGAGAATTTTTCCCCTGCCTTCTCATGTTCCTCTTTGGATTTTCACCACACACACACACACACACACACACACACACACACACACACACATACACACCAATGTTTTCTGCTTCATTACTGTTCCTAACTACTTTGGTGCTCAGGTTACCCAGCTTTAGCCTAATTGTAGGTTCCAGATTATTGCTTTGACTCCATTAGTAAACATTCCTCAAGTGCATTTGTGGTAAGGAATACTGTGGTCAAGAACCCTGCGGGATGAAAGGCGAAGTGTAATTATCTAGGAGAACAAAGTGGACTAATGGGAGGGGAGGGAGGAAAAAAAGCAAGGGAGGGGGATGGATTTTCATTATGTACTCATGGAAATTTAAAAAGTAATACATACTTTTTTTTTTTTTCGAGACAGGGTTTCTCTGTGTAGCCCTGGCTGTCCTGGAACTCACTCTGTAGACCAGGCTGGCCTCGAACTCAGAAATCTGCCTGCCTCTGCCTCCCAAGTGCTGGGATTAAAGGTATGTGCCACCATTGCCCAGCAATAAATACATTTTTAAAACAAAGAATTTTATGTGAGACTGAGTCATCAAGATTGCTGCAGGTTTGAAGGCAGCCTAGGCTACAGAGTGAGGCTGTCTCAAGAAAACAAAAACAAAAACAAACCAAAAAAAGCCCCTTAAAGGATTTATATACCGATAATGGCTGATTGCCAGAGAGACACTTTCTTCAGTGGTATAGCTGATGGCAAGATGCCTATGCTCCTGTAAACAAGCGTTGACCCATGCTACTGTAAACTACCCTAATGTAACTCATTGCATTACCAAAAAAAAAAAAAAAAAAATCTATGAAAGCTGAAAGGAAGTCAGTTAGGAAGAGGAAGAGAATTAGTAGGAGGGGCACAAGAGAGTTACAGTAATAAGGAGTTGTGGGTATGATCAAAATAAGCATGTAACACACACACACACACACACACACACACACACACACACACGAATTTTGGAAGGTCTAGTTTCTGATACGCTAATGGGAATAGTGCTTAATTGGGTTCTCGGTTCTGAGGTTTCCTCCTGTCATTACTGACTCCTTTACAAGGAAGGTCAGGAAAGGAAGCCTGGTGCAGTCAAATGGGTTGTGCGTCTGTCTAAAGAGAGTGGCAGAAGGCTGTGTTGGAGAATAACAGAGGGTGGGAAGATGGGTGGTAACAGGTTTGGGGTGTGGTTCGGGACTGCTTTGGGCTGCATTTATAATCTCTTTCCTCCACATGACTTCAATCTTTATACAGATAATCTGTTTCTTTTATGTGTCCCGGCTGCTCCCTGAGAGATTCTGTACCTTGTGAAAAGAGAATGATTTTATAAAAAGGACTCCTGGGGAGAGAAGGTCACAGATCATGCAAATTTTTCTTCTGCTATCTTTTCTAGATACGGTTTATAGTCTATTGTGGGATCATAAACATAACACCATTATGATTGTTCCAGGACAAATGGCCTCTTTTTCTTGGATATCCGGGAATACAGGGGACTGAACCCAGGACCTCATACATGCTAGGCAGGCACTCTACCACTGAGCTACAGTCACAGCCCACTAGATGGCCTCTGAGATCACTTTCACTGCTTCTCATTTTATAATTCGAAAGTCAATTTTATAATTGTGAGTATTTGTTCGCTTGCTTGTTTCTGACCCCCACCTTCCCCTCAGCTACTGCTCTCTGGAAACATCCCTACAGATACACTCAAAGCTGTGTCTCTTTAATGCCCTAGGCAATTTTTTCATTATTTTTTGAAATTAAAGTATAATCACATCATTTCCTCCTTTCCCTTGCATACTCTGCTTGAACCCTTGCTCTCTCTCAAATTCATTATTCTCTCTCTCTCTCTCTCTCTCTCTCTCTCTCTCTCTCCTCAGTCTGTGTAATGTTACTTGTATGATTATAGTTTGACAAGCAAAATTAATCATCACAGGTGCTAAGATCCTATAGCAATTTTATATTTTGAAAATAATACATAAGAAAGATAGATGTTTACTCAAGCTTATCCAGAAATCCAGTGGTAAATTTGTGAGACACACACTGACTTAAACATGCAAGCTAAGGCCACAATGTTCTACCCAAAGTGAGTTTTGTATGAACCTTCTACATAAGTCAACTTAGGGAATGGATCACGTATCTGTTATCCAGGAATCTCTAGGAAACGGCACAACATAACTATAACTCCCTAAGTAAGAATGCTTGTTTGGAATACGATCATCTCTCAAAACAAAGTATATCTTTAAGTTTATATCAAGAGGGAAAATGGTAAATATGGGTGTTACAAACAACTGTAACTGGTCTGCAGGAATAAGGTAGCTTCAGAATTAGGACTTTCTGAATTAATGCTTATATGGGAGTCTTAAACTTGAATGCAAAGCTGATCAAGATTTGCTTTGAGCTAAGAGGAAGGAGTTTTCCTTTTTCTCAGATTTAAAGAAAGATGTCTTATAACTGCAATACTGACTTTCATGAGGGTTGGTAGCATAGACCATGTCTTAGTTCTTTTGCGCTGCTATAAATGAGGCTGAATAGCTCAAGAATTGAAATCTATTTCTTCGAGTTCTAGAGGCTGAGAAGTCCAAGATCAAGGCATTAGTAGATGTGGTTGTCTGGAGAGGAATGTTCTCTGCTCCCAAGATAGTTTCTTTTTGCTGTATCTATCAGAAAAGACCAATATTGTATCCTCATATGGGGGAAATGCTGTATGAAATATGTTTTTATAAAGATCTTAATCTCTGTCAGGACAGAGTAGCTCACAAGGCCTAATTAACTCTTAAAGATCCTATGTCTTTTTCTGTTCTTGGTGTGTGTGTGTTTTCATTTTTTAAGACGGGGTCTCACTTAGCCTAGGCTGGATTTACAGTCACTTTGTAGCAGAAATTAGCTCCCAAGTGCAGAGATTATACTTGTGCCCCTACATCTAACTTAAGACCCTCCTCTTTTTTAAGATTTATTTTATGTGTTTTGCCTCTGCATATGTATGTACAACCCACAGAGGTCAGAAGAGGGCATCAGATTCCTCTAGAACTGGAGTTACAAATGGTTGTGAACCACCGTGTGGATGTTAGGAACACAACTCGGGTCCTCTGTAAGAGGAACAAGTGTTCTTCTTAACCACTGACCCATCTCTTCAGCACTAAGACCCTACCTCTTAATGCCATCCCACTGGTCATTAAATTTCAGCAACTGAATTTTGAAAGGGACATAGCCATAGAAGCCTGAAGTGAATCAAATTATTACAACACAATCACCTTATGATGTAGACGCTAAGAAACTAGGCTGGTGCAAAGAGAAAGACATTCATTCATCTAATTAACCTATGGCACGCCCATGGAAGCCAGTGTAGGTATTAGGGGCAAAGGGGGAACCCCCTGTTTTCACAGATTGGATATTTTATCAAGGGAAAAAGAGTCAGTTTTAACATTTTTCTTTCTCAAATTTTTATTAGAAGATTTAAAACACACAATGCTAACTTATGAAAGATATCAAGACCTAAACTAAATTGACACCATTGAGTGGAAATAGTTACATGTGTAGAAATGTGCAAAACCAGAATACAATGTATTCTTAATTAATCAGAAGTGGAGATGCACCTAGAAGGAAATTTGAACAGCAGTTAACAAAACATAATTAAGAATTTACGGTTTCTCATAATAATTAGGTGTGGACCCATTCAATAATAGTTTTGGTATTTTTAATAAAGCATAGATACTGTTATTGAGATTTAATTGTAGGGCAATTTTTAGTGAAAGTAATTCTCTCCCTCTTGTGCATCCCTTTCCATTTTCTGAACATCTGTCCTCCCTCTTACAGACACACATAAACACAAATTAGAAGCTAAGTTTGTTGTTCTTGTCAATCTGCAAGTTGAGCACAGGGATCAGTATCTGTAAGTACCCAAGTAGCCAGGGAAGTGTAAGTTCAAAGCTAGCCTTGGTTATATACCAAGACTCCCTCCTTTTTTCGTTAAAGTTGAGGGCAATGGGTCAAAAGACACCTTATCCAGTAGTCCTAACGCTAGTGCAAGTATTAAATCTATGCGGGATTCGTTTTCATTACCACGATTGTAGTCTATATAATGATTTGGCCATTATGCTGCCCAGCAGCTTTTAACTAGTCTTTGGGGTCTTTAGTAAACTGAAATATAAGGACACGATGATACACTTTGTAATCCCAGCACTTGGAAGGTGCAGGCAGGAGGACAGAAGTTCAAGGTCACCCTTGGTTACACAGTGAGTTGGAAGGTAGCCTGGACTACAGTTGAAAAACAAAACCGTGCATCTGTGTGTATGTGTGTGTGTGTGTGCAACACAGAATTGTCTATAACCATGATCAGAAAAATGTAAAAGGGTCAGCTAGAGAAGTGATACTGTTATTTTCTTTGCAAATGTCTCCTTTTCAACCACACTTTCACAAGCAGCTCCAATGCTGATGATGAAAGACGCATTGATTTTTCAAGCTATTTTTCTGAAGAGACATCTCAGAGAGCTAACAGAAAGAAAAAAAACCATGCCAACTTCCCCTGAAACCCAAATCCCTTTCAAAGAACACAGCTAGAGCATAATGCCAGGCATCACAGCCAACTAATCACCTGAGGGCACCTTCTAGGGACTTAAGGGAATCATCATATTCTAGAACCTCAGTGAACCCCCAACAGTCCCCTACCAGGAGACTCCGCCCTCTGCCAGTCACCAGAGTGCGTCAATGGAGAGTGACGTCAGAAGAAGGGTAAATGCCCATCGCGCGAGATTTCGCGCGGGACTTTGAAGTTGGAGACCGGCTGCGGCTCATGCGCTGTGGCCTCACAACCTCAGGGTGGCACGCGGGGAGGTAGGGTGAGAGACCTGAGCCGGGACACCCAGCGTGTTGGTGTTTCTTCTTTTTCTTCTTTATTTCTTAGGCTACTCTCTCAGTGTGTGGGTCTGAGGGTCCGCCGAGGTGCTGTGTAGCAGGGCCCAACTCCGCTGCCTAGTGTGCCCCATATATAAGGAAGCCCTCACCCTCACATCCCCACAGTAGTTGGAGCGGTGCGGCCGGCGTGGCGACAGCGACCGTTGACTCCCACCCCCGTTTCTCTGTAAGCGTAGCCCCCCGCCCCAGGCACACAGTCCGGTCCCCCGAGTCTCAGCCTTGAGTGTCTCTCTCCCACAGGTCTCCCCCCCAACCCTAGCCACCTCGCTTGCCCGCGGCCAGTTTGTAGGCATCGTCCCTGGGGGCCGTCCCCGCTCTGAAGCAGAGAAGATGGCTGGAGGACGTCTATTGCTGGGGGGCGACTTCCTGTCGCCGCCGCCGCTGCCCCCCCTCCCGCCGCCGCCGCTGCCGCCCCTCCCGCCGCCCCCGCCTGAGCCAGTGCTGGAGCAGTGGCGCTATAGCCACGAAAGTGACTGGCAGTGGGCTCTGCGGCGGAGCTTCATCTGCCGGCACCTGCACAGCTATCCCGGGGCTGCCCTGGACCAGCTCCTCGCGCTGTCCGCCGCCTGGACCAACCACGTTTTCCTAGGCTGCAGGTGAGGATGGTGTTGGGAGGTTGAGTTAGGGACAGGGTGGGAGATGGGTGATGGGGGTCGGCTTAGGGATGAAGGTGAGGGACGGATGACGGATGATGGAGTTTGGGTTATGGACAGACCAAGGGATGGAGAGAGTCAGTAAAGGTGGTCCAGATGGGAACTGGGGCAGGATGCGGATGATGGCTTGGAGGCTTAAGATTTGAAGATTTGCTGGAGGGCACGGAGAAGCTTCACTAGTGGTTTTGGGGTGGGGTGAGCGATCGCGGTAGCAGGCAATGGCATGACAGCCCTTGAGGGCACAGAGATACCCCTCCAGGACCAGAGCTGGAGATAAAGTAGATCCTGGAAGAGGGTTATTGGGAGGTAGTCGTTGCGATTGGTGATAAATAGCAGAACCTCAGACCGCATAGGGTCTTCCAAGGATGCGGCATCTGCAGAGGCTATTTGATGGGGTTTCCGAGGGGAAGACAAGGGACTCCGCAGTTCTAATCCTAGTCTCCTGACCACTCTCTTCCTCTGCCTCCATGAAATAAAGCAACCCCCTCTCCTTGCAGCTCCCCCCCCCCCGCCAGATCTTATCATCTTCTCCTGGGAAGGCGGTATGTGTCTGGTCTTTAAGCTGCAGTTGTCAGGCTTGCTTGTAGATTTGCGCATAATGTACTCAAACAAAGAAATGGATCTATCTGCTGTAAAGACGGATTGTCGTCTTTTCACCTTAAATGGGATAGGAGGAATTAACATTTGGCCTCTGTGTAAGGTTTTAGGGCTGTATGTGTGTCTTTCTCTGTTTCCTCCTTTCCTAGAACCTGGTGGCTTCTGAACAGGCCTCTTGGAAAGCACTTTGCGTTCTATGGAGACTGCAGTATGGTTCCAACGCAGTTTTTTTTTTTTTTTTTGAACAGGATGTTTGAGTCCTCTGTCCTTCAGAACCTCAAAATTGGCCTTATCCTAGACTTATTACTATAGTAGACTGGAAAGATTCTTTATATTCCTGCCTAACAGTCAGTTTGTTTTTATTAGGAAGAATGAGAAATTCTGGAAAATGATCAGATTTGGTTCAGCCAGATCAGTTCTAGGAATGACTGTAAACAATGCAGAAGAAATTGTGTATTCCTACCTTAATTGTTGAACATGGCAGCCAATGTGAAACTTTGCTTTGCCCTATTACAGAATTTTATATTTTTCTATCTTCTCTAAGTTAACAAAATTTCTACTTTTAGAGACAATGGCTGTTTTCGTGGAGGAGCTGGTTGCTACTGGGAAAGTCTCAGCAATTAGTCCTTAGATAAATCTAATTTACATAACAATGTTATTCTTGAAGTAAAAAGGTACCTTTATCATACAATCCTTGGTCTTAATACCACAAAAAGCTACAGCATATCAAAATCTTAAAACATCTTTAATAGGGGAAGAAAACCATCCTTTGTGTTCATAACTAAAATTATCTTCCTGCTAGAATGAAAACTGGGAGTGAATTTTACTGTTATTCATATTCACACTTTTGTCTTCAGGGCCTAGAAGAAATTTTGTACAGTATTCTACATTAGCATAATAGCTGCTCAGTAAATGTCTGGGGAGTGATAGATGTATACACATTTGTAATATATAGCATATTTTCAACACTTTCTATCTTATAACAACTACCCTAGGGGTTAGGAGGCATCTCCTTTTTACAGCTAAGTCAGTAGAGGCCAAGAAGTTAAGTTGCTATGCAAGGTCTCACAATTGTTTCCAGTCTGATTCTCTTTCCACTGAAATATAGCTGCCATGTTTGGAAATGATGGACCAGAAACAAAAGCAAGTAACTGACATAAGTCAAATCTCTAAATGCCAGGCTTATATCCTGAGAATAGCAGCTTCATGCATAACCAGGGTATGAACACAAACCAAGCCAATGGTAATTGGCCTTAAAGCTCAAGTGCCCAGGATGTTATGGGTGTGTATTGGCAAATCCTTTGTTTAGAATAGTCATTGTGTTGCAGTATACCTATATCAGTACAACAATTACTATAAGATTATGAAATAGATGAACTGAAAAGCAATGTTTTGTATTATATTTGATCATTAGACAGATGTAGGAGAATGGGAAGATCCCAAGAGAACTTTGGCAGTGTGCAACTCCATGTGGTCTTCACGTTAGATATCCTTTGTTATCCGATTTTGGGTGCATAAAATCTATGTACTCAAAGTTAGCAGAGTTCTTGTTTTGTGTGACAGACTGTTCTTCTCAAGTAAATTGCAGAAACATGGTTATACAGCCCTTTGTAAACTCAAATTGTTAACTTGTTATTCAAGAGATTCCATTTGAGTAGAAACTGAGATAAGAAAATCTGAAATTGAGATTCCGAGCATGTTTTGTTCCTTTTGGTGATACTGACCATTTCCATGCAACAAATTTGAGTTTGTGCATGGGGGCACGCACATATTTAATAATATGTTTACGTTGGTGAGTTCCGTGACTATAAGGCCGGAGTCTGTATTGGGTGTCACCTCTATCACTCTCTATTGTTTGAGAGATAACTTCACAGAATCTAAAGCTTACCACCTAGGTTAGACTGTCTGGCCTCTGAGCCTCTGGGATCTGCCTGTATTGTCTCTACCAGCAACTGGGTTGCAGACTGTGTAGTGTGTCACTATGCTCTGGTCTTACATGTGTGTTGGGGATTAAAACTTAGGTTCTCTTCTGTAGCAAGCACTGAACCACCTCTACAGCCTTGAATATCTTCTTGACTATAATTATGGTTTTTACACATACTCATGCATCAAATCACCTGTTTTGGGTACTGCATGTGGTAGCACAAGACTTTGATCCTGTCACTCAGGACTTGAGACTGCAGCAAGTAGGTGGTGAGTTTAGAGCTTGCCTGAACTATATAAGGACACCCTGTCTAAAAAATAATAACCAATAACAACAATATAATAGCAATCACCTGTTAGGTTTACTACTAAAAGACAGGTTCCTGGGCCTCTGCTCCAAGTCTTCCAAATCAGAAGATGTGAGGAAGGGCCTCAAAACTTATTTCTGTTAGGTTACCAGATGCTGATATTACTAATTGGAGGACCAGTCTGAGAAATGCTATTCTATAGGATAAAGTGATAGTTTTTTAAAAAGATGTATTTATTGTGTATAATGTTCTGCCTACCTGCGTATGCCTGAAGGCCAGGAGAGGGCGCCAGATCCCATTACAAATGGTTGAGAGCCACCATGTGGTTGCTGGGAATTGAACTCAGGACCTCTGGAAGAGCAGTCAGTGCTCTTAACCTCTAAGCCATCTCTCCAGCCCAAAGTAATAGTTTTTAATTTACTTTTTTAAAAGAAGGGTCTCATGTAGCCCAACCTGTCCTTGAAATTGCCCAGTAGCTGAGGATGATCTGAAAGTTCTTATTTTCCTGCCTCTGTCCAACTCCAGAGTGCTGAGATCATGGGGTGCACTACCACATCCATTTTTAACTGGTGCTGAAGCTTGAACCTAGGGCTTCGTGAATGCTAGATAAGTACTCTATCAATTGGGCTATGTTCCCAGCCCTCTGGTCTACTTTTAAATAATCTTGCCTCATTGTTCAAGCAGTGAAGAGGCTCAGAAAACTTTCCCTTCACTTTTTCTGTTTTATAAAAGTAAGCAACCTGTCAAGAAGTTTTGCTGGATATGATGGTTCATGCCCAGAATCCCATCCCCAAGGAGTCTGGGACAGGAAGAATTTTTCTGAGAAATTTCTAAAACAGTTTCAAAACATTAGTCTTGTGGCTAATGAAAACTTAGTATAGTCTTTTGATCAACTACATATATAACACTTAAGTAATTTTATGCATATGAAGGCCTAGGGTGTCTGTGCAGCTTTTACTTACAGATTATAGCTAGTGTGTTTGCCACTGTATTTGTTTTGCAGGATTGAGTGTAGAAGCTAGAATCTCAAACATGCTAGCCAAAAACTATACCACCAAGATCCACACACAGCCATTTAAGAATGCAGTGTCTAGATTACCTGGAATATTCAGTTTTCTAGTATTGATCCATAAGATTTAGAAGCAGAGCTCTGGCCTACAAACCCTGGCTTACTTATCTTTGTTAGCACATTAATAAAGAAATAACATAAAACCAACATAGCTACTTTGACTCCTTTTCCTCGATATAATTCTTAAGAGTTTGAAAGCTAGAGAGAGAGGGGAGAGAGAGAGAGAGAGAGAGAGAGAGAGAGAGAGAGAGAGAGAGAGAGAGTGTGTGTGTGTGTGTGTGTGTGTGTGTGTGTGTATTACCTTGGACCATTAAGCATCTTGTAAATGGTTTTGTATTTCGAAGCCCTAACTTTTGTTTAAGTTTCTTTTTTTTTCTACTCTCTCTCTCTCTCTCTTTTTATTTTCTTTGTTTTTTTGAAATTGTATAGCCCAGGCTGTCCTGGAACTCATTCTGTAGATCAGGCTGACCTCCAGCTCCCAGAGTTCTGTCTGCCTCAGCCTTTCTGCCTCTGCCTCCTCTGCCTCTCTGCCTTGTCTCCTCTGCCTCTGCCTCTGCCTCTGCCTCTGCCTCTGCCTCTCTGCCTCTGCCTCTCTGCCTCTGCCTCTGCCTCTGCCTCTGCCTCTGCCTCTCTGCCTCTCTGCCTCTCTGCCTCTGCCTCTGCCTCTGCCTCTGCCTCTCTGCCTCTGCCTCCTCTGCCTCTGCCTCTCTGCCTCTGCCTTTCTGCTTCTGCCTCCTCTACCTCTGTCTCTGCCTTCTCTGCCTCTGCCTCGACTGCTGGAGAGTTGGCTCAGTGGTTAAGAGCACATGTTATTGTTGTTACAAAGGATCAGCGTTTTATTCCCAGTACCCACATGAAGGTTCACCACCTCCTTGGGCACCAGATATGAACGTGGTACACAGACATAACATGCAGGCAAAACACTCATATACATAAAATAATAATTTTAAAAAGGCATGTGCCACTATGTCTGGCTTTTAAGTTTCTAATCTCAGCATTTTATTTTAAATTTAATAAAGCTGTTTAATATATTTGTAAAGAACTTATAACCATCTATTACTGAATACTTATTAAATTTCATGTGCCATTGTATATAATGATCTGTGTTTCTCTTATAGCTGTGTACATAGATGCAACTGTCTTGAGACCAAGACTGTGATATCTATGAAGAAAAAATATGTTGCCTATTATAAGTCATCTTTTTTTTTTTTAAAACAGTTTATCCCCAGGAGGGAATGCGAACTGTCTTTTCTTTTCTTTTTTTCTTTTAGATTTTATTTATTCATTTTTTAAGTATATGAGAACACTGTGGCTCTCTTCAGACACACCAGAAGAGGGCATTGGATCCCATTACAGATGGTTGTGAGCCACCATGTGGTTGCTGGGAATTGAACTCAGGACCTCTGGAAGAGCAGTCAGTGCTCTTAACCGCTGAGCCATCTCTCCAGCCCATAAGTCATCTTTTAATAAGATGCTAGACTTGGTAGGTTAGTTGAAGACCACCTGCTTCCCAAAAGCTTGGTACATTATAAACTACACAAAGCACTTTAAGACCTATTACAGCTCTGTGGTTTTGCCTTAAGTATTTACAGTCAAATCTGTGATCTAATGGATACATAAATATGTACTGTGCGTGCATTTAAAAATTATAGTAGACTTGCCTTAGTGATAGTTTCCATCGTATTCTATAATACAGAACTGTGTGACCATTAAAACCTATATGGTAGTGGGCTGTGGAATATATATATAGCTCAGTGATAGAATCTTTGCCTGGAATGCTCAAGTCTGTGAGTTCAGATGCGGTAGCAACATGAGGAAAACTCTTATAATAACAGATCAACACGAGTGATCAGTTAGTAATGGGAGGGCATAGAAAACAAACAAAAAGAATATAAAGTAACACTTTAGATGATATTGAAGTTAGCATAGTTGAGATGTGAAATTTTTCTTGATCAGTTTTCTTTGGAGTTAAAGGTATTTTTTAATGTATTATGAAAAATTGCTATGGAAGATAGCAATGACTTGACCTTTATTTTTGAGTGGGTGAGTATTCAGGTAATTTTAGCAATAGAAATAGAATTCTAGCGATCTTAGTAAAGACTAAAATTTTTCATTGTATTTTGAGTAGTCAAACATTAGATAACATGACGGTCTTTCCATTCTTACGTAAGCTTGCTGGGCTTCTTTTGTATTATGACTTCCTAATAAAGGCCAGAATCTGACTGTTGGCAACCTACGCAAAGGTTTATTTTTATAGCCTCTGGAAGATGGCAAGTTCTGTAGCAATTGTAATGAATAGGGAGTAATAAATAGGTACAATAATTACTAGTGCTGAAAGAAACTTGAGAGACAAGTGAATGTGAACAGTGCGAGCCCTAGGTATTCCCTTCATGGGCATCATTAAGGCCTGTGTGCCATTTTCAGTTATACTGCACATTCAGAGTCAGGTTCTAATTGAAGGTCTAGAGAATTTGACTGGACCCAAGGATCCCACCAGTTTTTGCAAATGTGAGATCAGTGGTTTTAAAAGTTGTAGACTTTGGACTAGAAATGTGGCTCAGTGCTTAAGAGCACTATCTGCTCTTTTAGAGGACCTGGGTTCAGTTCCTATCACCCATATGGCAGCCCGCAACTATCTGTAACTCCAGTTCCAGGGAATCGGACATCCTTTCTGGCCTTTATGAACACCAGGCACATACATGGTACATAGATAATGTATATGTAGGCAAAATACCCATATAGATTAACTAATTTTTATAGTAATGAATAAAAAATGTTTTTAAGCTGTGAACATCACCTGATTTTCCTAGTCTTTGTTTTCATCCTGTACTTTGGAAATTGGACTCCCCACATCCAAAAGGAAGTGATGTGTACAATGTATGATACTTTAGATACCTGTTCTGATGCCCAGATAAGAGTAAATAAAAATAGAATTACTCTTGGTATTCAAGTACTGATGCTAGCTATAATAGCAATTGTCTGTAAGAAACAAAAGTTATAGCTAGCTTCCCATAATCTGTCAGCAAGGACTACTAGGTTTTGATTGATGCTTTACAAGGAAATCCATCTGATGGGTATGGAACTTACTGTACTGGAAGGGGAAGGTGTTAATCTTTTTTTTGTTTTGTTTTGGTTTTGTTTTTTTCGAGACAGGGTTTCTCTGTGTAGCCCTGGCTGTCCTGGAACTCACCCTGTAGACCAGGCTGGCCTCGAACTCAGAAATCCGCCTGCCTCTGCCTCCCACGTGCTGGGATTAAAGGCGTGAGCCACCACCACCACCCGGCGAAGGTGTTAATCTTTAACTTAACTATTCATGAAAAGCTGTGCTTGTTTCAGACTTTCTTTCCAAATGCTACCAGTTAGGCCAAAAAAAGGACTCTGAAAATAGGAAGGGTTAGCAGGTGCTCATGATACTAAAACTTCACTTGAGGTCATTTTTTAATTGCCATGCAGAAAAATTTTATTATCAAGAAGCCAGTCTAGCCTGTTGAGGTGGTGCACATCTGTAATGCCAGCACTCAGGAGGCTGAGATAAGAGGCGAGCCTGAGATACATATGACTTGTACATTGAGACCCTGTCTCCAAACAGAAAGATGGGGTTGGTAGATGAAAACAATGAAAAGAAACCTAAGAAACATACAAGGCTGGTAAGACGCTTCAGGCATTTACCACAGAGTCTGATCCCCGGGACTCACATGGTGGAAGGAGAGAACCAGTTCCCACAAGTGATCATGACCTCCATGTGCACAATGTGACTCATGTGCAACCTCCTCAAGGCACAATAAACAGATGAATAAAGCAAAGCCTCGATGGTTATAAAACACTACAGTTAGGGTGATAGCATTGTTATCATCAGCAAATCTTACTCAGAGCCCTTTGGGTTTACTGTTTGTATTCCAGTCTATATACTTCATCATGTACAGTGATGGGGGTGGCAGATGAAATGGATCAGTGAGTAAAGGTGTTTGCCTCACAAGACTGATGACCTAAGTTTGATAATCTGGAACCCACATTAAGATGGAGGGAGAGAACTGACTCCAGAGTTGTTCTCTGACCACCACAGGAGGCAGGCACCATAGTGTGTGCAACTATACACAATTGCAATATGTTTTTACAGAAGACCTTTAATATTCCCAATATCACAAAGATCCCACTTATTGTTCTTTTAAAATAACTAAACCAGTACCCTCCCACTCACTGTGACATGTATCACTGGTTTGTTCCTTTTTCATGCTATATAGTTCTCCATTATACAAAAGTTTTAACCATTCACCTTTTGAAAGATATCTGGGCTGATTATAGTTAGGCCTATAAGGCTGTTATGAGCATTCATATACAAGTTTTTCTATGAACATAACTTTTCACTTCTTTGGGATAAATGCCCAAGAGTACAGTTCCTGGGTCATGTGGTAATTGATGTTTAGTTTAATTAGAAAATGCAGAATTGTTTTCTAGAGTAAGTATATCATTTTGTAGTCCTACCTGCAATGTCTGAGGAATCCAGTTTCTCTGTATTCTTGCCAGCATTTGATGTTATCACTGGTATATATTTTGGCCATCTTGATATGTCAATAATGTCTTTCAATTGTATTTTCCTGGTGGCTGGTAGTATTGAACATCTTTTGTTCATTTGTAATCTGTCTGTACTGTCCAGTGATAATGGGCTTTAATAATGACCTTGGGGGGGTACATATGTACATGAGATGTAGGTGAATGAACCCACAGAAGAAGCCAGAGGAGAATGCCAGGTGTCTTCCTTAGTTTTTTTGGTTTTTTGTTTTTGTTTTGTTTTGAAACAGGGTCTGTCACTGAACCCTAAGGTCACCATTTTGGCTACATTGGCTGGACAACAAACTGTGCCATTCACCTGTCTCTGCCCCTCAATTCAGGGCTTACTGACATATATGGCCATGCCTAGCATTTACATAGGTGCTGGGATTTGAGTCGGGGCCTCCTGTCTATACAGCAAGTGCTGCTTTCCCCAATGAGCCATCTCCCCAGCTCCTCTTGTTTATTTGAAAACTTGATTTTGTTCCTCTTGGGTTTGGAGTTAATAAGTTCTTGTGAAGTACACGGTTCCCAAATATTTTCTCCTAGTCTGTAGTATGATTTCTTTGTGGAGTCTTATCAAAGGACAAGACTGGAATTCTCATTAGGTCCTTTTACCACTTTTTTTCATTTTTAAAATTTTATTTATTTTTATGTGTATGCATGTTTAGCTTTCACATATGTCTGTATCATGTGCATCCTGGAAGTTCTGAAGTTACGGATGGTCGTGAACTGGTTCTGAAGTTATTAATGGTTGTTAGCTGCTATGTGGGTGCTGGGAACTGAACCTGGGTCTTCTACAAGAACAAGTACTCTTAACTGCTGAGCCATCTCCAGCCTACACTGTTTCCTTTGTAGGTCATGCTTTAAGAACTGCTTGTATAGCTTAGATCTTAAAGGGTTTCTCCTACTTTTTTTTTTTAAATGAAAGTTTTATACTTTTTACACTGTATGCTTTTGTAAAGTGAGAGTTAGATTTGCCTGCCTTTTTTACATATAGGTGCTCATTTGTTACAGAGGTTCTTCCTCTTTGGGATTATATTTTTAATTTGGTCAACTACTAGGTTTGTATTATTTACATGAGTCCATTTCTGGGTTCTCCCCTGCCAACACTTCACCAGTAAATTTTTTATGCCTTGCACAGTGATAGTAAACTATCATTTCTTCCTTAATTAGCTGTAATGCTTTGGTAAAAGACTTTCCTAGGGCTGGAGAGATGATGGTCTTAACTGTTGGTGAAAAGGAGTGGAGTTTTGTTCCCAGTACCCACATGAGGCAGCTCACACCTCTAATTCTAGTTCTAAGAGATCTGTTGCCTCTGACCTCCCTTGGGCACTGCACCTGTGCACACACTTCCCACATGAATACACATAACTGAAACTAAGTCTTTAAAAGAGATTTTCCTTGACAACACTTCGGTGGTTTTGAAATACAGTTTGTACAGGAAAATGCAGCATAAATGCTTGTAGTCTTTCTTTAATGTTTACTTGTTTACAGAATAATGAGTTGATAACTTTCATCCTCCAAAAATTACCAATAATGGGTTTGTAAGTATTATAAACTAATAGATTTTAAATATATTTGATATATTTTAATTTATGCTACCTATTAATGATATGCAAATTGGCTCGTATTCCCAGGAGTTTATTCTGATTGACTTCTGAGTCCATCTGGCACAGCTCCTGTGACCTTTGACAGTTTCTTTGTTGTAGGCCCAAGATCTCCCGGGCTCTTAGACATTTCCTGCCCCAGACTTGGAAGCATACATTTCTCTGAGGAACATGGTTCCTTTTCATGAAAAATGATAGCAGCTACAATTTGGATGTTAGCAACACAGCTATCCTTAACATTCTTAGTATTTTTGTAAACATATAAATTTGTTTACATGCAATACATATTTGAAAGAGAAAAATCATGAGTGTATAAGTATATTTTCAATTCATGTGTTAAAAATAAGGCTTTGGCTAGAAATTATGTCTGTATGTCTTTTTTAATTATTTATTTTTATGTGCTTGGCTGGTTTTTTTCCCTGCATAGATGTCTGTACACAGCACACATGTCTATTGCCCACAGAGTCCAAAAGAGAGTGTTACATGCTCTGAAACAGGAATTATAGATAGTTCTAAGCAGCCATGTGGGTGCTAGGAATCAAACCTGTGTCCTGAAAGAGCCTTCAGTGTTCTTAACTGATGAACCATTTCCCTGTGCTTGTATATGTTTTATGCAGAAAATCTTGATCTTAATGCCTAATGAGTAAAACTACTCATTCTACAAGTAAATATTTTAGGTCTGATTCTTTGTTTTCATAACAAAATTACCCTGCTGATAAAGTTCTTTGGAAGCAATGATAAGACTATCTCACTTAGAAGCATTTTAAAAAGGATATCCATAACTATTTTAATTGTAGATTATATTAATTTATAGGTATAGCCCACGCTTGATGGAAAAAATTCTTCACATGGCCGAAGGTATTGATATTGGGGAGATGCCGTCATATGATCTGATGCTGCCCAAACCTTCCAAAGGCCAAAAACGCTACCTTTCAACCTATGATGGTGAGTATACCTTGTTTCTGTAAGGTGGGGTGTGAAAAAGTCTGGCTTCTTAAAGTGGCTTCAAATAGCACTGGTAGCATTGGATTCTATGCAAAGATAAATGATTTTTTTGTTAGTTTCTTTTATTATTTTGATTTTGAGACAGAGTCTGTCTATGTAGGTCTGACTGTCCTGGAACCCACATGGTACACTAGAGTAGCCTTGAATTCATAGATATCCACCTGCTTCTGTCTCTCAAGTGCTGGGATTAATGGTGTGTGCCTCCATGGCCCAAATAAATGGTTTCTAACTTACATACAATTTTTGATGATGCTAAAAAGAACCGAAAGTACAAAAGTTCCAGTATAATGCTGTCCTTGAAGTCTATGCCATGGAACCTGCCTCTAAATAGAAGACACTCATTTTGAGATCATATGAGCATCTGAGTAATTAAATATTCTTGGATAGGTCCAGATGGACTAGCTTTCTATAGCACTGAGAAGTGCTATAGGGAAGAAGCACTAGTCTCTGGTATAGCCTTAGTAGTAGGTTTCCATGGCTTCAAATGTGGTGTCCCCTATTACTCATCAGTTCCAGGTGTTGTCTGTTCTGGAAATATAGGTAACAGCGTTTTGTGCTGGACAAGTCAGAACTAAGGTTTTGCTTTAAAACTGTTTGGTTTTGATAACTGTAGTTACAATGATATAAAGCTGTATCATAGAATCACTCACCTCTGATACAGAAGAGAAAGGTTTAGTAAGTGCATCTGGTCATCTATCATTTCTCTTTCATTAAGAGTCATCTGTAGTTCTGGGGACCTTTTAGCATAGGTGGTAAGAGATTGTCTTAGCACATCTTTCCAGTATAGGTGAAGAGTACATTTCACTGTGCTTTAGCTCTTCTGTTGAAAAGTCCTCTTCTTTTCAACAGCCTGCATACTTGTTTGATTTGATGAATTATTTCCTGTTCAGAGTTTTTCTTTATGCATGGAGGGAGAGGAAGCATCACCCCTTATGGTAGAGTCTTATATTACTCTGAATCCCTTCGCCCAAATGACTGGTACAGACCTTGTACCAACAGTACAGCTTTCAGATTATACAGTTGGTGCTATTTTCCTGCTTGGTTCTTTTGAAATATTCCCATTTTAATGAATTGTAAATTTCACTCATTCTATAGGTCAAAATCCTCCTAAAAAGCAAGCTGGTTCCAAATTCCATGTGAGACCTCGTTTTGAGCCTGTACATTTTGTAGCTAGTAGTTCAAAAGCTGAAAGACAGGAAGATCCATATGGTCCTCAAACAAAAGAGGTAAATGGACGAATGCATTTTGCCAGCATGCCAAGAAACTTCTACCAAGATTATACTCAAGACTCTTTCAATATACAGGATGGGAATTCTCAGTATTGTAATTCATCAGGATTTATTTTCACAAAAGACCAGCCTGTAGCAACCAACATGTATTTTGACAATGGGAACCCTGCCCCAAGCAGCACATCTCAGCAGGCAAACTGTCAGCCAGCTCCCGAGCCCCCACCTTCACAGATGTACCCTGAGTCATTGGTTGCCGAGAAACAGTATTTTATTGAAAAGTTAACAGCAACTATCTGGAAGAACCTTTCTAATCCAGAGATGACTTCTGGATCTGATAAGATTAATTATACCTACATGCTAACTCGTTGTATTCAGGCATGTAAGACAAATCCTGAGTATATATATGCTCCTTTAAAAGAAATTCCTCCTGCTGACATCCCAAAAAATAAAAAACTTCTCACAGATGGTTATGCTTGTGAAGTTAGATGCCAAAATATCTATCTAACTACAGGTTATGCAGGTAGCAAGAATGGGTCCAGAGATCGAGCTACTGAGCTAGCTGTAAAACTCTTGCAGAAGCGGATTGAGGTTAGAGTTGTCCGGCGGAAATTCAAGCACATAATTGGAGAGGACCTTGTGGTATGTCAGATTGGTATGCTTTCATATGAATTTCCCCCAGCTCTGAAACCACCAGAAGACCTGGTAGTACTGGGAAAGGATGCTTCTGGGCAGCCTATTTTTAATAGTTCTGCCAAACACTGGACCAATTTTGTCATTACAGAAAATGCAAATGATGCAATTGGCATCCTTAACAATTCCGCCTCATTCAACAAAATGTCAATTGAGTACAAATACGAAATGATGCCAAATCGCACATGGCGGTGTCGAGTATTCCTGCAAGATCACTGCTTAGCTGAAGGTTATGGAACCAAGAAAACAAGCAAACATGCAGCTGCTGATGAGGCTTTGAAAGTTCTTCAAAAAACACAACCCACTTATCCATCTGTCAAAAGTTCCCAGTGCCACTCAGGCTCTTCTCCCAGAGGATCTGGAAAGAAGAAAGATATCAAAGATCTTGTAGTTTATGAGAATTCGTCCAATCCTGTGTGCACATTGAATGATACGGCTCAGTTTAACCGAATGACGGTTGAATATGTCTATGAAAGGATGACAGGTCTCCGCTGGAAGTGCAAGGTGATTCTAGAGAGTGAAGTCATTGCAGAAGCAGTTGGAGTGAAGAAAAGTGTCAAATATGAAGCTGCTGGAGAAGCTGTAAAAACCCTCAAAAAGACACAGCCGACTGTCATTAACAACTTGAAAAAGGGGACTGTTGAAGATGTGATTTCAAGAAATGAAATTCAGGGCCGCTCAGCAGAAGAAGCTTACAAACAGCAAATCAAAGAAGATAACATAGGGAATCAACTGCTGAGAAAGATGGGTTGGACGGGTGGTGGTTTAGGTAAATCTGGTGAGGGCATACGGGAGCCTATCTCAGTTAAAGAGCAGCATAAGCGAGAAGGGCTTGGTCTAGATGTAGAAAGGGTCAATAAAATTGCTAAGAGGGATATAGAACAAATCATCAGAAACTATGCCCGCTCTGAAAGCCACTCAGATTTGACCTTCTCCACGGAGCTGACCAATGATGAACGGAAGCAAATACATCAGATTGCTCAGAAGTATGGCCTGAAGAGTAAGTCTCATGGGGTGGGCCATGATAGGTACCTGGTGGTAGGTAGAAAACGGCGGAAGGAAGATCTACTAGATCAACTCAAACAGGAGGGCCAAGTGGGACATTATGAGCTTGTTATGCCCCAAGCAAACTAAGATTTTACTAAGTTATCTTATAACTTATGCCTCATGAGGCAGAAATACAAATAACAAAAAAGTACATATTCTGGTTGAAGAGTATTCATTCTTAAGATGTTTCACCTTGTTCATTTCATATAGTGCTTTATTAGGTATTGAAACCTAGAGAATTCTGTCCACTTGTATTATTAGCTTAATCCAGCAGATGATATTGTGCAGTTCCTGTTTGTGTCTTTGATATTGCTGTTCCCTCAGATTTTAGTAGTTTGTACAAGCAAAAACACCCATCTAAGTGCAATTTTACCCTGAGGAAAATAATTCACATTATAAAAGGCATAGCACAGCAATCTGCAACAGTATGTTAAGTCAATGCTGACTCTAACTATGCTAATTCCAGATTTACTTAACATGTCAGGTCATTTTGTATCATCAATTTTCATCTTTGTGAGAAGCCAGTTATAGAGCATTTAACAATAAATTGTGCTGTACGTGTAAATGTCCTTATCAACTAAATGATGTAAAACTTTCTTTAAAGCAATTTTAGTGTGTGTTTATTTATAACTTCTACCCTGTGATTTCCAGGATATTGGAAGTGATTTACTGTATCTTATGACATATGACTTTTAACAAATTCTAGTCTTCATGCTGAGAGATCACTACTTGAGAGAGATGTCGAAAAGTTTCCAAAAAGTCTTGATTCAATCAGAAGAAAGGAAGCTTGAACTGTTAGTTCTTGGTGCCTTGCAGAGAGACTCAGAGCATCTCTCCACTGTAGCTTTCACATGGTTTGTGCACCACACCCAAGGCAACCATAGCTGTGGTAGAGCTTGGTAAAAGACTGAAGATACATTGGTGCTTTGATGAAAAAGATCAGTTGGCTGGTTCCCCTCTCAAAAAGCTTATTACTCCCAAAGCCAACTTTGTAACATACTTAAAACTGCTATTTTCGCTTATTTCTGGAATGTAAAAATGTATAAAAATAAGAGTTAGTGTATGCTTCCTGAATAAAAAGGAGCCAAAGTTGATCAAAATGGTGGTGTAATTATTTCTGGAGAGCAGCCTAGTAGCAACACTGGGTTTTTGAAAGTGATGGTTGCACAAAATATTTCAGTTAGAGCACACATGGATAAATGTAATGATTTAGCAAATGGGAGCAGAATCCGTCACTCATCATGGTTTTTGTTTGTTTTGTTTTTTTCCTTGAATGCCAATATTTTGGCTTATCAAATCTTTGGGTGTTTACTTTTATGTGGTTTTATTGTATCTTAGATGAATCAACTAAAATCCAGCAATATAGCAAATGAATATTAATATTTAGTTAACTCCAGAGAAGTGATGGTAAGGACTCTAAGGTTGTTTGCAATATCTTTTTAAAAAAGATTTATTTTTTTATAATGTGTGTATGTCTGTGTGTATGTGGGGGGGTTATATGCATGTTAGTGCATATGCCCATGGAGGCCAGAGGTGTCAGTTGGAGCTGACAATACAGGCAGTAGTGAGCCTCCTGACACGGATGCTGGAAACTGAACTCTGGTCCTCTGGAAGAGCAGTATATGTTCTTAACTACTGAGCCAGCTCTTGAGTGCCCATTTGCAGTGTCCATGTTTGGCATATAAGTGGCTCACAATACATGGTAAATTCCTTTTTGCCCTCCCCTTTTCTATGTAATGCTAAAAAGCTAGAGTAAAATGAGTATTTAAAAATATCAATTAGCTTTTATACCTGGATCTCGTAACTTACATGCACCTACATTGGCTAGCACAGTATGGCATCAGCCTTCCACTTGTTTTCCATACCACAGTCTACATACTTCATTAGTTTTAGTAGAAGAGATGTGCATTTTATTTTGGTGCTTAATACTTTAGCAAAAATAGAGAATTATGATAGAATTTTGTGATTATAGTTATTTTTTTACCTGCAAAATTCACTCCCATTTTGGAAAGTTGTGGTTCAGGTAGTTAGAACACTGTGTCCCTTGGTTCTCTGAGTGACAAAAGGTGGTTTTTAGAGATTACAAGATGTGGAAACTTGATTTGCATTCTCTTTACATGTCTTCCTCCCAGAATGTTTTGTTGTTTGGTTTTGGTGGGAAAATGGTAAGAAATCCAAAGTCAGGTTTGTTTATAAAAGTGTAATGAAGCAGATGAATTTTACTTGAGGCTTTGTGATAATTGGGTAAGTATATAAGAATTGAGTTCATTTTAGGGGACCAAATAACTTGGTAGAGCAGCTTTAGTATCAATGTGGAATTAGAACAAAGTCACCAACTGCCTGAGAATAGAGTAATGTGGATAGATGAGGTTGAGAAATGAGCTGCTGACAACTTGGCTGTTCCCGTTTGCAGTTGGCCCTTTTGTTGGTCCTTGCATTTTCCTCTTCTAAGAGATAGCAGTCATTTTTAGCTGAGGAACTTTGCTGTAAAACCTGATAGTATATGAGCACTTCAGGTTTTATTAAATAGAAGCTAAAAACTGCATATATGTGCTTGTGCTCACAGCCACTTTTTTGTTTTTTGGGGTTTTTTTTGTTTGTTTTTATGTTGTTGTTGTTGTTGTTTTTCGAGACAGGGTTTCTCTGTGTAGCCCTGGCTGTCCTGGAACTCACTCTGTAGACCAGGCTGGCCTCGAACTCAGAAATCCACCTGCCCCTGACTCCAAGTGCTGGGATTAAAGGCATGCGCCGCCACTGCCCGGCTTCACGGCCACTTTTTAATCCCTCCTCCCACCTTGATTGCAAAAGTGAATAGAAATACACATTCCATTGGGGCCATTTCTTTACTTTTTGTAATAGTATTTGGTGTGTTCACTTTGCTATGAGTAACCCTTGAAATGGTTCCTAAATAAAAGACTCTAATTACAACTTTGGTTCTTCAACGTACCCTCTTCTTCACATAAGCAGATGCAGAATTGAAGATTGTATCTCAAAAAGGCACCTTGCAAATCTGCTTTAACTTTCTTGTAATTACATGCAGACAAGGCAGCCTGTGTTAAAAATTATGAAGGAAAGAAAAAGGTAATTTGTATTAAATGTTCCAATGAGTGTTTAGTGGTAGCTTTGACTATGTCTATGTCAGCTTCATTAAGGTTGTAAAAGGATTATCTCATGAGAAATTGGAAGATGGTGTTTCTCGGAAGGTGTACAAAATAAAATGTTACTAAATCAGCCTGTTCCTGGTCTCATCTTAAATTTTTCAAATATTAACAGTATCAATATTTAAGGTGCCCAACCAAAACAGGGTGAGAAAGTTAATTCAAATACCAAACAAAAACTTTGATGGGGTTCTTCTTTGAAGCAGATATGGACTTGATGGGAATACTAAGTGTATTTGAGGACATCACTAAGTGGAACAATACAATTAATGTGGTATTTAATAGTGTAGGTTGAACTCTCCCACAATGAGGTTTAAGTACCAAGCAAGGATGACTGGGGTACACACATCTTTTCCCTCCAACTATTAATAAGACACAGCATGCCCATTGTCAGAGTCTCTTTAAAATGAGACAGATTGCTCCTCAGAGAGCCTACTTACATTTCAACAGGATGTCAGAGGATACTTGTCCTAGCAATCTTATATAGAATTTAAACATTTTATATAAGAATTTTGTAATGTTAAAAGTTTATTCATTTTATGCATGTGTGGTATTTGCCTGCCTGAGTGGATGTTTGTGCACCATCTGAGTGCAGTACCCATGGAGGCCAGAAGGTGGCATCAGATCCCCATAGAACTGGAGTCAGTCTGTGAGCAACCCAGTGGGTCCTCTGGAAAAACAACAAGTGTCCTTAACCACTGAGCTGTCTCTCCAATTGTCCCCCACCTCCCCATTATTTAACTTTGATACACGGTCTCATTATGTAGCTGGATGGCCTGGAACTCTGTGGATCAGACCGGCCTCAAACTTAAGAGATCCATCTGCCTCTGCCTCCCAAATGCAGGAATTAGAGGCATGCACAAACATACCCCACTAAGTAGAGGTTGGTTTTTAACAGGTAGATTATCAAGATCAACAAGTTAGAGCTTGGTCTCTGAGGATACTAGTAAAATAACTATCATTTCATGCTTTCTCTTGCCTATAATATATATTGAATTAATTTATGTCAAAATGTTTGAAAAAGCATTAATTCTATGACTAAAAAGTTGGGGGGAAAAAAAGGGTTTTCTAACAGTACTGGCTGTCTATTCCCAGAAAGCATTTTTTTCCTTTTGTTGTGCTTACTTTTAAAAGGGAAGATAAGTAGATAATAAATCCCTTAAAAAGTTAATAAAAGTGTGAACTAAATTTAAGGTTATTTTTTATTTACAACTTTTGAAAATGTACAGTTTTTACATGGGTTACTTGTGCAAAGTTAGAAGTGCTATAAAGGCATAATAGATTAACAATTAAAATATATTAGATAAAACATTTACAAGCCTTGCCCCATACTGTATATTTAAAAGTGTAAATATCCAAAGAAAAATTGCAGATATGGGCATTAGAAAGTTCTTAAAACACTGAAAGCATGCAGCATTAACTCAGGATTTGAATGGGAAAAGTTTGCAAGATATGCTCCCTTCCTCGAATCATAAAAAGGAAAGTTTATTTAGGGCAACACTGCTCCTTTAAGAGAATAGAGGATCTTCAGTTTTTCCTAACTTAAAAGAAACAAAAAACAAAAAAACCCAGAGTCTAGTCCTGTTCTCACACCTCTATAAAAAGCAAAAACCTCTGAAGGCCAGGATTCTGAAACATGAGCTTACACTATACACTATGAATATCTTGCAAAAAGTGGACTGTGTCAGTTATTAAAATTGCTTCAGTTTGTTAGCTGGGTCCTTTAGCAGTCTCATTGCTACCAGTAAGTGCCATCTTGTAGTTCATATTGCTTACAAATGAGTATAGGATTTTTCAGCTTTCCTTCCCCTTTCAAATATTGTTTATATGGATGCATTCCTGTTTTCTTTAGGTCATATTCTAAATAAATCCTTTGCCAAATCAAACACAAGGGAAGGACTGGCCAGGATGAAACACAGCAGCAATCATTTTGTTACAAATAACATCCTGGTCACCAGACTATACATAACATTTTATCTTAAAAGCTTAGTATAAAAAGTACAGTAACCTGATAACTGCTTTGAAGATGGAGATGAGATACAACAAAGGGACATATGCAGTTGTAATGTTTGCAAGTAACCCAGGTACAGTACATTGGATTTCAAATAGTATCTCTGATGCTCCACAGGAGGACAGAAAGGGGAAGAAAAACTTGCCAAGGGAAGACAGAAACAGCACAACAGCTATTTTGTTTTTAATAAAGTAAATGTAATGAATTAGGAATAAGGTGATAAATGCATCAATATACATTTTCTTGTGACCAGCCTCTTCTTCTGCTCTACCCTGAGTCAACAGTCACGCCAGCTTTGTTCTACTATTGCAGAAACACGTTTTTCATATTCCCGCTTGTTCTCCTGGTACAGCTGGGCAGCCTGGCTGTTTGCTGGACTATTGGGATTAGGTTCATCCAATAGAGACTACAGAGAAAAGATACAAATGTGAGTTCCTCAATGCAACAAGACCAAAAAATTGTGGAGAGCAAACGGTTATTTTATCAGTTGGTGATAGCACACCTGTCCCAAATAGCTAATTTTTCCATCTTTTACATACTAACTTTAACTGCCAGTAGCTCAGGCAACTAACTATACATACACATATTTCCTGGTGACTTGGAATTTAATGGTCTACTTCCTTTTACTTATACAATAAGCTTAGCCCAAAAATTTAAAAGGTCAAAACAATCACTAACGTAAAAACATCAAAGATCATAATCACATTAAAGGAATTTTTTTAAATTACCTGTATGGATGTTAAAATGGAAGACACATCATAGGTTGGACTCCAACGGTTCTGAAGTATATCCAGACATATACTACCATCTGCGTAAACTAAGAACACAGAAGTTGGTATGTTAAACATACTACTAAAGTTTAAACATTTTCAAGACAAAAATGCTCAAGAATACTTTGCTTTTGAAGTTTAAAGATTCCTAGTTAACTGTCTAAAAAGGTATCAATTGTTACTAGGGAAATAAAGTGATCAGGAAATAACAAATGGTAAATAACTGGAAGGCAGAGCTTATTCTGAAGAAACAGCCCTTCTGTTCAGGACATCATATATGTTTTCCAGTGGTTATCCTAACCATAGAATCATGGAAAATTCAGCCCACCAAATCTGAAAACTATATATCCTATTTGTAATAGTAACATCTTAGCATTCACAGAGTTTTATTTTAGCATAAATATAGAAGTCTTAGTACCATAAAAAAGATTATCAAAATTACAAAAGAAGTAAAATCCAGAATCCTATAGACTGCTAGCACTTTTCCAACAAACTGTGCCAAGTTTTCAACAGAATCTGGTGTTTGATGGGTCTGGGGTAGGACCACAAAATCTGTGTATTCAAAATGTTCCATGGTAATTCTGATTTGCACCTGAAGTTGAAAAATATCTTTCTGAATGCTAATGAAAATATTACAATACACAATTATCCTACTTTGACTTTTCACAGAACCCCCAATATTTTTGTTTAATAAGTAAGTAACGAAGATCACAAAGCCAGCAGACTGTTAAGACTCCAAGCAAAGTATGATACCATCCTCTTGCATTTCTAAAACTAAGATCAAGATAGTAAAAGATCATGAACAAATTTGTTTCCAGAGACAGGAAGATACCTAAGCAAATACTCAAGTACTACACAAAAGCAAGAACAGTATTTGGAATATCAGTATAATAAGCATTGTTGGGCCTTACAACATGTTTAAAATACTTGCCATTGGGATGGAACATCTTAGAGACAAATCTAACAGTCGGTGGTTTATTTGGATATTCTTCAGTGAATTCAATTGTAAGTTTAAATGTTCCTGTAGTAAAAAGGGGGGGGAGAAAATTTTATCACCTTCTTCATATGTTCTTTGTTTTAATGCTACCTGAGTTTTAAAATTATTAAATAAAATAACATAAAGACAAGGAGATAGTATAGAGGAGAGAGACTAGTTAAGAAACACATCTCTAGGAACTGTCTAAGAACCACCCCCAAAAGTGATTTGGCTATTTTTCCATTATTCTCCAAACTTAGAGACAGTCACCATAAACAAGATTGCTATTTGCTGTATGTTAGTCACTATACACTTTGAAAATATCCTTCAAAATGATAAGGAACATGGATAAAAACATTGGTTTCTTTTCATGTAATAATGATTATAATGGCCGGGCAGTGGTGGCACACGCCTTTAATCCCAGCACTTGGGAGGCAGAGGCAGGTGGATTTCTGAGTTCAAGGCCAGCCTGGTCTACAGAGTGAGTTCCAGGACAGCCAGGGCTACACAGAGAAGCCCTGTCTCAAAAAAAAAAAAAAAAAAAAAAAAAAAAACCTTAAGTTTGACTGACAAAGTACTAAAATGCCAGTACAATCATTTATACTAATGAAAGGAATAACAAAAATTATTTTAAAATTACATTTGGTTTATATTGCATTAATGGCCTGTACATCTTTAATGATACTTCTTAAAATATGCCAACCTAAGGTTAGCTGGAGGCCCTAAAGCATACTAGGTTACAGATACTCTGGGTATCATTTAAGAATTATCAATTAAGAATTGTAGGCTATTGTAAAGTGGGGAGAGAGTGTGAATTCTGTAAAGTGTTATTTTTAATTGTGCTTTTTAGGTTTAGGAAAGCAATTAGTTTGTTTTTTGTTTTCTGACTGAAACCTCTTCAAGTAAACTCAAGAATCAGTTATGGGCCCTGATGAGGTGGCTAAGTGCTTGCCAAGCATCTCTGAAACCCAGATACAGGTAAAAAGAACATATTCCCTTTAATCCCAACACTCGGGAGGCAGAGGCAGGTGGATTTCTGAGTTCGAGGCCAGCCTGGTCTACAGAGTGAGTTCCAGGACAGCCAGGGCTATATAGAGAAACCCTGTCTCAAAAAAAAAAAAAAAGAAGAAAGAAAGAAAAAAAGAACATATTCTCTGAACTTGGCTTCAGACCGCCACAAGCACACCTTGGCATGCATAGAAATACGTCATATACAATATAGAATAATATAAAAGAATCAAGCCAGGTGGTGCACACCTTTAATCCCAGCACTTGAGAGGCAGAGGCAGTCAGATCTCTGAGTGCAAGGTCAGCCTGGTCTACAGAGTGAGTTCCAGGACAGCCAGGGCTACACAGAGAAACCACTTTGAAAAAATGTGTGTGTGTGTGTGTGTGTGTGTGTGTGTGTGTGTGTGTTATTAATATGCGTATGTATTACTATGGCTCTTTTCATAAATTACTGCTGAAGAAGCCTACACTTTAGGTAGAGTATAACTAGCAATTTATCTCCTTCTGGTTTTAATAGGTTTATTTCTACTTAAAAAAAAAAGAATACAATCTTTGTACTGCTATATCTGACACATAACAGTATTAAAAATTTGACCTTGGGGGCTGGAGAGATGGCTCAGTGGTTAAGAACACTGACTGCTCTTCCAAAAGTCCTGAGTTCAATTCCCAGCAACCACATGGTGGCTCACAACCATCTGTAATGGGATCGGATGCCCTCTTTCTGGTGTGTCTGCAGACAGCTACAGTGTACCCATATAAATAAAATAAATAAATCTAAAAAAAAATTGACCTTGCTATGAATGTGTCACAAAATTCCAGAATAATTTAAAATACAATATGGGGGCTATCAAGATAGCTAAGTAGGTAAAAGCACTAAGCCTGAAAAAAATTTCATTCCCAGAATCCATGAAGTGAAAGGAGAGAACTACCAAACTGTCCTGTGGTTTCCACATGTGTACCCAAAAGCATACAGAAAATAAATAAACGTAAGAAAGAAATGCTACAAGGCAACACACACATACATACACACACACACACACACACACACACACACACACACACACACACACACACACACACACACACA
>CM052722.1:85661126-85696140 GCA_028551405.1 Uromys caudimaculatus | reverse complement strand
GCTTTAGAAATGGTTCTATTTTGAAGACTATATGTATATACTGTATAAAGAAGGAAAGGGAGCAAAATAATAAGGAGTGGACATATTACAGGGCATCAGAGCATACTTTATGCTCATCACTTCCTGCTTAGTTTTCCTTTTTGTTGTTTGAGACAGGGTCTCTCTGTGCAGCCTGGCTATCCTGGAACTCCCTACATAGACCAGGCTAGCCTTGAACTCATACTCATCTGCCTCTGCCCCTGAGTGCTAGGAGTAAAGGTATATGCTACCACACCCAGCAATCTTCCTCTTCTTGAGAAGTAAAGCACAGATCCTTTCTTTTTAGTATTGCCTGAAATGCAAGAAAAGTGCAAATGGTAGACCTAGACCATATTCAATACTTAGAATTCTCTTATGTATAAACAGATTAGTGATAAAATCTTACTAAATTGTAGGTAATGGATTTATGACCAGGAAGCTGCTCTAAAACCGGGCAAGCTTAACAGCACACAGAGACCCCAGCTACTTCATTGAATTTGGTACCCAAAGAGAGTAAAGCAATACACAAGGAAAGCAACTGCAAAAACACTACAATGGCTTTCAGAGTACACACTCAGGGCTGGGTTCCCAGCACACATATGGAGGCTCAGGAGATCCCATGCCCTTTTCTAGCCTCCATGGGTAACAAGCATACACATGGTGCACAGACATGTGGTAAAACATACATACATCACTGATTCTGTATTTGACTAAACCTCAAGTTTTGCATGTGCAAAAGAAGGCTAATAATTAGTATCCACTGTGACACTGTGGCACAAGGCTTAAAAATGTGGCAGATGTGTATAGTCCTACAATGCTCCCCATAAATGAACAATTAATTACTTTAGCTGTAATTCTGCCTCGTATACCTAGAGCTGGCTGAACGAGAGAAAAATACAAACTCTGAACTTTACTACCAATCAGAAGTACACAAGTAAATGCAGATATTAAGCAGCATTCATTTCCTGTCACAGAGCAAACACATATATTCAGTTAAAATTCCTTGACTGAAGCCCTCTGCATAACTGGCCTGGAAGAACAACAGGAGTCTTACCCTAGCTACTAAGTAGTGAATCTAGTCTTTGTAAAAGTTTTAGCTATCTTCAGAAGTAAAATATGCTTTTGTTCATATGATTTATAAATTGAGACTTACCCAAATCTTATTCAATATATACATTTAAAAGAACATTTCTTTCAGTTACATTAAATAAGTGGAGCCTCTTCAGTAGAACTCTCAATGCAATTTATGAGATCTAAACAAATGTTAAGGCAATTTTAAAAAACATAGGCTGTTAAACAATTTCAAACTAAAGCTCACCTTCAGAGGGCTAGGCTCCAAAATAATGAAAGGTTAGCACCCATTATTGTTGTTTGCAATCTTTACTGATTTTTACTAATTTATTTTAATCTTCCTGAGAAGGTCAGAATGTTTTAAGTACCAACACAAATAAACATGGAGGCCAGAAAAAATATGTATGTGTTAAACGTCTAGTATATGGCAATAAAGACTGATATGGTTGAATTGATGAGTATATGTTGTGCCTAAAGACATAACATAAGCTGGGCCAGTGGTGGCGAACGCCTTTAATCCCAGCACTTGGGAGGCAGAGGCAGGTGGAGTTCAGCTACACAGAGAAACCCTGTCTCGAAAAACAAATAAACAAAAAAAAGACATAACATAAATTCAGTGTTTTTGAATATGAAGTTAAGACTTAGACCTGATGGCCTATGTGTCACAAACACCTCTCTAATCCTAGCATTTGGGACAGGGAGGCAAGAAGATCAGGAATTCAAGGTCATCCTCAGCTACATATTTAATTTGAAGCCATCCTAGATTAAAAGAGACCCTGTCTACACACACACACACACACACACAGAGAGAGAGAGAGAGAGAGAGAGAGAGAGAGAGAGAGAGAGAGAGAGAAACAGAAAAAAGTTCACGTTAGTCAAAGGAACTTTCTGCTCATGTTTTCTTGTCATTTGACTAACTTAGCCTGGAGACAGCAAAATTATATGTACTTAAAATTTTTTGGTGACTGAAAATTCATCATCACTCTTAGTGGACTTTAAGAGATACTTTTTTAAAAAGAAAAAATATACACACTCAAATTCTTAAGGTCACATATATCATTAAAAGTGACTACTATTATCTCACTCAATAATTTTGAATATGATAAAGAATATATCCCATAACTTTTATATTTAGCTTATATACAAAGATATTTCAACAACATATTTCCTTAACAATGTTCTGGTAGTTGAAGTTTTCTAGAACATATTTTCTCTCATTTTAAATAATGCAAAGCTAAATCAAACTGCCCTTTTCCCTGGTGCACAAATGCCTTTAATCCCAGCACTCGGGAGGCAGAGACAGGCAGATCTCTGAGTTCCAGGCCAGTGTGGTCTACACTAAGTTCTAAGTTCCAGGCCTGCCAAGGCTACAAAGAAGCCCTGTCTCAAAAAACCAATTTTTTTTCTTTGCTCCAGATTTCCTTTTTAACTAGGACCTGGTTCAGAAACATCTACAAAGAAATAAAGTTGTGTGAGGGCTTTTAATTTGGAAACATGTTTGAGAAAGCAAAATCAGCTGTCATTTATTTCTACCAAATCTCTTCCCTAATTATAAATTCTCCAAAAGTAATTAGAAGTAATGAAAAAAAGGCCAGTATTTGTTTTTGCTAGTCAGAGCTCTAAACACCCGAGGAAGCAATCCAATGATACTAGACTGTTTTACAGAATCAGAGACAGGTACTGTCATTTAGCTTAACTCCTTTCAGCAATGCCATGGTAGAGATAGATATACACCATCAAAAACAAAGCCAGTAATGTCAAAGGCCACAATCCAGGAAGATAATGGATTCCAAAAGTACCTTTTCAAATTGTACTACTTTAAATATCAGGAGCACTCTTGAAATCTTAAGTAGCCAGCCTTTAGCAAAATGATGTGCTATTAATAAACTGTGCCTAAGATAAAACAGTCTGAGCAAAATGGGGGGGGGGCAATGAAAATACAGCCCATTACTACTGAAACAGTTTATACCAGTGGTTCTCAACCTGTAGGTTGTGACTCTTTGAGGAGGGTGCTGAGTGTCCCTTTCACATGGGGTCACCAAAGACCATTGAAAAAACACATTTATTTACATTACAATTCATAACAATAGCAAAATTACAGTTATGAAGTAGTAATGAAAATAATTTTATGGTTGGGAGTCACCACAACATAAGAGAGTATATTAAAGGGTTACAGTATCAGGAAGGTTGAGAGCCACTGGGCTACACATAAAACTTACCCATAGCCGGGCATTGGTGGCGCGCGCCTTTAATCCCAGCACTTGGGAGGCAGAGGCAGGCGGATTTCTGAGTTCGAGGCCAGCCTGGTCTACAGAGTGAGTTCCAGGACAGCCGGGGCTACACAGCAAAACCTTGTCTCAAAAAGCAAAACAAAACAAAACAAAAACCAAAAAAAACCCAAATAAATAAATAAAAGAATTAACACCAATCTAGTAGAGAATTATGTCTGCCAGCTCTTAGACACTGACTAGCTCTTACATTAAATTCACCAAAGTTGTGTGCCCCTAGAATCACTCAGTCCTGTGACATTTCTTTTTATTGCAACAAGAAACAGCAGCAATATTTACCTAGTCAGTGAGGTAAAGAAAAAGCTAACACTGTTCTGGTGACTATCAATAGTTTCTGAAGGATGTCTTAAGTATTTCAGACAAATTACAGAATAGGCTGATTTTGACTTACCTCACAGCATTTGGTTACTAGCAGTAACAAAAAGCAGTCTGACTCAGCAACATATTTAGGAAGAAGTTTAGAAATGTTTTTAAACTGAAACTGTATGTATCTCTGTATGTGTGCACATTCGTATGTTACTAAAGATGTCACTGAGGAAAAAACTAGAGGTTTTAAGTATCCCAAATACTAGAGAACTCAAAAATCCTAACATACACACACACACAAATTTAGTGTATGAATATAAAACTATATCACTGCCAATTTTGAATCTGATATTGTAGTCATTCAAGACATTACAAAATAGGTAATGGGACTCGGATAAGAGTTTACAGGGACTTGCTATAGTATTTCTTTCAACTGCACAGGAATCTAATTATGTCAAAGTAGAAGGGGGCTTTTTCTTTGTTTTTTGGTTTTTGTTTGTTTGTCTGTTTGTTTTTGAGACAAGGATTCACTATGTAACTGTGGCTGGCCTGAAATTACAGTAGACCAGACTAGACTCAAACTCATAGAGAGCTGCCTGCCTCTGCCCGCTCTGCCTTCCAAGTGCAAGAATTAAAGGCATAGGACACCATGGCAGCATTCAATATATCATTTTGAAGAGCAGTTAAGGTGTGATTTAAAAGTTAAGCCTAAATCGTTTGTTGTGCACCTCTTGATACAAACTCAACATTCAAGTAGACTGGACAATGGCCAAACGGGTACTACTGTGATGCAAATCTCAATTCTAAAGCTGCTTTGAGATTACCGATCAGAAGATCTAAACGGAAGCACACACTGTAAATGAATTTAAAATCAAAGAACGTTATACTGAAATTAGGCATGTAAGAACATCTTTAAAGAAGTGAGGCTGATGATAATATTCTGAGTGATATTGTTGAAGCTAGGGAATTGTATGTCAGGGAAGCTTGCATCCATTCAGCACTCAACAAACCAACACACTAAGCGCTGCTGAACACACTTCTTGCCCTCGGGATGCATAATGGACCAGATGGTCTCTGGTGGACTGGTTTCATACTGAATTATCTCCATGGGGGCTAAAGTTAGCAGGAACACTGCTCAAACCTCCACAACCCTGAATACCAACCAACACTGTGGCACTTCTTTTAAAACGTGACTACTTTTACCCAGGATGTATTAAACGGGGGGGGGGGGGGGGAACCCGATAAAAGTGCAATTTTGCTTAAGCATAGGACTATCCAAAACACTGGATTTCACTTGAGCCTTTGGTGGGCAGAGGAGGCCAGGCAAAGCCGCTTCTTTAAGCTGGGGGTGCTTGCTGATGCCTGGGACCCCCTTTCCCCTGATGAGTAGGCTCCTGAAAGGTGGGCTAAGAAACACTCTTACCATCCTCAAATGGAGTCCCTTCGGGTCTGCAAACACAGAAAAACAAAAACAAGAGCCAGTTAGTGCCGGCCGAGAGGGTCCCCGCCTTCCCGCAGCCTCTGAGGAGGCGGCTCTGTCAAGGTCTCCCATCCCTGTCTCCGGTCCAGCACCGCTGTCCAGTGTTCCGGCAGCCACCCCAGTCTGGAGGCAGCGCAGGCCGCCGCCGCCTCGGCCGCCACCACTCCCCACCCCGCCCCCCTAGAACCCCGAATGGTTCCCCTGGCAGCGAGAATGGAGCTAATCGAGGCAGAGGCTCCGGGGAGCCGCCTAGGCCCAAACAACCCCAACTATCTTCCCCTTTCCCCCCGCGGCTCGTCGAGGGGCCGGCCCCGGTCCCCCGAGTCTCCGGCAGCGGCCGGACCGCAGACTCACCCAAAAATGACCGCGTTCCAAACCATTATGTTGTTCTCCGACGGAGCCCCGCTCACTCCGGCCGGAGGATCCTCTTGTAACCTTCAGAAACACACAGCGGCTCCCCTCAGCCCCCCGACTCGCGGCCGGCCCCCCTCACCACCACACCCCGAGCCGCTCCGTTTCGGGATCCGCCCTGTGCCCCGGCAGGCAGCCCCCTCAAGCGCCTCTCTCTAAGTGACGCGGGTTACCTCTTGAAGTCCCTCATGAGACGGCGCCGGGCCGGGGTCGACATGGCTTTAGCGGGGTCAGAGGTAGGGCATACACCAGGGTCCGCGGTCCCTGAGGAAGCCGAGGAAGCCGGAGAAGCGGAGGGAGCGCCTAGAGGGACAGCGCTGCCTCTCCGAAGCCGAGGGTCGGTCTGGCGCCGGCTAAGCACCACCCCTGAGTAGACGGGGGCCGAACCAACCTGAGGAGAACGCGCGGAGGGGGGGGGGAAACGCCTTACGCCGGGCGGACCGTACCAAGTCGGCCACGGGGCGGGGGGGACCAAAGTTGCTTGGTCAATCACGCCCCGCCTGAGAGCCCGGGGCCAGGACCGTGGTGGGTGTGGCGGCCAAGTTCGAGAGGAAAGGCTAGACCCGCAGCAAAAGAAACCTTCAACTCTCCAGGATTTAACAAGGAACGCGCGGGCTCCACTTGCAGATGTGAAGACGAACCCCTGCGAAGTTTTCTTTTTATCGTTACTTACTTTTTTCCCGGGCGGTGTGGGGGGCTTTCTTTTCTTTCTTTCTTTTTTTTTTTTCTTTCTTTTCCTCCCCTCTTTTGAGACAAGGTCTCCTATAGGCCAGGGAACCTCGAACTCACTGTGTAGTTGAGCATGACTTTGAACTCCTGACTCTCTTGCTTTCACCTCCCAAATGCTGGGATTACAAGAGTACACCACCATGCCACTCTTTTAATTACTTCTTGTTTTCTTATGGCTCCCCATTCTTCCTTATTTATTTATTTATTTATTTATTTATTTATTTATTCATTCATTCATTCATTCATTCATTCATTTATTTATTTATTGTAGGGCTGGTCTCTTGTAGTATCTAATATAACACAGGTTAACTCAAACTCACTGTGAATCCCAGAGGCTGGACCTTGAGGTCGCCTCAGCCTGCCAGGAATATTCCTTAACCTTTCTTTTGTTTTGACAAGGAATGATTTGTTAAACTGCCAACTACTGTTTAGGGTTGGGGAAAGAGGAGAGAAGATAAGTTCAAAGAGAAGAGTGGAGGAAAGACTTGGCACAGGCAAACCAGTTCTCAAAAGGCAAGGGTGTTAGGGTCACAGTCCTGCAGAGGCTGGGGTAACTGCTTAAAATCATGGAGGAAAGTAATAAATAAATAAATAGATAAATAAATAAATGGCTCTTGAGTATGAAAATGGACTTTGGGTCCATCTTCTTTGAGATGAGGGTGCACAATTCAAACCCAACTTTTAAGCCTAAAGGCTGAATAAAATGATGTTGGGGCAATGTCAGAAATGAGAGCTTCAGGCAGGGAAAATAGTTTTTTACAATCGCTATAAGCACTCACAATTTGTCTCTGGAACCACATTTCCCCTTGGTAATTCAACAAGCCAAGCAGCTAGTTTAGAAGAGTCCAAGGTATGAGCTTATCCAGCTGAAGAATATTGGAAGGACGGGAGGTGGCAAAGAAAGGTAGGGTGCACAGGAAAAGCTGCAAGTCTCACAGGGAGTATAGGCACCTGCAAAAGCAAGAACAGTTTGAAAGAAGCATTTTCAAAGGTTAACCCAAAAATCACTTAGTAGGCAGACAAAATACATGTTTAAGGATTCTGGAAATTATGAGAAAGGCAGGTTTGAGTTAAATCTGGGAGAGTTTTGAATGCCAAGCTAATGGAATCCTTGGAAGTTAGTGGAGCCAGGAAGGGATACCATTAGAGCTGGGTTAATCAGAACTTGCTCCCTAGAGAGCAAGAGAGTGGCTGTGGGGCTCTTGTGCTACTGTGGGGGAGAAACACTGTACCAGGCAATCTTACCATGGGACCTACTACAGCTTCAAAGCCTTCAACAGAGATTTTCTCTCCCATTGAATAACCCCCCCCCCCTCTCTCGAGCTCAGTCTTCTATAGTCATCAGAGAAAAGGAAGGGATAAATAGAGAACACTTAGCAATAGACTGAATGTGGTGGCAAGAAGTCAAACATGCCTGAAGCTTTAAACCCCAAGAGAAGTGGAGATTTGAAGCGGCCATGAATGGAACGAGGCATAAAGGGTGAAGGACACATTTGGAGGAGGAAATTTTGAGTGGGACTTCCTGAGCTCCCAAGAGTGATGACACAGCTATGCGAAGATGTGCAGAAATCATCAGGTGCACAGGAAGCGCATCCCAACAGTAGTGATTTTACTAGGTGCTTAATGGCAAGTACCTTCCTGGCCAACAATTGTTATCCCCCATTAACCCCAGCATATCCGTTAAAGCAAGTTTCCCTAACAGTGTCATATTATGGTTATTGGTGGGAAAAGGTTATCAAACCAAATATCAAAAATCCTTTCCCCTCATCTAGCAATTTGAAATCTTCTATTTCACACAGGAAAATAGCAAAAGCAAGGCCTGCAAAAAGAGCATTTGCTCTCTATCACTGCTTTACTGATCACCACAAACTGCAGGTCAAGTCCAGTTCCTTGTGAAATAGGACTCAGGACCCTATTTCATTATTAACTGCCAAACTGGGACCGCTCCCAGCTCCCAGAAGCCACCTCCATTCTTTGCTATGTGACCTATTCTCTTTTTAGTCACAAACCAAATATTTCTTTCTTACTAGCTCCTTCTCATAGTTCTTTAACTCAATCTGATTACATCAGACCCAACCTTGATAATCTCTATATCTTAAAAATCCTCTAACTTCAGGTGGTAGTTACTTTTTTCAGTGGACTAGAGTATAGTTCAATACTTGCCTAGCATGTGTAAGGTTCCATGTCCCATCCCCATATATTTCTTCACTATAAAATCTAGATTAACCATTGGCTTAATAACTAGACAAAGATATGTGAGTACACCAAGGGCCAAGAGTCTTCATAAAGGGTGGTATCGTTACAACCCTACCTTCCACAGCAAGAGTGAGATCTATATTAAGTGTTCGGGAACCCCTCAATGTTGAGAAATTGCACCACCAAAACACCATTGGTCTAGTGTGGTCAAGACAAGCTTCCTGAAACAAGCCCATTTCGGTAAAAGAGACAAAAATCCAGTTTATGAGCAAGTGCGTGGAGCTAAATCATATTCTGAGGGAGTGGGTAGACTGGTTACTCGGGGGGTTCATATGTTCACTTTGTTGTTTGCAGCAGGAGGTGAGCCAAGGTCTTACTCGATAGCCCAGGTTGTCTTGGAAATCACTATGTTGTGTAGCCTTAGCTGGTCTCAGACTCATTGCAGTCTTCCTGTTTTAACCTCTTGAGTGCTGAAGTTGCAAGTGTGAACCATCATACCAAAATTGGGAGAAGGAAATGATGAATCATCAGCTTGGAAAATCAAGAGTGACAAAACTGATTAAATGCCCTTAAATGCCAGGGTGGGAGGCTCCATGGCCAGCTTTTCTGAGAGTTTGAGTGAGAGAGAGAGAGAGAGAGAGAGAGAGAGAGAGAGAGAGCTACAAAGTGTATATTATTAAGAAGCAGCACGGAAGCTGGACATGGTGAATGGTGTCTTTAAGTCCAGCAATGGGGAGGCTGGGTTACATAGTGAGACTGGGAAGAAGAGAGAAAGGGTTAGGAGAAATGGGGAGGGAGAAGTTATTGACTGGATATAAGTATCTGAAAGTAATTACACAATACAGTAGACATGTTTACATTTTCTGTAGTTTTGTCTATTTTTTTTTAAGTTCCTTGTCTTTCTTTACAACTCAAGGGCCTGAACCAAAGTAATTTACAAGCCCCAAGGCACCTGTCTGGTAATAGTGTCCTCTGACAGAATGGAATTGCATTCTGGGGACACCGTGTGCCCCACACTCCTCATCAAAGCAAGGCTGCCATAGCACAGGTGATTATCAGACTAGAACATAATACCTGCCGCCCAGTTAGCCGAGCATTCGTTCACTCCCATCTCACCTTGACATCGTGAAGACATGCCCTCTTCACAGCCAAGGGCTCCACAATGCCTGAGAGCAGAGGGTCATCATTCACTCACTCTCCCGGAGGGAACCTGACTTTTGTCAGAGACAGAAACCAAATGTTTCTGGTTCGCTCTGCCAGCTGGAGTTTTACAGCTCAGCACTTGAAAGTTCTTAGAACTTATGACTGAGACAGAAAGTTTCTGAATAAGAAGCACCACCCTCCGCATCTGTTAAAGGACACCCATTTTCTTGGAATTATCTTTTGCTACATACTTGATAAATGATTCTTTTTGTGATGTTAGTGTCTTCCTTTTTGGTTTACATTTATCCAAATAGTGTGTGTGTGCGTGTGTGCGTGTGTGTGTGCGTGTGAGCGTGTGTGTGTGTAGGAGCATGACTGAAATGTGTTGGGAGTGAGGTGAGCTGGAGGGAATGAGGGATAAATATAATCAACATACATTGGATTTTTGTACAAAATTCTCAAAGAATAAATAAAAATATTATTTAAGTGTCTTAAAAGGTTTGCCTTTGTATGTAAATTTGCAGCAAATACATTTCCCAAGCTCAATCACAGTTGCAACAGCATTTTCCAAGTCATAATGCAAGTACAAAAACCTCTGTATTTCAAAAATCAATGTAGCTATACAATTAGGAAGCTTCTATTCAAACTTGTATTGAAGGTTATTAATCTGCAATGCAGGGACATGCTACAAGATAAATGTCTTTGATTTCCTGCACTGAAGAAAAAGAACAAACATCATAAGTATAAATGAGGGTTGGAGAGATAGCCTGTATGCCCTTCCAGAAGACCCTGGGTTTAATTCCTAACACACACATGGTAATGCAGAACCTTCAGTAACTCCAGTTCCAGGGTGTCTGAGGCCCTCTTCTGACCTCTGTGGGTACAGAACACACATGGTGCACAGACATACATGCAGGCAAAACACCCATACACATAAAATTTTTTAAAAGTATAAACTAATATAATTGCATAAATACCTTGTCATGGATTAATCTACTGAATTAATATCCTGTGAGCATATACAAGTATATGGCAGTATTTATTTATCTCTGTGAAAAAAATTTCAAAAATCAAATGCAAAATTTTATTACAGATAAATATTAATCTATGAATATCTGCAACTGAATTACTGATCAAAAATACTCACTCTGAATCTTAATTATGAGAATATCATTCCTTTTAATAAAATATTCCATCCTTCTAATTAGTAAACCTGTATTGTTAAATCTATATATTAAAGGAATGCTGCCATATTTAGAACTTTTTTAATAAAGGGCTTATGAAAATCTATTTCCTTTTATATAAAGACTATGTTCTTGATTTTACTTCTCACCCTAAGGGATTCATTCTCTAGTTCTTTACAGAAAATGTTTGCTAATGCAAGCACTAGACTAAGCCACATGAGGAGTGAGCCCACTTGTAATTGATTACTATAGCACAGTGCCTAACACAAAACAGAGGATCAATAAATATTGAATAGTATGGAATGAAAGGGATGCTACTGGTTTAGGACCTAAGGGTCAAAGATTGTGATTCTCTAAGACTTTCATTAATAATTCTCTTGTATTTGGGCTAGGTGTGTAAACAGTAGGGCAGTGCTTTCCTAACACACACAGGCCCTTACTTCAATTCTAGCAACCCAACAAAACAAGAGGAACGATCTTGCCAGGTGTGTGGTGTTTGCCGGTATTTCCAGCACTGGGGAGGCTGAAATAGAAGAATTCTGAGTACAAAAGTAAATGAGCTCTATAGGGAGTCGCCTGTCAAGCCTGACAATCTGAGTCATAGTCCTGGGACCTATCTGGTAGACACACACACACACACACACACACACACCCCATATACTAAATAAATAAATATTTTTTAAATTTAAAACTGGAACCTGTAAAAGTAACTTTTGTTTGCCTTTAATAATTGGTATCTCTGAGACTTACAACCTCTGTCTGCTAACCTAGGCCTAGTTCTAGAAGTTTCTAGCTTTATCTAGGCCTACAAATGTTTTCAGCCTCTAAGGTTTACTGTTGAATAAGCTCACCCTTTCTTGTTCTTTCTGTACTCTAGCTGGGTGGTTTGAACTCAGCTGTTCTGGCTTAAACTCCTCTCCAAGTTCTTAGCTTCTCTCAGCTTCTCCTGAATTGCTCTGCTTGACCACACATTAACTCTGGCAATCTGTTCTAATCTCCTGGCTCCTTCTCATTCTCTGGCCCATTGTTTTCACCTGTGTCTAGCTTGTTCTCTCTCTTTCTCCTCAACTTGTCTCTCTGTAACTGTCCTGGTAAACCTGCTGTCTTCTTCCTTTCTTTTCTCTGCACTGCTCTCTTAAGTAGCTTTCCTTTCCTCTCTTCATGAGAGTTGAGCATATTCTAGTCTGTCAGATCTTTCTCTGATTCATCACTTTGTCTGCCACTCAATTAGACATCACTTTCAAACATGGATGCTTCCTTCTACAAACTAACTTTACCTTCATTGGGATTAGAGATGTGTACTAAGCTCGTGTCTATATTCCAGCCAGATGATTAAAAGTTTGTGCTTAGAGCTGAGTCACACTACAACTAGAAATAAGGTTTTTCAGTAAATCTCAGGATTCATAGTGTGATTAAATATCCTGCAAGAAAAGACTGGAGAGGTCATAGCTCCAAGGCACCTGTCTAATTACCTTCTACATATTTATGTTTATGCCCATAAAATAATGCTGCTGTCAACTTTGTTCAGCAAAGCTTCTTTTTTGCAGTGAGTAATGATTACTGCAGAAACTCATACTTGGTCAAAATGCTGAAGATAGAGTCCTAATATTGGAGGCTTAGTCCTAAATGGAACATCTAAGCCATCCACTTTAGGATGAAGGAAACATCACAAAAGAGAGGGTAAGATGATAAGAGTTGAAGGAAGGGTTGGGGAAAATTGGAACACTGTTTTCTGGTCATGATTTGGACCCTTCACCATTCTGTCATGGAGGGAGAAGGAACTCATAAGACCTCATCCTTTCTTGTGGAGCTGTAGGCAGTTAATGGGTTAATGGTTAGAGAGAGAGAGAGAGAGAGAGAGAGAGAGAGAGAGAGAGAAGAAGAAGAAGAAGAAGAAGAGGAGGAGGAGGAGGAGGAGGAGGAGGAGGAGGAGGAGGAGAGGAGAGAGAGAAGAGAAGAGAAGAGAAGAGAAGAGAAGAGAAGAGAAGAGAAGAGAAGAGAAGAGAAGAGAAGAGGAGAGAGAGAGAGAAGAGGAGAGAGCTTACCACTGGTAAATTGCCCATACTCTTGTACTCTTGTAATTAACCCCTCATGCACACTACTGGAAGTAACTCTGGGAAGAGGGAGAAGATCAGTGGAAGTGGGAGGGGGACAAGCTACAGTAATGAGGATGAATAGGATCAAAACGCATTAAGTACATGTATGGAAATGTCACAATGAAATCTATATAATTAAACATAATTAATGTATGTCAATAAAGTTTAAAATAATTTTGTTATGTGCATTAGTGTTTTTGCTGTGTTTATACCTCTGCACCATGAGCATGCCTGGTGCCCATGGAAGCCAGAAAAGTGTGTTGAATCTCCTGAAACTGGAGTTATTGATGGTTATGAACTACCATGTGGGTTCTGGGAGTCAAAGCCAGATGATCTGGAGGAGCAGACAGTGCTCCTAAACACTGAGCTATCTCTCCAGTCCCCACCCCCACCCCCAATACATTTGTAAAAAAAAGACTTTTGTATTTTACATAATACATCTTCATTGAAAGTCTGGTAAACTGCTCCAAATTCCAGTTGGTGTATATCTTATGTTTCTCTAGTCACTGGATCCTGCAGTTTTCACCGAGATATTTCTTTAAAATAAAAAGATTTCAGTATTGATACTTAATTATTGAAGTTATTGAATGTGAATTGTCTTGATTTGTTTATTCTAAGTTTCCCAAGGCCCCTATCCTCCAGAAAGAGAATGTTGGGAGACTTTCTGGGTTGGAGCAGTAAGAATGAAAGATGGTCCTTCACACACAGGACAAATAAGATCAGCAAGATTCCTCTAAATGCAAATCATTTACATGATTAAGGCTTAGTATCTAAAACATATCAAGAATCCTAGGACTCAATAATAGAATCCTTATCCAAAATTCATGAGGACCTCTAGCACTGCAAGAACTCTTACAAGTCAATAATAAATTGGCTAATTAAAAATGAGCAAAGGATGTGAGTTGACATTCATCCAAAGAAGACATATCAAGGACCAATAGGTATATAAAAATGTTCAACATCATTAGTTATTAGGGAAATACAAATCAAAACCACAATGGAATACCACTCCAATGCCCACCAGGCTATAACAAAAAAGGCTAACAATGGGTGCTAGAGACATAGCTAAGCTGTTAAAAACACTTATTACTTTTGCTGAGGATCCCAGTTTGAGTTCCAACATCCCTATCAGGAGTTTCACAACTGTTGATAACTCCAGCGGAACATGGCAACCAGTGCATTCTTCTGGCTTTCATGGGCACCCACATGGACACACACACACACACACACACACACACACACACACACACACAAATAAATAAATAAAAAACAGAAAATAATAATTATTGGCAAGGTTGCAGAGAAATAAGAACTCTTGTACACTGATGATAGGAATGTAAAATTGTGGGCTGGAGAGATGGCTGAGCGGTTAAGAGCACCAACGGCTCTTCCGAAGGTCGTGAGTTCAAATCCCAGCAACCACATGGTGGCTCACAACCATCCCTAATGAGATCTGATGCCCTCTTCTGGGGTGTCTGAAGACAGCTACAGTGTACTTACATATAATAAAGAAATAAATTTTTTAAAAAAGGAATGTAAAATTGTGTACTGCTTTAAAATATTCTGGTAGGTTCTCAAAAGATTAAATGTAGACTTGCACTTGATCTAGCTATTTTACTACTTGGTATATAACTGAAGAGTTGAAAAGAGCCATTCTGAATATGACCTATATATACATGACCATTGTAACTTGTATGTGAATGTCATGTCCATTGCAGCATTATCTATAATAGCCAAAAAGTGGAAAGGAGTATGTAGTGGCTATTCCTGGTTGCCGACTTGACTATTTCTGGAGTGAACTACAATCCAGAATTAGAAGGCTCACCTGTGATCCAGATCTTAGGGCTGGAAGACACAAGTTTCTGACCTGGATCTTGGCATGGAGATCTTAAGGCACAGTGGCCATGAAAAGCTTAGGCCCAGGCAAGGCAGTACATGCCCTTAACCCCAGGAGACTGAGGCAAGGAGATCTCAGAGTTCAAGGTAAGCCTGGGACAAAGCAACTCCCAGATCTAGGCATGGTGGTACACATCTTTAATCTGGGCCACACCTTCTGCTGGAGACCTACATAAGGACATTGGAAGAAGGAATATTCACCCCTTCTTCCTTCAACTGCTTGCACTTACTTGCCAGCACATTTGTTAGAACCTATTTCTACAGAAGACCAGCTCAAACAACTAGCCTCATGGGACTGAGCAACTACTAAATTCTTGGACTTCCCATTCAGAGCTGCCCATTGTTGGGTTAGTTGGACTACAGACTGTAAGTCATCACAATAAATTCCCTCAATATAGAGAGAGATCCCATAAGTTCTGTGACTCTAGAGAACCCTAACTAATACAGAGTGATAAGCAGTAATGCTCGGATAAACAAAAACTAGTATACCCATACAATAAAATACTATTCAACCATAAAAAATGACTTAAATTCTATAATATGGAAAGAAAACAGGTAATGATTAATAATAGGTAAGAGATTTCCTTTTGAAATGATAAAAATATTCTGGAATTAGATAATGGTATTGGTTACACAACTTTGAGTAAACTATTACTAAATTGGCTTACCTTTTTTTTTTTTCTGAGACAGGATCTCACTATGTAGACTTGGTTGGCCTGGAACTCAACAAGGTCTGCCTGCCTTTGTCTTTTGAGTACTGAGATTGAAGGCCTGCAATCATGCCTGGCTATCAATACACTTTTTTTTTTTTTTTTTTTTTTTTTTTTTTTTTGGTTTTTCGAGACAGGGTTTCTCTGTGTAACCATGGCTGTCCTGGAATTCACTCTGTAGACCAGGCTGGCCTCGAACTCAGAAATCTGCCTGTCTCTGCCTCCCAAGTGCTAGGATTAAAGGCATGCGCCACCACTGCCCGGCCAATACACTTTTAAAAAGTGAATTATATAGTGTTTGAATTTAGTCTTTTAAATTATGAATTAATTAATTTTGTGGGGGGCTGGAGAGATGGCTCAGCGGGTAAGAGCACTGACTGCTCTTCCAAAGGTCCTGAGTTCAAATCCCAGCAACCACATGGTGGCTCATAACCATCCATAATGAGATCTGATGCCCTCTGCTGGGGTGTCTGAAGACAGCTACAGTGTACTTACATATAATAAATAAATAAATCTTTAAAAAAAAAAAATTAATTTTGTGGTGTTTCATGCGTGCGTGGACACACACACACACACACCCCACAAGTCAGAGGACAACTTGAGAGACTTAGATTGTACTTGCCATCCATTGTGTTTGTCCTACAGATGAACTTTAGGTTATCAGGCTTGGTAACAAGCACTTTTGCCCATTGACCTTCCTGAGTGCCCAAATTGAATTGTATCTTTTTTTAAAATAAAGAAACATACTTGCAATCTCAGTGCAGAGGAGGCAGAGAAAAGGGTATCAAGAGTTCATGGCTACCCTGCACTAGATAATGAAACCTTGCATAAAAACAAAACAAAACAAACAAAACGGATGGAGAAATAGTAGAGCAGCTAAGCGTGCTGGCTGCTGTTCAGAGTACTTGGGTTCTATTGGACTCATTGGAGTCATATGGCGGCTTACGACCACCTGTAATGCCAGATCCAGAGGATCCTAAGCCTTCTTCTGGCCTCTGCTGATACAAGGCACAAATGAGGTGCACAGACTTTATATTCGGGCAAAGCACTGGTACGCATAAAGTAAAGCTATATAAACCTTAAAATAAATAAATTAGAGGCGGTAAACTAGGAGCGGGAGCGGTGGTTCAGTGGTTAAGAGCACCGGTTGCTTTTCCAGAGGACCCAGGTTCAATTCCCAGCACACATATGGCAGTTCACAGCTGTCAGTGACTTCAATCCCAAGGGATTTGGCACCCTCACACAGACATATATGCAGGCAAAACACCTGTGCATAAAAAATAAAGCTTAAAAAACAAAATTTAAGAAACAAAGAAGCAATGGGAAGATAAAGCTTTAAAAACAAAATTTAAGAAGCAAAGAAGCAATGGGACTGGAGGATATGGCTCGGTGATAGAATGTTTGTCTAGGATGTATAACATCCTACATTTAATTCCCACTGCAGCTGGAAAAAAAGCTTCTACTTCATTAGGCATTCGTTCTGAATACAGCCAGTAAAATCAAAATATTTACTAGTATATCTAAAACCTGGGGTATATATATAATGTATAGTCCTTTATTATGTGGAGCTTTACATATACTCATAAATATTCATGAACAAGAGAATTGGCTCTCAGTAGGTAAAGGTGCTTGCTGCTAAGCCTGGAGACCTGAGTTGCATATTTTGAGATCTACTAAGTGGAAGCAACAGAATCCTAAAAGTTGTTCTCTAATCTCAACACGCGCGCGCACACACACACACACACACACACACACACACACACACGCCCGCGCGTGCGCGCGCCCACCTGCGCGCACCCACACAAACAAGAGCGCGGGGGGGGGGAGCGGGGGGCGGGGCGTGGGGGAGCTAATAAATAAAAATAAAATTGATGTCTGTATAGAAATAAAATAATTTAAATAATACCGAGGGTGCCAATAACTAAAGCTGTCTCAACTAACTGAGCTTTTATCAATTCAGCACCCTCCCCCGCCTCCCCCTGCCATTTAGCGGGATGGGACGTTCCCGGAAGTTAATCAAGCCGGTATCAACACGTGACCAAGGTGGAGAAACGGCCTAGCGCGAGTGTCTGTGACGCCATCTCGGCGCGACTCTTCATTTTCTTGGAGTTTTCTGGCTGCTCTGCCGGAGCTATGCCGAAAGTCGTTTCGCGGTCGGTGGTCTGCTCAGACACCCGGGACCGTGAGGAATATGATGATGGCGAGAAGCCTCTCCATGTCTACTACTGTTTATGCGGCCAAATGGTCCTGGTGCTGGGTGAGTGGCGGGAAGTGGCGGCTGCAAGGAAACATCGGGCTTCTTTGTTTTTTTTTTTCCTTTTTGCTTTGAGACAAGATCTCATTAAGTTGCTCAGGCTGATCTTGAACTTATTATGTAGCCTAGATTGTCCCCAAATTTGCTGGTGATCCTCCTGCATACCACTGCATACCAGGCGTACACTACCACTCTAAGCTCAGGGTATTTTTTAGTGATTAAGCGAGGAAATCTTTCTTCATTCCTTCAGATTGCCAGTTAGAGAAATTGCCCATGAGGCCCCGGGACCGGTCTCGCGTGATCGATGCTGCCAAACATGCTCATAAGTTTTGTAACACAGAAGATGAGGAGACTACTTATCTTCGGAGGTAAGGGCTTACTTAATGCTTTAGTTCACTGCTGTGTTGAGGTCTGTTTCCGATGAATATAAATTATCCTATGCTAGTGTTAAGCAGCTCATATAGTTAGGCCTGATGCTTTGACGTTTGTGCTAATATCCTAAGTTATTTTAATTCAACAATTTTTTTATTGTACTTTGTTGAAATGGTACTGAAATTTGCCCCTCTTTGTATGTGATGGCTATGATGTTCCGATTATAGATTTGAATGAGTTAGTACAATCTGTAACTTCCGTTGTTATCGGTATTATTTGCAGGGCTGGGGATGGAACCAAGGGCCTTAGTCTTGTTTGGTGAGCACTCTCCTACAGAGTTATATCTCCAGCCTTATGAATGTCATGTGCCAGATATTGAGCTAGGTACCAAATCTGTGAATAAGACACAGTCTTTATTAAAAAAAATCCTTGAGGAAACAGACTTCTGATTATGATAGAAAGAAATGCTGGTGCTGTGAACAAAGGCTATGGGAAAACAGGTGGGAGAGGGTTATTAGTTTACACGTGTTGTGGTCAGGAAAGGCTCTGAACAACAGTAGTATTTGTGCTTGGCTTGAACTAAGACTTGACTAGTTTGTGGAAGAGGATGTGGAACCGTCCAGGTAGAGGGAATCGGGAAGCATTGAGAGCATCAATTGTAATGTCCATGAGAAATTTCAATAGTTTTGTGGCCAAAGCAGGTTTTATAGAAAAGGCTTCATAAGTACTGTGGTGAGGAGAGTGAAATGCTTTATCTGAAGGCAGTGAAAAACTATTTCTTTGTGTGTGTGTGTTGGGGGAGGTGTTGCTCGTGTGTGAGCATGCTTGTGGGGGTCAGAGGACAATCTTGGGTGTCAGTCCACTTTTTTTTTTAAGTATTGCAAGATGGTGGTGCACACCCTTAATCCCAGCACTCAGGAGGCAGAAGCCAGTGGATCTCTGAATTTGAGGTCAGCCTGGTCTACAGAGTGAGTTTTAGGACAGTCAGGGCCACAAGGAGAAACCCTACTTCAAAAGACAAAAAAAAAAAAAAAAAAAAAAAAAAAGTGTCTCTCTTACTGGCCTAGAACTTGCCGAGTACTCCAGGTTGGCTGCCCAGTGAGCCACATAGAACTGCCTGACTCTGCTGGTGTTACAAGGACACCACCACAGAGCATTAAGCTATTAAGCTAGCTTACAGGTGATCAATCTCAAGTCCTCCTGCTTGTTTGCAAGGCAGGTGCTTTACAGACTGTGATTGATCTCCTCCTTAGCCTGTGTGTGTGTGTGTGTGTGTGTCTGTGTGTGTGTGTGTGTGTGTGTGTGTGTTGGTATGTGTTTTGATATGTTCCTGTGAGTACAGGTGCCTGTAGAGGTGAAGAGAAAGATGTTTGATCCCCTGGAGCTGAAGTTCCTGGTGGTGCTTATCAACCACCTAATAAGGGCCCTGGGAACCAAACTTGGGTCTTCTGCAAGAACAATGTGCTCTCAGTCACTAAGCCATTGCTCCAGCCCCTTATTTCCCTTTTGTGAGGAGGGAGTGACATAGATATGTATGTTTCTAAATTGAGGAATTTTTAGTGTATATGGGTAATTTAAAATGGGGGAAGGGCAAAGTTACATAAATCAAGTATAATGCAAAGGATAAGGCTATAACTCAGCTGGTAGAGTATTTGCAATCCTTGATACTGCACATAAGTGGAATGGTAATACACCCTTGTAATCCCAGCTCTAGGGAGATAGGGGCAGGAGGATAATAATCCTCAGCTATTCAGATAGATAGATAGATAGATAGATAGATAGATAGATAGATAGATAGATAGATCTATGCATATGCGCCTAGGCTTATGAGACCCTCTACATACATACAAGATAAAACAGATGGGAGAGAAAGAAAGGAGTGAAGATTTACAAAGTAGACAAAAAGATTGGACAGAACCAGGAGAGCCTAGTAATGCAGAGAATAAGAAAGGAAAGAGGGGCTGGAGTGATGGTTCTGCAGTTAACAGCACTGGCTGCTCTTCAGAGGACCTAGGTTCAATTTCCAGCATTTACATGGTGGCTCACACCTCTAATTCCAAGGGGATCTGATGCCATCTTCTACAGACAATACATGCAGATAAACCTCATACACGCACACAGGTTTTTAAAAAGTTCCAAGGTATGTATGAAAGATAAGAGTGATCACCCACAGTTGCCCAATACCACAGGAGGTTCATTCTACGAAATAAAATCCACTCATTTATTCAGCAAATACTTCATTTTCTGAGCTCCTCTGTATGCTGAACACTGTCTTAAACACTTGCATACACTGGTGTATTAACATGCTAAAGCTGTAAAATACCATAACCTGGGTAGCTTTAAGTAATAAAAATGAACAGACTCAGAGTTGGAGGCTGAAGTTTGTCAGCAGAGCTATGCTCTTGGCTGTCTTACTCCTTCCTACTACCTATCGTTTCTGTATGGGGAGTGAGTAAAGAGATGGGGGAGGTCTTACTATATAGACCAGGCTGTCCTGGAGCTCTTAGAGGTCTGCTTGCCTTTGCTTCCTAAGTTCTGGGATTAAAACCATGTGCCTTCAGGCCTGACATGTTTTTAATTTCTTTTAATTTTTTATGTATAATTTGTGGGGGTAGGACATGCATGGGGCTGCCATAGCCTGACTGTGGAGGTCAGAGGACAGCTTCTGGTAGTTTTCTTCCCAGGGATAGAACTTGGGTCGTTGAGTTTGGTGTCAGATGCTTTGCTCTCTGCACCATCTCTCTGTTTTCTGAAACTTCTCCCCAGCTATCCTTAGTGGTTTTGAGTTTTAACCCCCAGCTATCTTTAGTGTTGCTTGGCTTATCAATGCATCTGACATTATCTGCCTGTATCATCATGTGGCTTTTTTTCAGTGCCTTTTCATTTTTAGAAAGTTGATTTTCTGTATATGAATTTTTGCCTGTATGTATGTATGTTCATCATTTGTGTGCCTTGCACCCACAGAGACCAGAACAGGAATCCCTTGGACCTGGAGTTACAGATGGTTGTGAGCCACCATGTGGGTGCTGGGAATTGAACTCAGGACCTTTGGAAGAGCAACCAGTGCTCTTAACCGCTGAGCCATCTCTCCAGCCCCTGTCCTCTTATTTTAACTTTTTGTTGTTATTTTGTTTAGCTTTGCTTTGGCAGTCTCTCGTGTAGCACAGAGCCTTGAATGGGATGCTTATGGAAAGTATCCCTATCCTCCTGTTTATACCTCCCAAGTGCTCAGATTACAGGAGTCATTTTGTCCTAGGTTTTATCTTACCCCCATTATTTAGATTACTGGTTTTCAAAATTATCAGCTATCTTTTAAAAGTTCGGTATTTTAATGGTATTTGTAATGGCTATTCCTGGTTGTCAACTTGACTATATCTGGAATGAACTACAATCCAGAATTGGAGGGCTCACCTGTGATCCAGATCTTGAGGCTGGAAGACACAGACTTCTGACCAGGATCTTGACAGGGAGATCTTAAGGCACAGTGGCCATGAAAAGCTTAGGCCCAGGCAAGGCAGTACATGCCTTTAATCCCAGGAGACTGAGACAAGGAGATCTCTGAGTTCAGGGTAAGCCTGGGACAAAGCAAGTCCCAGATCTAGGCATGGTGGTACACATCTTTAATCTGGGCCACACCTTCTGCTGGAGACCTACATAGGGACATTGGAAGAAGGAAGATTCACCCCTTCTTCCTTCAACTGCTTGCACTTACTTGCCAGCACGTTTGTTGGAGCTTATTTCTACAGGAAACCAGCTGAAACAACTAGCCTCATGGGAACTGAGCAACTACTAAATTCTTGGACTTCCCATTCAGAGCTGCCCATTGTTGGGTTAGTTGGACTACAGACTGTAAGTCATCACAATAAATTCCCTCAATATATATAGAAAGACATCCCATAAGTTCTGTGACGCTAGAGAACCCTGACTAATACAGTATTATATATTAATATGTATTATTCTGTTAATACAGAAAGTCATTTCATACAACTAGGCTTCAGTCTCCTGTATCATAAAGCTAGTCAAGAAAACTACTGGGTGACTCTAGACTGAAGTAGAAACGCTGAAATCCAATCAGCCTTACCTTTAGGGGAAATCAATCTTAGGCCTAGCCTTACTTAGTGGCAAGTAGTGCCTTATTTAATGGCAGGGCCTAGGCCAAGAACTTGTGCTCAAGCTACTGTTAGGGTTCAGAGTTCTTAGCACTTACCAACAAGCAAATACACTCCCCTTTTACATAGTTCATGCTCTATTCATGAGCAGCTTTTCCAAGGACACACTATGCTCTTCGTTGGCCAAAGCAGGGTTCTAGTCTGTTCTTACTGTTTCTCTTTGATACCTGTTACTGCTGAGCACACAGCCCGTGCCCATCTTTCCAATCTAAATTTGTGTTATTTTTTTCTTTTGTTTTCATTTTTGTTCTTTGAGACAGGATTTCACTATGCAGCCTAGGCTGGCCTTCAGCTGGATCCTTCTACTTCATCCTCCCATGTGCTGGCCTTGCAGGCAAGTGCCACCACACACAGCTATGTCATTCTTTTTCATTCTATAACTTCTAAGTTATCTAGTTTGTTGGCATGTAATTGTTCATAGAATAACCTGGCAGGATTTTTATGTCTATACTATTGGTAGAAAATCCTGGAGTTTTAAGTCCTAATGACATCAGACTAATTCTCTGTACATGGTAATTCCATGAATACAGTCTGCATATATGGAGTATTTCCTCTGGATGAAGTCCCATTTTCTATCAGGACTCCGGCAGGAGCATCACCTCTTCATGAAGTTTCTGTGACTCTCTCAGAAAGATATGAGTACCACCTCTGCTGCCATTACAAATTCCTCTATCTAAAAGCTTGATGTCATCAGCCAGATATGGTGGCTTAAGACTGTCATCCTACTATGTGGGAGTCTGAATCTGGAGGATTGCTTGAGTTTAAGGTCAGCCTGGGCTACACAGGCAAACTCCAGATCATCCTAGGGGGCTTCAATAAGATCTTATCTCAGAAAAAGCTTCCTTGATTATAAGTTTAGTTTTCTTAGGAAGGTAAATTCTTTCGAATTCATTCAGTGTTTATTGTACATCTTCTGTATATCAAGCACTTTTAATTTTATATCTATGGTATTTTGTCTGCATGTATATTTGTTTACCACATGTGTACCTTGTGTCTGCAGAGACGAGAGGGCATTGGATCCCTGGAACCGGAGTTACAGATAGTTGTTAACCATCATGTGGGTTCTGGGAATTAAACCTATGCCCTTTGGAAGAGCAGTCAGTGCTCTTAACTGCTGAGCCCTCCAGCCTCCTGTATGTAGTGCTTTGCTCAGCTCTGGTGAGTGATAAGACAGACTCTGTCTCATCTCAGGAAATGGATGATAGAAAATTAATAGAAAAGTCAAGTACTTATGATTATTAGAAGCCATATGAAAGAAACAAAGGAATGGTAGGGAGAGTCATACGAGAACTTCTTAGTGAAAGTGATCAGGGAAAGGCCTCTAACTAAGTTACTTATGAAGTAGCATCAAAGTAGAAGAGAACAGCCATAGCAACGTGATGAACAGAACATTCTAGGCAGGGGGAGGAATGTGTGTAAATGCTCACCTGTTGGAAAGCACATGTTCTCTTCAAAGAACTGAAACAAAAGGAAGACTGATTTGGCCAGTGTGTACGAAAGAGGGAGACGATGTAGAAGATGCTGCAGAACCCAGTAATGTTCTTAGGTGGTGCCTGGTAAGCCATGGTAAGGAGTCTGGATTTTATTCTGTAAAAGGAAGCCACTTCTGCCTTTTAGATAGTGATTTGGAGGAAGAAACTAATGGGAGCAGATTTTAGAATGTGAGTTTGAAATTTTTTATTTCAGATAGGAATTCAGGTTGAGAAAGTCCTAGCTATGTTATACATGGCCGAGAGCGAGGGCAAGAGAGAGAAGCTGGCTCTGTGTTGACTATAGAACAAAAATCTAAACTTTCCACATGCTCAAAACAAAACAAAAGTCAAAGACAGATCACAAACTGATAAAGAAATACTTGTGGAGCCCATTAATAGTGCAAATTTCATTAATAATGCAAGTCTTCTTAATGTAAAAGAAAAACATGACTGAAAAGATATGAGCTAATGGTTCAGCAAAAAAAGAAAAACAAAAAAACAAAAAAGCTAAATACAAATCGCTGTCATACTGGGGCTAAGATGTATAGCTTCAGTTTAAAAAAAGAAATGCAGGGCTCAGTGGTTAAGTGCACTGACTGGTCTTCCAGAGGTCCTGAGTTCAATTCCCAGCAACCACATAAATAAAATAAATAAATAAATCTTTTTAAAAAAAGCTTTCTTTAAAAAAGAAATGCAAGTTGGGAGGTTCTGTTTTCTTTGTTTCTGAGATATATCTTGCTATGTTACTGAAAATGTGTATTTTTAATACTAATACAACTTTGTGGGGGGTGTTGCATGCACATGGATGCATGGATGTATGTGCACATGTAGAGTCTAGAGCTGAATGTTGGGGTATCTTCCTCTGTCACCCTGCAATTTATTCCCTTGAGACAGTATCTCTCGCTGAACTAGAGCTTTGTCGTTTCAGCTAGGCTGGCTGGCCAGTGATCTCTCCAGATCAGCCTATCTTGATCCCCACAATCCTGGGCTTACAGGCATATATAGCCGTGCCTGGGTTTTTATGTGGCTGCTGGGGATTTTAACTTTGGTTCTTGTTCTGGCAGAGCAAGCACTCTTTATTCATTGAGTCCTCTCCCCAGCCTCTGATCCAACCTTTGTCTAATGTTTTTCTATCCATGGTTGGTGGACTGTATAGATTCAGAAACCATGGATGTAAAGGGCTGACTATATAATTGGTTGCTGTTATATTGTGGTTAATATTGTTGATACTATAAGTCCAATCACTCTTGTGACTATTAATATTGTGACTATTAATATTTTTTTTTTTTGGTGTTTTCGAGACAGGGTTTCTCTGTGTAGCCCTGGCTGTCCTGGAACTCACTCTGTAGACCAGGCTGGCCTGAACTCAGAAATCTGCCTGCCTCTGCCTCCTGAGTGCTGGGATTAAAGGCGTGCGCCACCACCGCCCGGCTGACTATTAATAATTTTGTCTGCTCAGTTAGCATGGTACCTGGTCCCTATTAGTTGCTCAGTACATGTTTGTGAAAGAAGGAATGCATGCTAGAGTCATATAACTTAACTAGCCAGTATATCCACACAATGAAGAGCTTCTGAACTTTTAGCATGAATTATGGTAAGTGATGAATAAACAGAAGAAATGAGCTAGGGGGTGAATCAGTTATGAGACATACTCTTAACTTTTCCTTTTAACTTCCATTTTCTGTGCAGGCCTGAGGGCATTGAACGTCAATACAGGAAGAAGTGTGCAAAGTAAGTAACAGCAGTGTGGGGTTCTCTGGTCATAGGTAAGTAAGAGCAAGATGTGTTAGGACAATAAGTCTCTCTTCGGCGTCTGTGATCCAAAGGCCTTCAAACCACATGCTAATAGATTTCCCAGAGACGCTACTTAAGCTCCAGCCCTGACCAGTTGTTTATAAAAGTGAGGAAAATGAGAGCCTTTTTTTTTTTTTTTTTAAGTTTTGGGGCAGGGTCTTGATAATGCAGTTCAGGCTAGCCTTGAGCTTGTGATCATTTGCCCTAGCCTCCCAACTACTGGGATTATAGGTATGAGCCACCACACCAGGCAAAAACTTGAGGTTGTTTTGTTTGTTTCTTTTGTTTCCAGACAGTTTCTCTGTATAGCTCTGGCTGTCCTGGAACTTACTCTGGAATTAAAAGCAAAAAACTTAGTTTTTAGCACCTTATAATTTGAGAGAGTAAGATTAAATATGTCTGCAATAAAATTTACCCATTTAAATATTCAGTTTGATGGGTTTTGACAGAAAAACTACAGTTAAATAATGCCACCACCATCAAGATAGAAGACATTTGCAGCAGGCCACATGTCCTTTGCAGCCAGTCTCCTCTGTTCACCCTTCCCTGTAGTCACTGCCTTTTGTCCCTGTGCTCTTGCCTTTCCTAACGTTTTAGGGAAAATCTATAAGAAGTTTCCTATTACCATACAAATGCATGTCTTTTATACCTGGTCTGTCTTTCTCTTCCCTCCATGTTCCTGTTTCCCTCTCTGCTTCTCCCACTTCCTGCCTGCCTGCCTGCCTGCCTTTCTGCATGCCCGTCCTTCCTTCTTTCCTTCTTTCCTTCTTTCCTTCTTTCCTTCTTTCCTTCTTTCCTTCTTTCCTTCTTTCCTTCTTTCCTTCTTTCCTTCTTTCCTTCCTTCCTTCCTTCCTTCCTTCCTTCCTTCCTTCCTTCCTTCCTTCCTTCCTTCCTTCCTTCCTTCCTTCCATGCATGTGAGGTTCTAAAGACAACTTGCAGAATGTTCTCACCTTTTTCCATGTGGGTGCTGGGGATCAAACTCAGGTTGTCCAGCTTGGCAATAGGGTCCTTTACCTACTCAGTCCTTCACTGGTCCCTATACCTAGTTTTTCTCAGCTTGATGTTTTGGAGATTGATCCAAATTGTTAAGGAGTTATTTGTTTCTCTTTATTGCTGCATGTCCTATCCTATCCTATCCGTTCATTTACTCATTCACAGTGCTCTTCGTTTTTTAGTATTCCATGGTATCAGCTTGTTTGCCCATTCACAGTGAATTTGAGTTGCTTCTAGTTTTAGCTATTACCAGTAACGTTGCTATGAGTATTCTAAATAGGTCTTATTGTGGGGTGAGTGTGTGTGTGTGTGTGTGTGTGTGTGTGTGTGTGTGTGTGTGTGTGTGTAGAATTGACTGGGTTATAAGGGAAAATGTTGTGACAATGTAATTTAGTTCCGGGCTCATGTATACAATGTATTATGTAGACTATAAAGCTAAGACTCTTAAAGGATGCTTTTTAAAACAAAATTTCCAGCTTTAGACTATTAATAGTAAGAATATCAGTGATTTCAATTTTTGTTGTCGTTTGAGTCACGGTAGTTCTGGCTGTCTTAGAACTTACTATGTAGAACAGGTTGGCCTTGAGCTCACAGAAATCCACCTGCCTATGCTTCCTGAGTGCTAGTATTTAAGACCAGCCACTATGCCTGGCAGCTAAGTTCAATCTTGGTGTAAGGACAGTTGTGTGTTGGCTCTCAGAACACTCAGAGTAGGAGCACTGAATGAAGCAGAGGAACATAAGTAGAAGACAGGAAGGCATTTGAGTAGCTAGCTGTACTGGATTGATGAAGCTAGTTTTTATCATATCTATAGGTCTGCTTTTTAGCTCAGAAAGCATAATGATCAGCCAGAGAAAGTGGCAGTTGTACGAGATTTGATTTGCCAAACACTACAGTGACACCTGTTCATTTCTCTTGATGCTGTAAAATGAAATAGAAAAGGGGGCAGATTGCCCACACCAGTGTTAAAGCGCCTGGGAAGACGGGGAGCAGTTTTTGACTACAAAGCCAATAGCAGCATTAGCTAGTATTTCTCAAACTTTGTTTAATGTCAGTACATACATGTGATGCAGATGAAAATAGCAAAGTCTTGGGCCTCACTCATCCCTACATTTGCCAAACCAGAAGATTCTGGTAGAGACCTAGGAATCGGATCAGAAATGTCAACATGCACCCTAATTAATTCTCATCAAGTTCCTTTGGGGAAAAGTGAACATTTTATGCCACAAACCAAACTATTCTCAGAAAATGAGTTTACTTTTGTAAGCATTGAGGATGGAGAATTAGAGATCTCCCAGAGATTCACTCTGCCATTTGCAGGTGTGGACTGCCGCTCTTCTACCAGTCCCAGCCGAAGAATGCTCCTGTGACCTTCATTGTGGATGGAGCAGTAGTGAAATTTGGCCAAGGCTTTGGGAAAACCAATATATATACTCAGAAACAAGAGCCTCCTAAGAAGGTAATTATCATCAAAGGATACAGATGGCTTAAGATAGCTATACATTTAGCCCCAAATTTAATTAGTGCTGGGGACCAAATCCAGGACTTTTGCATGTCAGGCAAGCATCACTGAGCTGTAGTAACACCCCCCCCCCCAATTTTTAAAATACAGTATAATACCTGAGAAACTTGCATTTGTTGATGAAGTATTTATGAAGAAAATGACATTGTTATGTACAAGTAGATGTTTAGGACTGTGACGTTTATTATGTGCTTTATATACAGTAGTTTCGTAACCTTAGACATTGTATAACTTTTATTTTCCTTTTCAGTTTTTTTTTAGAATGGGAACAACTAAATTCTCAATGAATTAGACTGATGTTTAAATATACATTTTAAAACCCTTAATTAATGGGCCAGAGAGATGGCTCAGCCATTAAAGGCTAGGCTTGCAACTAAAAATATATGAGTTTGGTTCCCAGCACCCATGGCTGTCTCTTTAGCCACCTTTTGCATGACGGTGGTGGTGGTGGTGGTGGCGGCGGCGGCGGAGGTGATGGCGGCGGAGGTGGTGGCAGCAGTGGCTGTGGAGGTGGTGGTAGTGGTGGAGGTGGCGGTGGAGGCGGTGGAGGTGGCGGTGGAGGCGGTGGAGGTGGCGGTGGAGGCGGCGGAGGTGGCGGCAGAGGTGGTGGTGGTAGCCGTGGTTCATGCCTTTAATCCTAGCACTCCAGAGGCAGAGGCAGGCAGATCTTTGATTTCCACACCAGCCTGGTATACAGAGTAAGTCCCAGGCCAGCCAGGGCTACACAGAGAAACTCTGTCTTGGAAAAACAAACAAACAAACAAACAAAAAATTCAAAAACCTCAATAGCAAGTGCTTCAAAACATTAAGATTTAGTTAGTCAGCCTGTCCCTACGAGGCAGGTATTCCCACACTCCTTCTGTAGACAGGCTTGCACATAAATGCACTTGTATACATGGCTCATGGATCCTTCTGGGGTGAACTTAGCTTGATGCCTCTTTCTACTATTCTAGGTTATGATGACCAAAAGGACTAAAGACATGGGCAAGTTCAGCTCTGTTACAGTGTCTACCATTGATGAAGAAGAAGAAGAGATCGAGGCTGTAAGTGCTTCTGCTTTCAGGGAAATTGGAATGGGGGAGGGGAGTGAGAGGACTCCAGGAACAGAGCCTCTGCAGAGCAGAGCAGTTGGACAACCTAGCTTTCACACCCTGCTCTGCTAGTAAGCAGTTCTGTGTAAAATGAGAACAAGGAACTTGGAGCCTCTCATCACTTTTTAATTTTAAAGCTACTGAACTGAATTCAGGCCTATAATTCCAGTAGTCTGGGGGCTTAGGCAGGGGGATCTCAAATTCAGGATCTACATGTACTCTATAGCAAGATTTTATCTTCAAAACAAATAATAAATAAATGAGATACTTCATTGAATAGTTTTCAGTCCCTTCCAGTCTGGCTCTGATGGTTTGAGTGTGTTCTTAGCAGTTCCAGCAGTTGCTTTTCTGGTATTTCAGTCAAGTGTATTTTACTGAGGGTTCTTATCAAGTGATCCCCATGGAAACCTGAACTCTCCTGGGTCGTTGAGAAGATGAAGAGTTGCCAATCCTGGACTTGAGTAGTATAAATGACTGCTGAGTTCTTTGTTGTGGTCCCTGAGAAGTGCATTGGTCTAAAGGTCTGTCCTGTTTCCTACAGAGGGAAGTTGCAGACTCCTATGCGCAGAACGCCAAAGTGATCGAAAAACAGCTGGAGCGCAAAGGCATGAGCAAGAGGCGGCTGCAAGAGCTGGTGAGTGGCCTGAGAGGAAGGGCCCAGGCCGGCCTGACGTGGGGTCTGGCTTTGAATGATTTGCAGAGGCAGGGGGAGCCTTTAGGAAGCTGTTGAGAGTAACTAGTATAGTTGGCTGCCAACGTTCTCACCCTGGGCTCTGACTATGTTGGTGAAACCCAGCTCTCCAATAGTGACTGGAGCCCAAAGCCTAAATTAGAAATCTTATTTGATAGGCCTAACTAGGGTAATGCTTTACTCTGCTGCTTGTGCTCTAAGGTTAGGAGTTAAGAGTCAGGTTTTTAGTGCTCTCCAGTGTGATGGTGTCCAGTTGTGCTACCTCAGTATACCTGAATTGGAGCTGCTATCATTGCTTTTAAAGCACTGCTAGATTTCTGCCTTGTCCATGGAATTAACTTAGAGCACAGCACCTCTATGTAGGTTGGGATCTCCATTGTTTTGTTTTTTAATTATTAATTAAATTTGTTCTCTGATAATTTCATGTATGTATATATGTATGTGTGTGTGTGTGTGTGTGTGTGTGTGTGTGTGACACACACACACACACACACACACACATTATATATAGTCTACATTCTGATTGCCTTTACTCATTCCCTTTTATCTCTTTCCCATTCCTGTCCATTACTAATTTCTTAGGGGTTTTTTTGGATAACATTTTTTTAAGATAATAATAATTGCTTATTTCATTAATCTCAGACATACTGTCTTGATGCTTCATCAAAAGCTATATAAATGTCTTTTTAATTTTTTAGGCTAGCATATAAAGTAACATTATGGTTTCATTACAGCATTTTCATACTTACATCTCATTATCTTTGTGCTCACTCTTTCCCTCCCCCTTTCCTGGACCCCTTGCCCACTCTGGTTGGTCTCCGTCCTTCTTCCACATTGTCTCCTCTGCTTTTTTTTTTGTTTGTTCTCTATCTACCTCCCTTCCTCCCTCCCTTTCCTTTCCTCCCTCCTCCTCCCTCCCTCCTTTTCTCCCTCTCTCCTTCCTTCCCTTCCTTCCTTCCTCCTTCCCTCCCTCCCTCCTTCCCTCCCTCCCTCCTTCCCTCCCTCCCTCCCTCCCTCCCTCCCTCCCTCCCTCCCTCCCTCCCTCCCTTCCTTCCTTCCTTTCCTTCCTTCCTCTCTTTCTTTTGAAGACAGGATTAGTCCAGGCTAACTTCAAACTTGCTATGTTTCCAAAGCTGGCTTTGAACTCTTGATCCTCCTGCCTCCAGCTCCCTAGTTCTGTGATTACAGGACTACACTCTGCCTCCTCTTCTGCTTCTTATGACATGTATTCCTTTATTCCTTTTCCTCCTTCATGACCTTCTTTCTAGATTCATGACCTTCACACACACATACACATAGGATTTTAAATCTAGGTTTTATGAGCCAGAGTTTTAAGTTGATGAATAAGGACTCTAAAACCATTTTTGGCTTGTACACTGAGCAGTAAGGGAGAGGGAACAGTTAGAATGTTAAGAATTTCATGTGATTGTGATATGTCAGAGCATACTTTTTTTCTCTTTCCAGGCTGAATTGGAAGCCAAGAAAGCAAAAATGAAGGGGACCCTGATTGACAACCAGTTCAAATAATCAGGATCTTTCTGAGTTCAGGCTGGAGGCAGCACTTAGATCAAGAAGAATAGCTTCAAGATCTCATGGTCTGGTTTCTGTTTGTCCCAGGAGGGTTTTTTGACCATCCCATTGGTATTCTGACACTGTTTTTCTTTTCTTTCATTGAAGTCTTTGACTCCATTTCACTTGCTTACTAGGAGATAGATTGTAAACTCACTGTATATATGTTTTCTGTCTTTCTTGTCTCTGAGATCAGGTCTTGTTACATACCAGAGCATGACCTTGAACTTTGTGAGCCTCCTGTCTTAGCCTCTCTAGTCCTGAAGTTACAGGACCGCACCACCACGTCTGGCTTCAATAGCAGTCCCCTTTTCTCTTGAAGTACACTTCTGCAATGTAGCTAGAGCTAGTAAGCGTTTGAATGTCTCTAGTGTCTGAGGTAGATGTTTTCTCTTTCTTCTTCAAAGTTATAGCAGTGTTTAAAGATTTTTTTTTTAATATAGTATGGGAGGAGAGTAGCAAAAATTAAGTTTAAAATTACAGCCAAGTGGATCCTTTTAGGAAACACTGTCTCTAATCTTTGAACTGTTCTTAGAATTGTGTTCTTAGAATCTTTCTCCTATCAGTAGAGATTGGTTAGAAACTCGAATCTGCAGAAATATTTCTTTACTCAAGATATTAGAATTATAGGTGAACCATGCTATGTCAGACTTCAGAGTAAAAGAAGGAAAAGCCATGTGGCTGGGGGTGTGGCTCAGTAGTGGAATGCATGCTGGGCGTGTGTGAGGACATCCCCAGCACCAAAAAAAAAAAAAAAAAAAAAAATAGGAAAGCCAGATCACAGATGCAGGACTAGGATAGCTCAGGTCTGATTTAAATATGGCCTTGCTAAGTAACCCAAAGGAGTTAGTCAGTCAGCTGGGAGAATACTCTGTGAGTACACAGAAGGGGGCATAGTGAGTAGCTTATCTGTTGGGCATCTTGTTTTATATTTGCTATTTGCAGAAGAGCATTTTAAATGTGTCACTCTCCTCCGATTATGTAAATATCCATGTGATTCTTCCATATTGTTCTCTGTTTGCCTGTCTTGCAAGGCCCAAAGAGACCTGAAATGTATTTTCCTCCTCATGTTATCTATGATGGATTTTACTTTTTAAATACTCAAGGCTTGTTGGTGAGGTGTTGCCAGGAAATAGGGTTTTTTTTTCTGATTTCTGTTTTTGCAGGAGAAAGCCGACTAGAGTAGAGGTACAGTTGAGCTAGCAATAAGAAGACCAACATGGATTGGGGATCCTGGGAATGTGAAGGGTGGGACTATGTTACCACCTTCCCAGTTATTCTGCAGCCAGTAGGGTCTTTCTATATAGCTAGTTCTTCACCTCATTTTCTGTCCTAGTTGAGAGACAGAATTAAAATGAACATTTGTGAAGGGTCAAATATGTCCAGACAATGGCCTCTACCTTTATGCCACTTTATCCCCAGATTCTTATGTGTACAGCTTGGATATACCTAGACCACCTTAGAAATTCAGGCTTCTCTGGCTACTGCCTCTAGCTGTTTCTAGTCTCATGTGCTCCCATCCTTGTAAACCTTTTTAGGTGTGATTTTAGATTTGAGGGGTGATATTTTTTGGCTAGTAATAATGAAACATAATTGTAGTAATAGCAACATTAATCCTCATTAGTCTCCATTGAGTACTTGGTTGTAGAAAGCACTTTAGAGGTATGAGTTCACTCTTAATACCTCCTAGGAGATAAGTCAACTGTTGCCATCACTGTTTGACAAACAAGTACTCTGAAGCTCGGAATTTTCCTTTCCCAAGATCCACTATCCAGTGACTGGTAAAGCCAGAAGGCTGACTATAAAACTCAAGCTCTTCCCTCTGCTGAACTGCTGCTTCTGTGGAATCTTGCAGCATTCGATCAGAACATAATTCATTTTGAAAAAAAAAACACTGAAGTGCAATGTAAAAATATTCAGCTAGAGAATTTCTGTAGTTATGCTTCTATATATTTTCTGAAATAGCTTAGATAAATTCTAACCATTGAACATCTGGCTCAAATTACACATTTTGCTGCTTCTAAAGATAATGAAATATTATGTCATTAGTATCAAGTAAGTGTATACTTTTCATTATATTTTACTCTTTTTATTGGAAGTTATTAAAACATGATGTACTTTCTCTATTCTTTATTAACTTCCAGTGATTTTTATAGCAAATGTGTTTTAATATTAATAAAAGGAGCCATATTGACATTTGGAAAGTCATAACTCTCTTTTTTCTTTTTCTTTTTGCAAATGATGAACTGTGACAAAATTATGAAAATGTTATGAAATATTCTTACTGTAATAGTTGGTGGCATTTGGAATTGTAACTGTCATTTAAGAAAAATTAAAAAGCTTTTTAAAGACTAACCTGTCTTGTTGGGGGTGCTGCCATGTACGAATAGTTCTAACACTTAGGAGGATCACTTTTATTCAGGAGTTTGAGACCAATCTGAGCACCATAGCAAGCAAAACTCTCTCTCTCTCTCTCTCTCTCTCTCTCTCTCTCTCTCTCTCTCTCTCTCTTTTTTTTTTTTTTTTGGTTTTTTGAGACAGGTTTTCTTTGTGTAGCCCTGGCTGTCCTGGAACTCACTCTGTAGACCAGGCTGGCCTCGAACTCAGAAATCCACCTGCCTCTGCCCCCCGAGTGCTGGGATTAAAGGCGTGCGCCACCACTGCCCGGCTTTATTACAGTTTTTTAAAAAGGTTATTATCTTAGACATATTTTTGGTTTGAGGTGGGGTCTCGTGAAGCTACTGGCTCTTATTTTTCTTTTTAGTTTTTTGAAATGGAATCTCATAGCGTCCAGGCTGACTACAAATTCCCTGCATGCTGCAGGCTGACTATGAACTCCAGAGCTTCTGTCTCTACTACCTGAGTGTTGGGATTACATACTTAGTGGGTTTTAGTTTTAATGGGGTGTTTTTAAGATCCTTTAAATATTATTTTATGTGAATGAGCATTTTGCCTGCATATATGTATGTTTGTTGCATGTGTGCCTGGTGCCTACAGAGGTCAGAAGAGGGCATGAGATCCCTGGAACTGGAGTTATGGTAGGCACTACGAATGGAAAGCATGTCTCTACAAGAGCAAAACATGCTCTTAACACTAAACAATCTCTCCAGCCCCCATCTTTAGTTTTTTTTTGGAAACAGGAAAGTATATTTAATGCACCGTAAACCTAATGGCTGTGGGATTCTTATTTTTTTGCTGCTAGCAAAAATTGAATCTAGTATCTAATGGCTACTGGTCAAGCTCTGCCTCTGAGCTATACCCCCCAGCAGTGACTTAGAGCTCTCCTGCCTGCTGATACTATAGACTTGGGCTACCGTCCTGCTTCTCTGACTATTACTGTTTTTGTTGTTTGTCTGAGACAGTGTAAGGAGCGGTTAGAATATTCGCCATCACTAGATGGCGCTGTTGTTCTAAGGCAACTTGCGGATAGCCCGCGAAACCCGAAATGCATCATGGGTGTACACGTATAATCACCGCCCATTCCCGGGGCACACCGACCAATGGAGTGCACGCTGCCCCGGGACTATATAACGCCGCCATGTTGGCCCCCGCGCGGTT
>CM052722.1:85622920-85660626 GCA_028551405.1 Uromys caudimaculatus | reverse complement strand
ATATAACGCCGCCATGTTGGCCCCCGCGCGGTTCTCCTTCTTTCTTCCTTACTATCAACAACAACATTAAAGTTGAACTGCAGAAGAAGCCTGCCGCGTGTCCGCGTGTCTTCTTGCTGGCGAGAGGCACGCGCGCCTCACAAGACAGGGTCTCACTATGTAGCTCTGGTTGTCCTGGAACTTACTATGTAAACTAGAATGGCCTCAAACTCAGAGACCCACCAACCTCTGCTACCCAAATGCTAGGATTAAAGCCATGTGCCACCATGCCTGACCCTCTAAACCATTTTTAATTACCCAGTTCAGTAGTGTTCATTTACATCATTGTGTATCAGATCTGTAGAATTTTCCATCTTCTAAATCTGAAATCATACATACATTCCCCGCTTCTCCTAATGCCTGATAACTGCTGCTGTTCTTTCTGCTTTTATGAGTTTGTCTCCTTTAGATAATGAATGTGAGTGGAATCATATAACACTTTTCTTTTTGTAATGGGCTTCACGTGGTGTGAGTCCTTGGTGTTTATTCATGCGTGTGATAAAACGCCTTCCCTTTTAAGGTGAATAATAACTCCCTAGCAGGTGTACCACACTTTTTTTATTCATTTGTCGTCAGTAGACTATTAGGATAATGTTGCCGTGAACATGGGCATATAAAAATATATGTCCGACATCCTAGATTCAGTTATTTTGGATAAGTTCAGAAGTAAGATGTCTCTAGAGTTTTGTGTTTGGTTTTTGTAGTGGGTGTTGAATCTTGGCTCCTCCACATGCTATTTAAGTCCTCTATCACTGAAATGTATCCTTGGGGCTTAAAGTTTGAGACAGGATCTTGCTAGATTTTTCAGGCTAGCCTTGGACCGACTCTGTAGCCCAGGCAGACCCTGCTTGCTTTTTTTTTTTTTTTTTTTTTTTTTTGCTGCCTAAGGATTACAGACTCCCCTCACCGGGCCTGACTATTTGTAGTTTTCCCAGGAGATTCCATTCTGTTTTCCTTAGCTGTTGTACCATTTCACAATCTTTTACAATCACAAAGTATGCAAAGGTTCAAATTTCTCTATGCTCTTATTGAAATTTCATTGTATTTTAGTGCATTTCGTTGATGATTAGTGATTGAATATCTTTTCATGTGGCCTTTTAGATATCTTTAGGGAAGTGTTTGTCCAAGAGGTGTTTTGTTTTTTGTTTTTTACTATACACATTTATATGTTGAAGTTTCTTCTGTGTATCTCCGGTAAAGTCTTTTGGCTCTTCTACCCATTTATAAATCTCCTTTTATGAGGTAGGAGCTTTTTTTAAAAAATGATTTCTATTTACTCTTATGTGTATGTGTGCATGTGTGGCCACTTGTATGGGGGGGATGCCTGTGGAAGGCAAAATTGGGCATTGGAACCCTGGAACTGGACTTACAGATGGTTGTAAGCCTCTATATAGGTGCTGGCAACTGAACATGGGCCCTCAGCAAGAACAAGTGCTATGAACCACTGAGCTATCTCTCCAGCATCTATAGTGCAGTTTTTTGACTCATTCATAAATACCCTCTGTACTCCCAGAAGTTTTATTTTTGACATTTACACTTGTAGTCTATTTTGAAGTAGTTCTTATATAATAAATAAATTTTGTGTCATTTTACTTTTAGCACACAGATGTCTAGTTGTTTTGATACCTAATAGTGACAAAACTATTTTTTCCTTCATCTATTCTTTTATAGCTTTGTCAAAAATCAGTTTATGTCTGGGTGTGGTGGCACATACCTTGAATTTCAGCACTCAGAAAAGCAAGGGCACTTCGTATCCCTGGGAGTCAGAGGCCAGCCTGGTTATATAGCAAGTTCTAGACCAACCATGGCTACATAATTGAGACTCTGTCTCAAAAAAAAGCAAACCGACCAACTTAGTATATTTCATCCATTTGTTATTTTACCTACACAGTACTTTTCTTTTATCCTTTTTTTTTAAAGATTTATTTATTTGTTAATGTATATGCGTACACTGTCGCTGTTTTCAGACACACCAGAAGAGGGCATCAGATCCCATTACAGATGGTTGTGAGCCACCATGTGGTTGCCGGGAATTGAACTCAGGACCTCTGGAAGAGAGTCAGTGCTCTTAACCACTAAGCCATCTCTCCAGCCCCTCTTTTATCCTTTTGAATCACAAGGCTCAATTGACACATTATACTCTACCATTGAATATTACCTCCCCCCCCCCTTTTTTTGGTTTTTCGAGACAGGGTTTCTTTGTGTAGCCCTGGCTGTCCTAGAACTCACTCTGTAGACCAGGCTGGCCATGAACTCAGAAATCTACCTGCCTCTGCCTCCCATGTGCTGGGATTAAAGGCGTGCGCCACCACTGCCCAGCCCCGCCCCCTTTTTTTAGTTTTGTTATGTTTCCCAGGCCGGCTATAAACTTATGGACTCATGTGATCCTCCTGCCTCAGCTTTCCAAGTAACCATGACTCTAAGCATATGCCACTTTGCCTGGCTATATAGAATGCCTTGATTTATGGAATGCCTTGATTTCTAGAATGCCTTGATTTGGTTATTGTAACTTTATGGTTAGTTTTACCACTAGGTCATGATTCTTCCAACCTTGTTTCGTTTTGGAGGATTTGTTTGTTTGTTTGTTTTTTGGTTTTTCGAAACGGTTCCTCTGTATAGCCCTGGCTGTCTCGGAACTCACTCTGTAGACCAGGCTGGCCTCGAACTCAGAAATCTGCCTGCCTCTGCCTCCCAAGTGCTGAGATTAAAGGCGTGCGCCACCACTGCCCAGCTGAGTTATTTTGGCTATTTTGAATTTCTGTCTTTTCCAGTATTTTAAAATCAGCTTGTTGATAGGTTTAGTATTCTTTCTAGGATTTGGGGATTTTGTAAAAATCTAAAGATCATTTTAGCTTTTTTTTTTTTTTTTAAGCTCTCTTTTGACTTGGAAGAGCTTTATGAAAGGAGCTCCAGATAAGAGATAGGGATTTTCTCTTTGGGCTTGCAGGAGCCACAGAGAAGCAACTGACAGGATGCAAATGAAACAGTGTTCTAGGAAGGAGAGCAAAAGAGCCCTTTTGGGTTCAGAAGAGCTCAAGAAAAAGGTAGACGAGGTTGGTATAATGATATAGATAAAAAGAGATTTCTAAAGACCTAGCTTATTTGTTGTAGAATCCAGCTTGAAAATTGATATTTTGTATATAGTTAAGAGAATAACGTTACCTCGCTGAGCTAGCAGATTTAACCTTAAAAAAAAAAAAAAATCATTTTAAGGAGAATTGACATCTATTTGTGTGTTTAGTTCTTTTCATTAGTGTTTTATAATTTTTCATGTACAGATCCTGTAGATAATTGGTTAAAATGTATACTTGGCTTCTTCATGTTTTTTTCTGGTGCTGTTATAAATGTAACCTTTTTTCTTTTTTGCAAAATTAATTTCTCCAATTTTCAAAGTTTGTGTGTGTATGTGTATTGCTTGCATATATGCATATGCACCACATGCATAATGCCTGGTGCCCAAGGAGGCTAGAAGAGGGTGTTGGGTTCCCACAAACTGGAATTATAGATAGTTGTGAACTGGGAAAGGAACCAAGGTCCTCTGCAGGAGCAGCATGTGACCCTAGCCAATGAGCCATGTCTCCAGCCCAATTTTTCTGTTTCTGTTTTATTTTTTGAAGCATGGTCTCACAGAACCCTGGCTGACCTCCAACTCATTGTATAGCCAGGGGAAGACCTTGAAACCCTGCTCAGCATATGTCCACCTCGAAGTGTTAGGGTTCCAGGCTTGCACCACTACACCTCACTTTTTGTGTTTTTAAAAATTGAAGCAAGATATAATATTTCATTACTGCATTTGTACATAATTTGTTTTTGTAGAGATTCCCCATTTCTTTTCTGGTCCCCTGATCCTCCTGTACTACCCCACTCCCAGCTGTCATTTTTGCTTTTATGTCACATGTGTTCTGTTACTCTACCCACTTCCTCAAAACCTTTCCCCCGGTAACAGTCCCCTATCTAGTTTCATGACCTATATCCATATATATCAAAGGTAGGTTCCATATATGAGAGAGAATATGTGGTATTTGTCTTCTCTGAGTCTAGATTATGTCACAGCATTCATCCTACAAATTCTCAATTTAGAATCAGTCCTACAGTCTGCCTTCTGTGACCTTATGTCCCAAGAGTTGAATGGCCACATCTTGTAAATGACTGGAGAGGTTGATGCCATGAGTGTATGGTCCTTGTGTCAGATAAGATCTCACCACAGTCAGTCAGTTGTTCAGCTCAATGTTTTTGGACCACCAGCTCTCCTATTTCTATCAGACCAAATTAGGGCCATTTTCTTCCAATCTTCTGATCTTTCTTTCCCTGCAAGCAACCCCTCAGGCAGATGACTTCCATCTCTAAAGCACTAAGAAAGTAGAGGAATATAATATACTGAGATGCTTCTGTTCTTTTCGCTTTGCAGGCTCAGGGAGAAAGATGCCTGTCTCCTGTTTAAGTCTAGGACACTACTTTTTAGTTATTGAGCTCTCGGTGTGCGCTGTTGGAGCACAGGGCATAGTGGTGAAGAAAGTCCCATTTTAAATGCAAAGTGACAGGAACTCCTGACTGAAAACGTGAGTTTCCAGGCCTGTGAGATGGCTCAGTAAACTGGCCAATTTTTGTTCAATTTCCAGGACCCATGTTGGGTGAAGGTACTAAAAACTGTCCTCTGACCTCAACATGTGTGCCATAGGTATGTACACACACACACACACACACACACACACACACACACACACACACACACACACACACAAATAATTTTCCTTAAAAATTAAAGAAAAATTTAGTTAAAATAATGTGAAATGAAGCTGGTCTGATGACTTGGTACTTAACATACAGGTGGGGAATCTGAGTTTTCATATCCCCAGAACACATGTAAAAAGCCTGATGCAGGAACAGACATGTGTGACCCCAGGGTGTCTCTGGGAGGATGGGAGGCAGACACAGGAGAATCCCCAGAAGCTTGAGACTAGCTATTCTGGCTTATGCATCAGCAAACAAGAGACCCCGTGTCAGGGTAGAAGACAAGGATCACCAACCAATCAGATCCTCTGAGCTCCGTGCGCACGTGTCTGCACTCATACATGCACACACAAGGTTTTTAACAAATAGTATGATGGCATATAGAGAATCATGAGCTATCGGAGAGGTGGGCTCAGAGGAGGGGCCATTTCTAAGCCATGTGGTATCGAAAAAAGCTGAATGGTCTAACATATAAAGGCCAAGGGGAAGTGTCCAGCTGACGGCATTGCAAAATACAAAAGGAAAGAAGCTTATGTTGGAGAAGCCAAAAGGACAGCCAGCAAGTGTGACCCACTGCAGGAACAGTAAGTGAGGTTAAAGGCATGAGCAGAAGCCAGGCTGCAGAAAGCCCTGTAGACTGGAATAAGAATTTGACGTCATAGATGTAGGAAACTGTTAGAAATGCTAAAGCCAAGGTGTCACACCGTACAATTTATGGCTTTCATTTTATGTTAAAAATTTGCATGTTGTCAGGGCCGACCATTTGGTATTGGATAACTAATTGGTGTGCGTTTCTCTGTGGAAGACTTTCCCCTACTCTCAGCATTTCTCAGTTGTAGTTGCCTGTCATTCCTAGTGTAGGGTTGAGGCCTCGTGGGCTTTTCCTTGTTTACTTCAGCATGTCTATTGTTTTTGTCCTTGTTCAACACATGCTATAATCACAAAAATAAAAGAAATTTTAAAAAACTTTCAAAATTACACTGCTAGGGTTTGATCCTAGGGCCTTGCACATTCTACACAAGCATTCTACTGCTGAACTATGTCCCTAGGTCCCCTGATTCATGTTTTCTTTTTTCCTTATTTATTTTAATTATGTGTGTGTGTGTGTGTGTGTGTGTGTGTGTGTGTGTGTGTGTGTGTGTGTTTAATGGGGTATGTTCACATGTATGCAGGTGCTCATGGAGGCCAAAGGTGTTGGATCCCCTGGAGCTGGCGTTATAGGCAGTTGTAAGCTGCCCCTTGTGGGTGCTGGGGATCAAACTTGTCCTCTGGGAGAATGATAGGTGCTAACTGCTGAGCAATCTCTGTAGCCGCGATCCATGCTTTAAAGCAGTAGCTTCAACATGGAAAATGGCTTGTTGTAGGAAAGCAAGAATGGAAGCAGGGAGACCACTTTGGCAACCCAACGTAAGATAAGAGTAAGGGAAAAAACTAGAGGAAGGAAAGTAAACACATTCTGTTAGGTGGCTTGCTAGGGGGCTGCTACCAAGGCTAGCTGCTGGTGGAGGGTCTGTTATTGTCCAATTTAAAAATGTATCAATGGATGTGACCCATATGATCCAGTTGTCTCTAGAGATGACCTTACAGACACAGCCATGGGTATGTTTTCCTAATCTTTTGGCATCTCTCAGTCTAATCAAGTTGGCAGTCAAGATTAATCATAACAGATAGAATGTTTCAGTTCAATTATGGAAAACTTGCTACAGGTATAAGTTTGGGAGTTGTCTTGGAAAGATGGCTCAGCAGTTAAGAACTGGAAAGATGGCTCAGCAGTTAAGAACTGGAAAGATGGCTCAGCAGTTAAGAACACTTCCTCTTGCAGAAGATCCAGGTTTGGTTCCCACCTCCTATATGGCAGTTACTGTAGCTCTAGTTCCAGGAGATCTGACAGGTTCTTCTGGTCTCCACAGGTACCAGGCATGTATCTCTCTTTTCTCTCTCTCCTCTCTCCCACACACACATGCAGACAAACACTCATGCACATAAAATAAAGAATAAATAATTGGGAGTTATGGATAGATGGATGCTAATTAAAGCCATGAGACAGGGTGTGATTGCTAAAGATAAAGATAGCTATGGCTCCTAGAGAATTGAGTCCTTTGGTACTATATCATGGTTAGAAATAAAATCATCAAAGAAGACTGAGAAGCTGAGGCTACAGTTGGAGTGTGGATGTTAGTGCCGGATCACGAACTACCAAATACACCAGAAAGACCAGTCCAGTAGGAAGTGGGTCCGTGGAGGGGTCCAGCTATCCAGTGGAAACCACAGAGGCAGAACAATCACTGTTGGAGACAACATTCATAATGGAAAGAAAGGAAGGGAAATACCCTGGCTTCTGCCTTTCTCCAATCTCCTGCCAATAATTCCCATCAGCCAAACATCAGGAAGTCAGAAAAGAAAGGAGCCTGAGAAATGCCATTGTCTTCTATACTCACCATAGCAGGAAGAAGCAAATGGGCAAATGGCCAGCTCGAGTTAAAAGGAAGAGGAAATGATCGTCTGCCAGATGCCACGTGTAAATATGACAGGGGCTTGGAAATGCCACTTGCATTTAGCAACGAGCAAAATGTTGGTGACCTGGACAAGAGCAATTGGAATAGAGCGGTGTCAGCAAACACCTGACGGAAATGAGTTCAAGAGAGAAGGGCAAGCCAGACGGTGGTGGTGCACGCCTTTAATCCCAGCACTTGGGAGGCAGAGGCAGGCGGATTTCTGAGTTCGAGGCCAGCCTGGTCTACAGAGTGAGTTCCAGGACAGCCAGGGCTACACAGAGAAACCCTGTCTCGAAAAACCAAAGGGGGGGCAGGCAGAGAAGAGTAGCAGCTTTGTAATGTTTTTGCTGTAAAGAATAGGAGGGGAGTGGCCTGGTATGTAGAGGTGAAGTAAGACTGACAGGTACTCTCAAGCTAGAGGAAATAACAGCATATTAGAGTGCTGATGCAAAAGAGAAAGAATGTCTGATGCAGGCGAGGGGATTATTGGAGGGATATACTTGATGGGCTGGAGAGGGATCTGGAGCAAATGTGGTCCAATGATAGGACTTAGAGAAAGAAACTCAGTGAAAGCTGAGGGGGTGCGAGGCATAGGGGTAGAGGGCTTGAGGGTGTAGCACAGAGCATTTGTGTAACAGGCATGAGGCCCTATGTTCTATCCCCAGGACCACAAAAAGAAAAGAGGGAGGTACTCTTCAGCCTTCCAATTAAAGATGTAAAGGACCTTGATTGCATGCAGGTGTTTATGTGTCTCCCAGATGCACAGCAGCTCAAGCCTTGCCTGAAAGTCTAGTGTCAATAATCAGACTATCCAAAGCATCTATTTTGATTGTAAGCTAGATATAAGTATTAGAGATCCTTTTCCTTTTCAAAACAGGAAGATGCAACCACTGTCTTGTTTGGGATTGAGTTTTGGTTTAGACAAAGTAGCTGTCAGAATCTTTTAAAGGTCATTTAGAAAAACAGACATGCCATTTATTGAAATGGTAGGTGTTACAATGGTGTTATTGACACGAGGTCTCATATCGAGGTTAGCCTTGAACTCACTATGTAGCCCAGGATGACTTTTTGAACTTGTGATTCCCCCTGCCTTTACTTCTTGTTCTGGAGTGCTGGGATTTCAGGAGTGTGCTACTATGCCTGGCTGTGTACAGTGCTGGAGATTGAAATCAGGGCTTCAGTCATCCTAGGCAAGCATTCTGCCACCTGAATGATATCTCCAGACCCTAAAGATTGTTGACAGAAAAGAGCAGTTTACAAAATACTATGTAGAGTGATATTATTTAGTATCCTACATATCTCTGTGTATATGCATGTAAAAGGAGAGGCAGGAGAAAAGATGAAGGGAGGGGTACAGATACACAGTAAAACAATACAAGTGATGGTCTTAGAACCAGGCATGGTGGTGCAACAACACCTGTAATCCTAGTACCTGGGAGGTGGAACCACGAAAACCAGAAGTTCAAAGCCAGCCAGAGCTATATAACAAGAGCCTGTCTTACAAAACCGAAAGAAAAAGACAAAAGACAGTAGTCTCAAGTAGGTATGGTGGTGCACATCTATTTATCCCAGAACTCAAGAAGCAAGACTGGAGGATTGCTTGAACCAGGAGTTAAGATTAGCCTGGAAAACAGTGACACCCTTAGGTTCACCTCCCCCCACCCCCTCTCTCTCACTGATTTGTGGGTAACCAGAGTGTAGCATTGATTTCTATCATGACGTCTGAATTTGTATCAAATAACAGAGAATGACAACTTGTAATGTAATTCCTTATATTAAAACAGTATAATTGATGTCAGAACTCTGACTGTCACAGAAGGAAAAGAAGTACATGGACTGGTCTTACAAATATACATGTATAAAGGTCCTGGATATAGATAGAAGTTCTAAATAGAATTCAGATGAAGTTCTAGACTAATTTACATTCATGTGAAGAACAAGGAGAGGATGCCTGCTGCCCTTGCTGTTAACACTACTATGGAAGCTCTACCTTAGTTAATAAAATAGGAAAACTAAGTAGTGTAAGTGCTTAAAAGAAACTTAGAAGCCCCATTGTTCCAGTTATGCTCTTTGATAGGAGAATAAGAAAGAGGGACAGGGGCCCGGCAGTGGTGGCCCTCGCCTTTAATCCCAGCACTTGGGAGGCAGAGGCAGGCGGATTTCTGAGTTCGAGGCCAGCCTGGTCTACAGAGGGAGTTCCAGGACAGCCAGGGCTACACAGAGAAACCCTGTCTCGAAACAAAAAAACAAAGTTCCCAGAACTGGAGATATAGTATGATTATCTGTAATCCCGGCATGCTTATGGGAAGTGCACATAGGAGAATTCCCGGAAGCTCAAGGAATGCTTTCCCGGAAGAAGCCACAGTTTGAGGGTGGGGTGGATATTCTAGGATGGAGCAGAAGGGATGTGAATTATCTCTAGGTTTTCTGTCACCTTTTCTTGTGGAACTGGTTTGGTTCCCCTGCTCCCAGGCACCAGATACAATCTCTACTTGTTTATCTATTCTGACTACGGTTCCTTTGTGATAACCTTCTGCCCCAGCCTTTACAGCCCAGGGGTCTTCCTGGCTTTCAAACCCGGAAGCACATTCCCATCCTGAGGCCTTTGCAGTGGCTGTTCCCTCTGCCTGGAAACCTTTTCCTTCAGCTATTCCCTTAGGCATGGCCCCTCCCTGACTCCCTTCACGGCTTCATTGTCTTTACAGAAATATTTTTCTCCAAGGACTTTGGTGACCATTCTATCTAAAATTTCGTCACGTCCCTATTTTTGCCATCTCTCTTTTTTTTCGTCCCATAAGCCCATGCATTTTTTTTTGTTGTTGTTCATGTGATTTATTACCTGGCTCTCAGCTCAGAGTTCAGCAAAAATAGGAATGACGTGTATGTGTGTGTGTGTGTGTGTGTGTGTGTGTGTTTAGAAACAAGTAGAGTTTCCTGCTAAAACAGTAGATGCTCAATGAGTGAAACATATATACTGATTGTTAACCAATGTCAGCACAATAATGCCATCTTCCTCCCTGTGGCACACTGATGTGTTTCCCTGCTCCTTCTGTGGACTCAAGGACTCTGTTTACAACAGACAGATGCTGAGCTATCTGTATGATAGAGAAAGATGCAGCTTGAGAGTAGAGTTTAAAGCTTCCCAGCATGTGGGTATAGCAATTGAAGAGATGGCAAGGCTAATAACTTTGATTTGATCATTACATATTTGAGAACATGTATGAAATACAGCAGTCCTGGGACTGGAGAGATGGCTCAGCTGTTAAGAGCACCAGCTGCTCTTCCGAAGGTCGTGAGTTCAGTTCCCAGCAACCATCCATAATGAGACCTGATGCCCTCTTCTGGGGTGTCTGAAGACGGCTACAGCAAGCGAGGTCGGAGCAAGCGGGGCCGGAGCAAGAAGAAAAAGTATCTGAAGACAACTACAGTGTACTTACATATAATAAATAAATAAATAAATCTTTTTTAAAAAAAAGAAATACAGCAGTCCTCCATAAATAAGTGTAACTAATATGACAACACATTCAAAAACAATAAAAGGAAGAATGTTTCAGGACTCAATCTTGCCCCCAGAGAGCTCACAATCTCTCCACGAAGAGGAGACAGAGTTGTGGGTCTGATTTCTGAAAACTTCTGCATTAGCAGTCAGACTCACATGAGTTGTATGGCCCCTGTGCCCTTCTGCATCCCTGTGAGACACTCATAAGATCTTTGGTTTCCAGGATTCAATAGTGGGAGCTGACTAGGCCTACCTTGCAATAGAAGGGGTTTTGCTTCTGTTTAGGGGAGAGAGAAACACACACATGGGGGGGGGGTGAGAGAAAGGAAGGGGGATTCTCAAGTAGTCCAGACCGGTGTATCTGTGTACTCAGACTGACCTCAAACATATATTCTCCCTGCCCAGCCTCCTTAGTATTGGGATTGCATGTGTGCAACACAACACCATGCCAGGCTCTGTTTGGCTTCTTTGATCTATCTAGTGCCCAAGAAATGCATCCCTTCAAATTGTTGGTTTCTTCTCTTGAACCCAGCCCCGAGGAGTTTAGGGGAGCCTAGGCACAGGCTCCTGGACCTCTGTCATATGTCATCATGCCATGAAGGAATTGTCTATTGACCATATTTATCTTGTTCACTGCGCCATTGGCAGTGATTAGCCGAGTCCCTTGGCATACTGATACAGAACATGATGGCTCAGAGTATGAACACTTGCAGGCCAGACTGTGTGAATTAGAGCCGGCATCCATGTGGTGCACACACATAAGTGGAGGTAAAACACCCAAACACAGTAAAAAAAAAAGTTGTTGCTACTTGTTCATAGCTCCCAGTGGGCTTTAAGAATGTGGCACAGGTGGGTGCTCAGTCCTTGCTCCATCCCAGTGAATTCCAATTACAGCTGTTCTCCATAAGTGGGAACTTTCTCAGTGAAGTATTCAATGACCATGCGGATGAATCCGGTACAGGCAGAGTACCTGGTTGCTGTCACTTCGGTAGGTAATGAGCCACCTGCTGTGCATTTTGTCATGTAGTAATGGTTTTTTTTCCTTTGTAGCTTTATAATTAGTGTTCCTTTGTCATTTCCTGCTCATTGTATCTGCCTACCAATTAGGTTTAATCCTGACTCCTATAATGTTTATTCGTCCCCGTAGACAAGTGTTTATCTTCATTGTCAAGCCTGGGGTAGGTTTTTTAATCAGTTTATAATATCGTAATCTATATACAGGTTTTCTATAAGCAAGATTGCTATCATTACCATCAGTAATTATTGTAACCAAAATAACCATCACAGAACTGGAGAGGAGGCTCACTTCCTAGCGTGCTTGCCCAGCAGGCACAAGGCCCTGGGTTGATCCCTGGCATCAAATAAAGAAAGCTTGCTGGTCCATGTCTATAATCCCAGCACTTGGGTAGAGGCAGGAGGATGAAAAGCTCAAGGTCATTCCTCAGATGCAAAGCAAGTTTGAAACTAGTCTGGAATACGTGAGGCCCTGTCTCAAAAGAAAAGTCTATAATCATAGTTTTATATTTAATTTTTGTTCAGGAAATCTCTTAGGTAAAAGTCTGGGGTTGGGCTGGAGAGATGGCTCAGTAGTTAAGAGCACTGCTCTTCCAGAGGTCCTGAGTTCAATTCCCAGCAATCACATGGTGGCTCACAACCATCTGTAATGGGATCTGATGCCCTCTTCTGGTATGTCTGAAGACAGCGACAGTGTACTCATATAAATAGAATAAATAAATAAATAAATCTTTTTTTAAAAAAAGTTTGGGGTTTTTAGGAACACAGACCCGTAAATCGTCCTTGAAATAATATAGACTTTCTTGGTACAAACTAATGAAATCTGAGGAAAGGAGACTCTAAGTAACCTAGGGCAAGAGGGCCTTGAAATTTGAAAAGTTTGATTTTGTTAGGATGATATATTCTCTAGAGTCAACAGAAAAACCAATACCCCTTGGCAAACACATTGTAGGTCCCTTGTCAGCTTCCCTTCAGTATCCTGAAGCAGCCATTTCATTCTCCTCCTGCCAGTCCCCCTCAACCCTGAGACTTCAGCAGAAAGGTTGTTTTCTGTTTCCTCAGAGCAGAATTCAGGCTAACAGTCTGAATGCCTCAGCCTCAGACCAGCACCAGTGCAACAGCGCTCTCTTCCTCCCTGTGGTGGACACTGAGATGTGCTTGCTTGTTCCTCTGTTCTTAAGAGCTCTCTCTGCCTTCAGCTCTCAGGCCTCTGTGCGACTGCCTTGGCTGAGGAGAACTGCTTTCCCAAGGGCATGTTTCCTCCCGCGGCGGCAGCCTGTATACAACCACCGGCTGACTCTGACTGAACCCCTGTGTTCTCCTTTCAGAGCTTCTCAAAAGCTGGAGCCTGGGCCATAGTCCTATGCCTGTGCCTGTTCTCTATGCCTCCCATCCCACATGGTAATCCCCTGAGAACCCTCTGATAAACATTCTGTGACTGATATTACCTGAGAGTCTGTTTGTATGGGGGGCGTTGGGGGATGGAGAGATGGCTCAGTAGTTAATACCACTTGCTGCTCTTGCAGAGGATCTGGGTTGAGGATTCTCGGCCCCTACATAATGGATAAACAATTTGTAACTTCAGTTTCAGGATCTTTCGCCATCTTCTGGCCCCCGCTGGTACTGCATACACCTGGTCCACAGACCAGACCAATGTTTTGTAGGCAAAACATTGCTACAGGTAAAATAAAAATAAATAAAAGAAATAAAGACATCTGCTCCTCAGCGAACTCATCCTGCAGCCCAAGGACGATATTCATCCATGTGCTCGGATACGGTCCCCTCACCTCTCCTTGGACTTTATCACTTGTCTCCTCTCTTTCTGGCAACACCAATGTCTTAGGCATACAAGTTTGAATAGATTTTCAATAAAGTCCCCTTCTTACCGATGCCATTTCCTCCCTTTTACTGGTTAACTATCCTTTTTGATTTTTTTCGGAAACGCGGTCTCAGTATGTAGTACAGATTGGCCTTATGTTTGCAACTGCTTCTGTCTCAGCCTCCCTAGTGCTGGGGCACTTGGAGTGTTCCCTCTTACTTTCTAGTCCTTAACTGCCTCTGTTCACCAAGGCTTCATTCTTAGCCCTCTTCTCATTCATTGCATTCATAGGCATGACCTCAGCTACCCTTTTCCTGATATTAAAGATGCCCAAATGTCTATCTTCAGCTCAGACTTTGCTGATGCTGAGTTTCACACTTTCATGTTCAAGTGACTATCTGTCATCTCTACTCCAATGCCCCACAGGACTTCAACCCCACATAGCCACAGTAGCTTCCATTAGTCCCTGAATGTCTTTGCCGTTCCAGTGAATGCTACTACCTGGTACCCACTTACTCAAGCCAGAGACCAGACTTCATTGGCATGATCCTTCCCCCTTATCACCGGCTTCCCCAAACCACCCTGTCCTGGTGACTTCTTTAAGGGTTCTCAGATTCCTGCATTTCTTCTCCCCTCAATGTCCTGGTTAGGTTTCAAAGCCATGTGAGCCAGCAGCCTCCTCCTGCCTTAATCCTCTGCCCTCCCACTATTTCTAGACCAGATGGGCTACACTGCCACATTCAGAGTAGAGTTCCTTTAAAGTAATGGTCCTCAACCTATGGGTCTCAACACCTTCTGGGTCACCCAACCCTTTCACGGGGGTCACATATCAGATATCCTGCGGGGCTGGAGAGATGGCTCAGCAGTTAAGAGCTCCGACTGCGGTATCTGAAGACAGCTACAGTGTACTTACATATAATAAATAAATAAAATTTAAAAAAAAATAAAAAAAGATATCCTGCATATAATATGTTTCTATTATGATTCATAACAGTTGCAAAATTATAGTTATGAAGTAGCAATGAAAATCATTTTATGATTGGGGGGTTACCACTACATGAGGAATTGTATTAAAGGGTCTCAGCATTAGGCAGGTTGAGAACCACTGCTTTAAAGCAAGCAATGTGGATCCTGGCAGTCCTCTACTCAAAATGTCTCCAATAGTTTCCTGCTGCCTTCAGAATGAAGTAGGGTTTCTGTCAATTGCCACCCCTCTCAAACCTACCTTGCCTACCTGGCTTCACCACACCTGCCAGTCTGGTATATAACTCACTCCTTGAAGTCATCGAGCATGCCTCCTTCCGCCCAGGACCTTCTTTGTACATGCCCCCCCTTTGGGAAAATGCCTTATTCCCTGCTGGTTTTCCTTTCTCACCTCTGCAGAGCCTCAAGGGCCATTCCCAACTTTCCAGATTCTCAGAAGCTGATTTAGACCTTTGCCCTGTTCCTCCTCTTCACAGACATCTAGTGGACTTACCACCCCCTCCTGGTACCTCTCAAGTTGAGTTCCTTGAAGCCAGGAGTTTCCTTTTTGCATAAATGAGTCATTAAAGTATGAATGAGAAGGAAGAGAGCAAGGGCTGTGATGAGAGACAGAAGACAGATGCTCCTGTCTCGCAATTTAGCTCTGCAGAAGCATCCTGTCTATGGCCTGGGACAGACTGACATGGTCCTAAATACTCTAAGCAATGTTTTTGTCTTCAGATCTGAGTGAGACTGTGATCTGCCCCTCCCTCTCCTCCTCTCTCCTCTTCTTTTTATGCAGGAGATGAAACCCAGGGTCTCCTAGTTGCTAGGCAAGTGCTTTGCTACTGAACTCTGCCTGCAGCTTGTGAATATGATCTCTTCATTTCTCTGAACAGTGAAAAGAAAACGTGAAGCAGGGCTCTCAGAGCTCTGCCCTGTGCTCTGGGACAGGCATGTAGGACCCTTTCTCACCTGCTCAGTGACCATTTCTACAGATGGATATGATGGTATCTGGAATGAAGGACAGCTTTCTAAGTCACTGCAGCTTCTGCACCTGCTTTTCTAATAGACCAGTGGTTTTGCCACCCCAGCTGCTACAGGAGAATGCCAGTAATCCTGAGATGTTGATGCTTTCTGCTTTCAGTGCAGCTAGACTAAAGCTGAAGCAGGTCTGCTTATGAGAGGCCTTTTCTTTTCTCTCTCTCTCTCTCTCTCTCTCTCTCTCTCTCTCTCTCTCTCTCTCCTTCCCTCCCTCCCTCCCTCCCTCCCTCCTCCCTTCCTTCCAGAACCTTTGTGTACTGAGGATAGAACCCAGAGTCTTATGCATTCTGGGAAAGTGTTCTAAACCCCCAATCCCAGTCTCTTCCATCGGCTGCTTAATTGGTTGATTTAATTGAGACCAGATTTTGCTGTGTTTCTCATGCTGGCCTAGAACTCATTATGTAGTCCAGGCTGGCCTCCAACTCATGACAAACTTCTTGTCTCCATCTTCTAAACTCTAGAATTAGAGGCATAAGTTCCCTCACCTGCCTCTCAGACTTTTCTGTTAGTTCAGTTTTGCTCGAGAAATGTTTTCTGTGTGTTCTGTGACCTGAAAAAAATGGGTTGGTTAAGGCTGTTACAGAATCTCTAATAATGATGGTTAGGTACCAAGAATGTTGTGAGTGCCTAATAGGGGCTTTAACATCTTGAATTTATCCATAAATTTCCCTATGTTAAAGCTTTGTTTGTTTGTTTGTTTTCCTTTTCCTTTCCTTTTTTTTTCTGATATAGGATGTCATATAGTCCAGGACAGTTTCAAACTCACAGTGTAGCCAAGGATAACCTTGAACTCCAGACTGTCCTGCCTTCAACCCCAGAGTGCTAGGATTAAGGTGTGAACACCCACACTGGTTTTATGCAGTACTGGGGCTCCAACTCGGAGCTTCATGTATGCTAGGCAGTCACTCTTAACAACTGAGCTTCATTCCCAGACTTCCTACATTTTCGAGTAGGGCTGGGATCTTCATCCATCCCTGTTTTAGAGGTGAGGAAACCAAGGCGGAGTGAAGTTGAGAGACTAATTCCAGCAGAGCTGAATCGGACTGACTAGGGATAGCTGACTTCTAGTGTGAAAGAGCAGTTGGCTGAGTTCCAGCCCCGGAAGACTGTCCAACACAGTGAATTTATACTCTGCCCACAAGAGGTCAGTAGGTCCTACAGGAGCAGAGTGGGCACAGAAAGGCCTGCACAGTGGAAGGCAGGGTGCCTTCTGTGACAGTGGCTCCCTGAAAGGAACTTCTAATACTACCAGGACTTCCGAGAAATTCCTCCATATCCCAGAGGTGGTGGGTGGCCACGGATTTGATTATCCCAGGAGGACTGCAAATTTCTTTCTTTATATTGCTGTCATTGGAGAATAATGAGTTGCCTGTGGGGGGCTAGTAGGTAAAGGAACTGGCATGTGGGGCCTCCTCTTTGAAGACTGTAGTATCTCTCTGGGAATAAAGACCACTAAGATTACAGGGCCATGTCTACTGGGCCAGAACTTGAAGAGCCCTGAAAACAACTTGCTTTTTGATTTAGAATCCCGGAGATCTGGATTTGGATCCTGACTCTTAGCAACTGAACCCTCTGTGAGTTGATTAATTTCTCTAAGCCCCAGTCTCCCAAATTCCGATACAAGGACTAATAATATCTGCCTTCCAGGTCATTCTGAAGATTTATTTACTCGATCATTTATGAACCATTTGGATACCTGTCCTGCCTATTCATGCTACCAGGCTCAAGTGGATGTGACCTTTAGGCCCGGTGTCTGACACATAGCAAATGCTGTTTTAATGACAGCCTCTCTTTGAAGGTCAGGCCGTGAACTCACAGTTGTAGGCAGTTGGAAGCAACCTGAACAAACAAGTAAGCGGAAGAAACTGCCATTAAGGAGGCTCCACTCCTTATTACAGAGCCAGGGTCCAACAATGCCTGCATTATTACTTTTATAAGTGCTCTCCTCAACACCATAAAACATATGGAGTGGTGGCACACACCTGTAATATCAATATTCAAGAGGCTAAAGCAGAAAGATCACTAAGTCTGAAGCCAGTGTGAGCTACATAGGAAGTTTGAGGGCAGTCTGGGATATAGACTGAAACTCTGTCTCTAAAACCACCACCACCAAAGCCAGGTAGGCATATTTGCTGCTCTTGCAGAGGACCAGGGTAGGGTTCTCAACATTCATGTTGAAGGGCTCATAACCACCTGTAACTCCAAGTCCAGAAGATGTATTATCCTTTTCCAGCCTCCAAGGGCAACCCCCAACATGTACATACACAGACATGCATACATACTTAAAGAAGTAAAAATAACGTCTTTTTAAAAATACACCGCATTGGCCAGGCAGTGATAGTGCACAGCTTTAAGCCCAGCACTCAGGAGACAGAGACAGGTTGATCTCCAAGTCTGAGCCCGGTCTGATCTACAGGGCTAGTTCTAGGACAGCCAAGGCTACACAACGAAACTTTGCCTCAAAAAAGCAAAAAAAAAAAAAAAAAAAAAAAAAAAAAAAAAAAAAAAAAAAAAAAAAAAAAAAAAAAAAAAAAAAAAAAAAAAAAAAAAAAAAAAAAAAAAAAAAAAAAAAAAAAAAAAAAAAAAAAAAAAAAAAAAAAAAAACCCAAACAATAGAAAACAAAAATGATTAAAAGAAGTATTTAAGGTGTCCCTGGTTTCAAGTCTAAGCACAAAAAGGAGAGGGAGAGAAAGAGATGCAAAGAAGACTGAGACTAACTTGGGCCGACATTTCAACTGGGACAGAGACTGGCCATGATCATAATCTACCTTTTTCTTGGGAAGTGGCAAGGGTAGAGGGGCCTAGAAGCCTTTTGCCTGCTTTCTGAGAGCAGAGAGGCCTTGGTTTTACCAGATACTTTGCCTGTCTTGAGCCAGTGAGTTCAGAGTATGGGGAGAAAATCTGTGTATATGTGTATATATATGTAAGAACTAGAGCCAGGGTGTTGGAAGGATTTGAGAAGGTAACAGAAAAAGTCACACTGTGGGGTCAGAGGGATGGCTCAGTGGATAATGGAGCTTGGCACACAAGGCTAGTGACCTGAGTTTGGAGTCCTGAAACCCATGTCAAAAGCTGAATTCTTATAGTGAGATTGAAGGCAGAGACAGGAGAATTATCCAGATGCTGACTGATCAGCTAGTGTGGCATATTCAGCACTACAAAGAAACAAGAGAGACCCTGCCTCAATCAAGTCAGAAGGTGGTAACCAGCTCCAAAAAGTTGCCATCTGTTCTCCACATATGCACTGAAACGCACACGCATGTGCACATACACACATGCGAGTGCACACTTGCCCCCATGAAATATAAACAAATCTGGGAGGAAAAAAGCCACAGTGTACCAAAGGGATGGATCATAAGACATACAGGCCACAGGGAATTTATCCACAGCTTTGAGAAGCTGCAGCATCCTTTCAGCCTGCTTCACCAAGAGGGGTGGCTTAGACACACTTTTGCTTCCTCTTTTTTTGTTGTTGTTTTTGTTTGTTTGTTTTGTGTTTTTCGAGACAGGGTTTCTCTGTGTAGCCCTGGCTGTCCTGGAACTCACTCTGTAGACCAGGCTGGCCTCGAACTCAGAAATCCGCCTGCCTCTGCCTCCCAAGTGCTGGGATTAAAGGTGCGTGCCACCACTGCCCGGCTTTTGCTTCCTCTTAAAGTGAAATTCTGTTATTCAAAACACTCCTCTTCTAAGTAATGCCCATCCTGTAGGGTATCATCATTCTCTTTCTCTTCTCAGGTTGCAGGTGCCTATGGTAGCAGTAAGTCTGTCATTGTGGTATTAGAGGGTGGAGACTTTCTGGAGTTGGCCCTTTTATCACATTCTGCATAAGCAGACTGAAGTTCAGAAATACACAGCACTTGTTCAAGGTCTCTCAACAATACTGGAAAGGCCAGAAGTTTGTGGTCAGGCAGTCTGGTTGATGCTTGGCCTCTCATTTGGATGGAACTTTTCTGGGCTTCCCCCACTGATTTCTTTGCCTTCATCCTTCCCTGATTTGTCTTCTTCAGGCCACACAGGCCACACCTAGCAGCTAGGACAGTGATTTGTCCCATCAAGGCAGAAAGGCATTCTGTTAGCCTCCAAAGGCACTGCCTTGCCTTTAGAGGAGCCAGTCGGATTTTCCATTAGTTGCCACAGGAAGCACATCAGGGGGCCTACCAGTCAGGCACCATCAAAGCCTCATGCAGATGAGGTACTGTTAGGATACACTGACTTAGAGCAAGGGAGCCTGGGGACTTGGCACTTTCTAGGTTAACAAGGATAGGGCCAGCTCTCCAATCAGGGCCATTTCTAGGTGACATTGTAATGAAGTTAAAGTCAGTTCACTGGAAGAACTATTGAATTTCGTTTAGTTTTCAAGAAAAATGGAAAGAGTGCCTCTTACAGTGTCTGCCAAGTGCCAGTTTGGTGCCAAAGGACCTGCTAGGAATAAAAAGGGCAAAGCCTCTCTGCCTTCTTGCATTTTACAGCCTAGGAACATTTAAAAAGTGTTTATTGGTTGCTTTAAATACACACACATATGCACACACCTATGGGTTCAAGGTTAGCCTGGTCTACATAATGAGTTCCAGGCTGGTCAAGACTACATAGTGAAGTCCTGTCTCAAAAAATACACACACACACACACACACACACACACACACACACACACACACACACACACACACACACACACACGTGTTTTCTCCTCACATGCCTGTCCTCTTAAGTTTGGTCAGGGCTGAATTGAAGTACCTCTACGACCTTTGACCTTTCTGGTGCCAAAGTGGTTTTGAACCTTGGGCTTAGTCAGTGCTGCTAAATGTTTAACAGCCAACTCTTAGGGGAAATGTATGTATGTATGTTGAACCTTGGGCTTAGTCAGTGCTGCTAAATGTTTAACAGCCAACTCTTAGGGGAAATGTATGTATGTATGTATGTATGTGCAATAAGTTAATCACAAATGGAGTTCCTCTAGACCAGATGTATAGTACACAAATATATAATAAGCATATGATATTTGTTATATATTTTTAAACATGATTCTCACAAAATGCTTTCATTTTTGCCAACTCATTTATCTGTAATTGCAGTAGACCAATACAGTTCAATATTGGTTGATATTTGTATTTATGTGTGAACTGGAAAAGATAGTAGAATGTCATTTGTCAATAATGAAGGCAATTTCTTTGATAAATAGGCTAATGATTTTCAAACACTGGGAGCTAATTTTCTCTCTCTCTCTCTCTCTCTCTCTCTCTCTCTCTCTCTCTCTCTTCCCCCCCCCTGTTTATTCGTAGTGTAACATATGGCAAACCTTTCAGTTTAGTCTGAACAATGTTTCCTCCCATTACTTTCTTAGATTTAGTCAGCAGAGCATTGAGTCAGATTCTGCTTTATAGCTTTCACATCTCTCTGAGCTTTAAATCTTGCTATCATGCCTAATTTCGAGCCAACCTTTCCAGTGTGGTGTTCAGGAAAGAGACAATTGCCCATCAGTTTACATTTCAACTCCTTGGGCACCATGATAGAAAGAATTTCAGGCTCATGGGTAATAATACACTATAGTAAAAACGATTAGGAAGTGATGATCTTGAGATATTAATCATCTTGGGTTTTTTTTTTTTCAAAGTGATTTATTTATGGTAGAATACAAATGTGAATCCTTTGGAGACATAATTAAAACTTTTCTTTTGTTCATTCAGTAGTGTTAGATTTCTTTACATTTTAAAAATAAAATAAAGTACATATATTCTTAAAGAAGCAAAAGAATATTCATGAGTACAAACACTTTGAAAACATATTTTTTCCTATAGAACATTTACATTAATCCTTAGACTCATTCTCTAAATCTGTTTTTTTTTCTTTCATAAGGACACTAATTTTATTTATGAGAGTTCTGCTCCCATGACACAATCACCTCCTAAAGACCCCATCTCTTAAAGGCATCACCTTGGAGATTAGGTTGCAAAATGTAAATCTATGTGTGATACAAACATCCAGACACTAGTAGCCTTTCTTAAAGCACAGGTATAAGGGTACAGAATGGTGTCTGTCTTAGTCAGGGTTTGTATTCCTGCACAAAACACCATGACCACGAAGCAAGTTGGGGCTTCCACATTGCTGTTCATCACCAAAGGAAGTCAAGACAGGAACTCACACAGGGCAAGAACTTGGAGGCAGGAGCCAGTGTAGGGGCCATGGAGGGGTGCTGTTTACTGGCTTGCTTCCCCTGGCTTGTTCAACTTGCTTTTTCTTTTTTTTTTTTTTTTAATTTTATTTATTTATTTATTATTTTTTATTGGATATTTCTTTATTTACATTTAAAATGTTATCCCCTTTCCTTGTTTTCCTCTCTCCCAGAAACCCCTATCCTATCACCCCTCCCCCTGCTTCTATGAGGGTGTTCTTCTACCCACCCACCCACTCCTGCCACTCTTGAATTCCCCTACACTGGGGTATCTGTCGAACCTTCAAAGGATGAAGGACCTCTCCTCCCATTGATGCCTAACAAGGCCATCCTCTGCTACATATGTGGCTGGAGCCACGGGTTCCTCCATGTGTGCTCCTTGGTTGGTGGCTTAGTCCCTGGGACCTCTTGTTGTTCTTCCTATGGGGTTGCAAACCCTTTCAGCTCCTTCAGTCCTTTCTCTAACACTTCCAATGGAGACCCCATGCTCAGTCCAATGGTTGGCTGTGAGCATCTGCCTCTGTATTTGTCAGGCTCTGGCAGAGCCTCTCAGGAGACAGCTATATCAGGCTCCTGTCAGCAAGCACTTCTTGGCATCCACAATAGTGTCTGGTTTGGTGGCTATTCAGGAGGATCTCCAGGTGGGGCAGTCTCTGGATGGCCTTTCCTTCAGTCTCTGCTCTACACTTTGTCTCCGTATTTGCTCCCGTGAGTATTTTGTTCCCCTTCCTAAGAAGGACTGAAGCAGTCACACTTTGGCCTTCCTTTTTCTTGAGCTTCATGTGGTCATCTTGGGTTTTAATAGGAATTTAATTTTGTGTATTTCTTTTGGTTTTTTAGTTTGGCAATACTAGAAATTGAATCCAGGGCCTTGAACATGCTGCTGAAGTACTTTCCCCAGCAATTCCATGTATTTTTCTTCTTTTATTATGTATATGGTATATGTACATGTTCATATACATGTTTGCATTTGTGGGAGTGTGTCTGTCTGTCTGTCTGTGAAGGCCTGTGGTTGACATCTGATGTCTTTCTCAGGCTTTCTATACTTTATACATTGAAGCAGACTCTCTCACTGAACCTAAGCTCACAGGTTCATCTAGTCAGGCCAGCCAACTTGTTCCAGAAACTTACTGTCTCTGCCTTCTACGTACTGGGAAATACAGGTGAACCACTAAACCTTTTAAATGGGTACTGAAGACTCAAATTGTCACCTTTAGTACTTTACCTGATGGGACACTTCCCCAAACCTCATGTGTATTTAGTAACTGTTTAACTGGTTAACACAGTTTCTGAAAAATATAGCAATCATGGGCCAAGAGGAAAAACCACACCTACAGGACCAAGTACACTTCTAGATCCCTAGTGACCCTCCTCCCTCCAACTTCCCTTTACCATTCACTCAGGACCCTCCAGTCTACTGCCTTGGATGGCAGTGCTTAGACTCTAGAGTTGACCCAAGCTGGCACCAAAGTATTACTTCCATCTTGTATGAGTGTGCTGGGGACCAACTGGCAACAGCGGCCCTCCCATAGGTTGGTAGTCCCTTTCTGACTGGGTTGAAAACACTTGCCCTGATTCTGGAAAGCACATCTGGCAAGCACTCAAGCCTAAAGGGAAGAAGAAAAATGTAGGAGGAAGTCCAGAGCACAGTAGTTTAGCCCTTTGTCCATTTGGCCATGCTCCAGACTGGGCTGTAATTGATAGTTGAAGGCTTTCCGGAGAGGCTGGGAATACTGAAGCCTGCAGGCCACAGGGTGGGGCCAGTGCAAATCCTTTTATTCTGTCTCTAAGGTGTTACCCAGAGCCTCAGAACCTACTTCTGAGGATGATTCCTCGTTAACCCTTAGAGGGTACCTTTCTGTTCTGATTTGTTTTTGTTTAGTTGAAACAGGGTCTTACTGTTTCTCAAGCTGGCCTAGAATCCTCAACAATCCTACAATCTCAGTTTCCCAAGTGTTGGAATTACAGGTACAAGCCATGTCTGTCTTGGAATCTACATTTTAGTCCTTGGTTACATTGAGCAGAAGGAGTGGGGAGCCATGAAACTTTAGGTCTGTAATTGGGCCTCTTGCTGGCTGAACCAGGATTGGCCCAGTGTTTCCTGGTGGAAAATCACCAGCATTCTGGCCATCCTTGTGTGTAAGCTTTGCACGAACTTTGTCTACTTGAAGGCTATATGTACCAATCTTTTCTCCTTAGGTAACCCGTGGGCAGTTGATCAGGTGTGGGTGCTCCAGTGCAGTTTGAGGCCATGTTTTGATGCCTTTCTCTGATATCACTACACTGATGAGTGTTCATTGTGGGCACCTAGGCTGAAAGTTCTCCATTGATATAGTCCCCAGCTCCACCCTACTCAGCACTCAGTACAAAGATCGGCCATTGGTGACTGAATGAACCAACCAGTCCAAGCCTGGCTGGCAGCAGGATTTCTTTCTGGCAAAAAAACAAGGCACAGTACGGAGTCCTGCAGGGGAGCCTTCATCTTGTCATCTTGGACAGGGAGTATCCTTTTTTACTGCTAACACTTGGATGAAGGGAACTTCTTTCCTCCACACGCTCACTAGTGTACACACACTCATAAACAGGGTTTTATGAGCCAGATGGTCTGTAACCAGGAAGTTCAGGTGCCAATAATTTTTCTCCCAGCCTTTCTCTATTGCCCACCCCACCGCCAGGCACGCCGCTGTACCCCATGTCTCTGGAGGCTGGCAGAAGTGCTGACTGGGCTCCATTGGCTCTTGGCATCAGCCTGAGAACATCCTGTGCAGCTTGAGAGGGTGGTGATCCCTCTGTGTAATACACAGGATGGGAAGTGACCAGGGTGAGGACACAGATGTTAAAGGGTCAATACTGCTTAAAAAGGAAAGGCTAAATCCTCAATAGAAATTAGAAACCCTTCGCTGCCTGCCAAGACCTGCCCAACACACACATCCCAGGATTCACACAGCCTTCCAGCACACGCCTTTGCCAATGTCTCCAGGGCATCTGGAAGAGTGGAGGCCTGAGATGGGGTCTACAGAAAGGCATGATTATGCATTTTAGTGTCTAGAACCTGGATTCCCATTGTCTTTATGATTGTGGATAATGATTAAAGTGATGTGAAATCACTGTACAGAGCTCAGTGTGGTAGCACACATCTGATCTCAGCACTCGGGAGGCTAAGGCAGGAAGATCATGAGTTCGAGGCCTGCCTAGGCAACTTGGCAAGATCATGTTTTAAAGTGTGTGTGTGTGTGTGTGTGTGTGTGTGTGTGTAGCCCTGGCTGTCATGGAACTCACTCTGTAAATCAGGCTGGACTTGAACTCAGAGAGCTACATGCTTCTGCTCCCAAGTGCTGGCTGGGATTAAAGGTGTGTACCACCACCACTTGGCTTAAAATAAAATAAAATTAAATTAAATTAAAAGGACCTGTGGGGCTAGAGAGATTGCTCAGTGGTTAAGAGTTCATGCTGCTCTTTCAGAAGATATGTTTGATTCCCAGCATCCCTGTCAGGTGGCTCATCAGGCACCTGCACACATGTGGCATAGACATGCACACACATACAAATGTGCACACAAATAGAAAATCAATCTATTTTTTTTTTAAAAAAGCTGGTGATTTAACTCCGTGGGAGAGCATTTCAAACCTTACAAATCCTTCTAAGCCTCTAGGAGAGCTCACTGTGATTGTGACCTCCACCTGTCCTCTCAAACTCTGGCAATGCCTCAGCCCTGTCACAGATGTCCCCAGAACTTTATCCCAACTCATTTTCTGTGGTGCTTCCCCTCCAGATATTTTGGAAAGGGACCATTGTGCCTTATTGATCTATATACCGCCAGTATGATATTTCTCAAACACTACAGGCGTTCAGAGAATGATTACTCTGCACCCTCTGCCCAGACAGTGATGGTATGTATTTGCTCTGACCTTGCTCATCTTCTGAGGCTCTTTCCTTGAACTATAGAATGTATTCTCAGTTCAGATTCTGACCATGGTGTGCAAAGCTCCAGGATCTCTCCACTGTTTTCATTTCTCTTTTTCTAATTCAGTTTTTCTTTTTTTCCTTTTAAAGATCAAATCTCACTGTGTAGCCCTGGCTGGCTGGGAGCTCACTCTGTAGACCAAGCTGGCCTCAAACTCATAGAGAGTTGCCTGCCTCTGCCTTGATATTCAGCTTATTTTCACTTCACCCCATTCCCTCCATTTCCAGATCCTCTGTAGCCTATGTCTGGCCATATTCTAATAATCTTTTATTTATAAATAAATTCAAATTTCTAAACCATTGCAAGACTTAAAAAACAGTATAAGAAACACCTCATAATCTCTTCCACAGTCACTTGCTGTTAACATTTCTTTGCCAAGTGAGTTTACACATTCCATTCACACTTTACAGATATAGAGATAGAAATATAAACCCAGGCTGAAGAGATGGCTCAGCAGCTAGGAGCACTGACTGTTCTTCTGGAGGTCCTGAGTTCAAATCCCAGTAACCACATGGTGGCTCACAACCATCTGTAATGAGATCTGATGCCTTCTTCTAGTGTGTGTCTGCAGACAGCTACAGTGCACTCACATGTAATAAATAAATAAATCTTTGGGCAGGAATGAGCAGAGCCAGAGCGAGTGGGCTGAAGCCACAAGGAAATAAAATATAAACCCACAAACATATACACTTACATAAGAATGTATATGCATTTGATGAATGTGTTATATTTATGTAATGTATATGTACACATATATGCAATGCATATACACTCTATGCATTTTATATGTTAACAACACACAAACACATACACCATTTTTTAAAACATTTGAGAGTAAGTTGTATGTGCTATGGTCCTTTACCCATACTCTTCCAGGTGTTTCAAAATATTTATTTGTATTATTTTAAAGATTATGTATATGTGTCTATGCATGTGAATGCAGGTGCTCACAGAAGCCAGAGGGTCAGACACCCTTGGAACTGGAGTTACAGGGAATCAAACTTGGGTCCTCTGGAAAAGCAGTACATACTCTTAACCTCTGAGCTATCTCTCCTGTATGTTTCTTCAGAATAGAGGTATCCAATGCTAGGTGGTGGTGCATGCCTTTAATCCCAGCACTCGGGAGGCAGAGGCAGGTGGATTTCTGAGTTCGAGGCCAGCCTGGTCTACAGAGTGAGTTCTAGGACAGCCAGGGCTACACAGAGAAACCCTGTCTCGAAAAAACCAACCAAACAAACAAAAAACAAAAAACAAAAAACAAAAAACAAAAACAAGGAGCTGGAGAGATGGCTCAGCAGTTAAGAGCACTGACTGTTCTTCCGAAGGTTGAGTTCAATTCCCAGCAACCATGTGGTGGCTCACAAACATCTGTAATGGGATCTGATGCCCTCTTCTGGTATGTCTGAAGACAGCTACAGTGTACTTATATATAATAAATAAATAAATCTTTTTTTTAAAAGGAAGAAAGAAAAAAACAAAAACAAACAGAAAAATAGAGATTTCATTTTACATAGCCAATCTTCTGTAAGTATCAATTTTATAAATGTAACTCATACACTACTTTAATCTACTGAACTTATTGCAGTTTCTTCAGTTGATGCAAGTATGTTCTTTAGAACACTTTCCCCTCTGTCTTAGTCAGGGTTTCTATTCCTGCACAAACGTCATGACCAAGATGCAAGTTGGGGAGGAAAGGGTTTATTTGGCTTACACTTCCATACTGCTGTTCATGACCAAAGGAAGTCAGGACTAGAACTCAAGCAGGTCAAGGAGCAGGAGCTGATGCAGAGGCCATGGAGGGATGTAACTTACTGGCTTGTTTGCTTCTTCTGGCTTGCTCAGCCTGCTCTCTTATAGAACCCAAGACTACCAGCCCACAGATGGTACCACCCACAATGGGCCCTCCCCCCTTGATCACTAATTGAGAAAATGCCTTACACCTGGATCTCATGGAGGCATTTTCTCAACTGAAGCTCCTTTCTCTGTGATAACTCCATCTTGTGTCAAGTTGACACACAAAACTAGCCAGTACACCCTCCAATTACAGGACCCGTGCTGGGATCAGACTGAATTTAGTTGTGTGTGTGTGTGTGTGTGTGTGTGTGTGTGTGTGTGTGTGTGTGTTTTAAACTTTCCTTAATGTAGAATGAATTGATGGCATCCATATTTTTGGTCTTTTATTTTTATTTTTTAAAAAGAGAATTCCTTTTAAATATTATAGTTTGCTCTCCTACTAACATTTTGAGCACATGGCTCTTTCTAACTACATTGCAACAGTGCATGTTTGGTGTTTATTTGTTCTACATATGTTTCATCAGTAATGCCAATGTTTCTTTCTTTCTTTCTTTCTTTCTTTCTTTCTTTCTTTCTTTCTTTCTTTCTTTCTTTCTTTCTTTCTTTCTTTCTTTCTTTTTTCTTTTTTTGCCTGAGACCAGATCTCAGTCTGTCTGTAGCTCAGGCTAATCTGGAACTTACTACCTTGAACTCAAGACAATCCTCTTCTCAGTCTCCAAAGTGTTGAAATTATAGGTGTGAGCCACCGTGCCCAGCTAATGATGTCAGTTTTGATTACTACTTAAGAGTAGTAGGGCCGGGCAGTGGTGGTGCACACCTTTAGTCCCAGCACTCGGGAGGCAGAGGCGGGTGGATTTCTGAGTTCGAGGCCAGCCTGGTCTACAGAGTGAGTTCCAGGACAGCCAGGGCTACACAGAGAAACCCTGTCTCAAAAAAACAAAACAAAACAAAACAAACAAACAAAGAGTAGTAGGGACTGAAGCGATGACCAAGCAGTTAAAAAGTGTGAGCTGCTCCTGCCAGGAGTTGGCTTCAGTTCTCAGTACCCACAGTGAGTGGCTTACAACTAGATGTAAGTAGCTCCAGTTTCAGGGGGGTCAAACACCTTTGGCCTCTGTGGGCACCAACACTCAAATGCATAGACCCACAGTCAGATGGGACATAAATATATATACATACTTTAAAATAAAAATAAAGGTTTTTTTTTAAAGTAGTGCACAATTTATCTACTGTTTATCTACATTCTTCTCTTGGCACATAATAAGCAATTTGCAGGAGTTACTTTAAAATCAGGCAGCTACCTCGATTCTCATTGATCCCTCCCTGGACTTAGCTTCTAATGAACCAGTTCTTGTCCAGTCTTGTCTTTTATCATTACAAAATAATGTGTTTCCAGCTTCCACACGCTGTCTGTAGTTACTTCAGCCAGTTTGGACCACCTTTGGTTCTCCAGTACCTCCCAGGTCTTGCTGATCCTCCAGCCTGGGAAGTGGGACATAAATTGCAGTGTGCAACTCTAGGGGGCGCCATTCGCTCACACAGCAGCCATGTTCTACAGCAGCAGTGGCTCTAGACCCTTAAGGACAGTCCCCACATGTCAATCATTCTCTCTTGCTTGTTCTCCAGACTTTTTGCAGACCCCTATTGCCATCTCTGTGGCAATAGCCTTCCTATTTCTCTGCCTCTCATCGGGCTAAAAGTTTCATAAGGGTAAAGGTCTCTCTCTCTCTCTCTCTCTCTCTCTCTCTCTCTCTCTCTCTTCTGTGTATGCACAGCACCTAGGAGTACCCAGTTTAGCATATGTGCTCAGTGGATGTCCAATATAGATGTGTGTGTGTATATATACATACAGATATATGTCTAAATTTATACAACATTGCACATGTGTGCTTGTGTGTATGATTTATACACATCATGAGTGCAGATATACTAGTGCCACTGTATGCATATGGAGGACAGAAGACTTTCAGGAGTCAGTTTTCTTACACTGGGATCTGGGGGCTGAACTCAACTTGCCATATTTTTACTTAATGTGCCATCTTACACACAGAGAGAGAGGGTAGGGGAAGAGAGAGTGCTTCACTGTCAGAAGACAGAGTCCAGAAGGGCACCGGGTACACTTGATTCATCCTTATATTCTCTTCCCCCTCCCTCAGTACGTGGTATGGGACTTTGTTCATAACAGACACTCAAACAAACGTTTGCTGAGTCCACATGTGTAGACTGATTGTTGGGGATATCGCTCCACCCTCATTTCTCTAGAACCGCAGTAAAATAAACCATGTGTGGGCAAGATCTGTATCCCAGGGTGACATGCCCTTGAACTGCTGTACAACTGGATCCAGCCCTGATTGAGCATGAAGCCAAAGGAATGTGGTTGTGTGTGATCAGGGTCATCAGGATGTTTGGGGGCACCTCTAAGGGAAATGGAGGGCTGTCAAGAACCCCTCTAGAACTCTGAAGCTTTCCTAGTTGATAGTCTCTGGTTTCTCCCAAAGACTCACCCCTGACATCTAACCTAGGTGAGCTGACTGTGGAAGCCCTTCTGAGGCTGTGCCACTTGGAAGGCATGCTCGCTATGGCAGACTAATGCAGAAATAAGAGGCCTAGGAGGGGCCAGGGTGGCAATGCAGCCCCACATTTGAAGAGCACAGGGAAGCTCTGGGGTCCTGGTTGCAGAGTATCATTCTGGCTGAAAGAGTTCTGATGGATGCCGGGGTTGATGTCTTGCTGGGCAGCCCTGTGGCTCCTCCCTCCTCCCAAGTCTCCTCAGGCCTGCTGCCATAGAAGCACATACATCTTTGGGGAAGCTGAGAGTTTAGCCTAGCTCAGCTGCCAGAACAACTCTTCCCAGAAGGTACTGCTGGAGAAGCTCTCCAAGGAGTCTTCTCAGCTCCCCCAGAGGCTTAGTCAGACTGTAAGAACAGCCTCAGGAAAAAGTTAGCGAAGTACAAATCTTATCATTTTGTTTGTTTCGTTTTGTTTTATAGTGCTAAAAATGGAACCTTGGGGACTCATGCATGCTTATGTGTTTTACCACTGAACCCCTTTTGAAAAAATGGATTTTCAAGAATTAAGTTTTGAGGCAAAAATCTCACTATATAGCCCTAACTAGCTTGCAACTTGTTATGTAGACCAGGCTGACCTGGAACCCACAGAGAGCCACCTATCTCTGCCTCTTAAGTGCTGAGTTTAAGAGGGTGCACCATCACTTCCAGTCTCACTAATATTTTTGTTTGAAACAGAGTCTCACTGTGTAGTCCAGAGCATCTTGAACTCACATAACCCAGGCTAGCCTCCAATACACAATTCTCTTTCCTCCAGCTTCTGAGTGTATGCACTGATTTTTAGTTGAATGTAAACTTATTTTATTTTTCAGAAATTTTGCATTATGAGATTATTTTCTTCATATTTTTATTCATTTTATTTACCAAGAGGTTTGGGGGCTCCCCCTGTGCCTCATTTTAGTCCCAGCACAGGTGAAGAGAAGTGAGGACATAGAACCCAGGGCCTCACACTTTCAAGGCAAACACTGTGTCCCTGAACTACTCCACCAGCCTACAAAGTCTACCTTTAGACAAGCATTTTAGCCTAAATATAGGCTATGCTTTAGTTTCTTTCTTCTCTATATAAGACATATACCATATAAGGACTGGGAAGTAGCTCCATTGGTGGCATGCTTGCCTAGCACTCGAAAAACCTTGTGTTTGATATCTAGCACCATAGAAACCAGGAATAGTGCCTTGTAGTCCCAACCCTCAGGAGGTAGAAGTGGAAGGGACAGAAGTTCAAGGTTATCTCCAGCTCTATAGTAAATTTGAAGCCAGACTGGATTACATGAGACTGCATCTAAAAAAGCAACAACAGCAACAGCAAAAGAAAAACCCACACCCATTCGTGTATGGCCAATACAAATTGAACTCAGTGAGTTATTTTTTTAAAAAAATGAAGACACGAGATTGGGCAGGGGGTGGGGCAGTGGGGATGGATCAAGAGGAATTATTAGGCAGTGGGAGTGACTGATCAAACTACATTATATACCTATATGAACTCAAATCATTCAAATATTAAAAATTAATAGCAGGGCACACTTGTAGGCGCAGAGGCAATCAGATTTCTCTGAGTTCGAGGTGAGCCTAGTCTACAAAACAAGTTCCAGGACAGCCAGGGCTGTTACACAGAGAAACTCTGTCTTGAAAAATGAAAGAAAGAAAGTAGGAACAAGGTGGGAGGTAGATCTGGGAGTAGTTAGGGGCTGAGTCTCAAAGTATTAATAAAACTATTACACTTTACAAAACAACACATAATGCATTTACTATATGCTGGGCACTCTTAAGTACTTCACAATCTATTGACTCGTTCATTGTGTTCTTACCACGATTCTTTAAAAAGGGTACAGCTGTCAGTCCTCCACACTTTACGGTGAAAGAAATGGAAACACAAAGAAACAAAGCAGCATGCCCCACATCACACAATTTGTAAGTGGGAGAGTCAGAATTCCTGCCTGGGGCGACTCCGGCTTCTGTTTTCTTTCCCATTCTGCTCCGCTGCCTCCTTGAGCAGATAAGCCAGTCAGAATAGGACAGGCAGAGGGGCAGCTGTCGCTCCTCCCTTCTCCTTTCTTCTTTGGGCTCTTTGCTGTGGAACAAGTGCAGAAAAATCCAGCCCTTCTTTCTCCCTTGCCATAGTAGTGTGGGGGAGGGGAGGAGGGCAGAGAATGTGAGCTAGTACTGTCTGGGAACAGCCCCGGGAGGGGCTGAGGAACCGTGGGATTCAGCACTGGCTAAACTCCTGCGCTTTATTTTCCTACTGTGTTTAGGGGGTCCCTGTGGGTGAGAGCAACAGCAGTCTCTTCATCCGTCCCCTTAGGGAATCATTAGCCACGGAAGAGCCAGGCCTAAGCTCTGTCCTGAAAGAAAATGACTTGTTTTATTAAGCAAGGACAGAGTGGTATTTTCTTTTGTGAATTTCAGTCTTGGGAAATCCTGACTAGATCTGAATCATGAATCCAACATTTCTCCAAGACAGTTCAGTCACCTTTGTGGTTAGGATGAGGGTGGCAAACCCGGGAACAAAACAGACATTCAATCGATCCACTGTTTCAAAGGCACACTTAGGTTTGGCACTCTGCTAGGCGCCCAGAATATAAACATGAGTAAGAATGCCTTCATCGGGTCTACATAGATGACCTCTGAAAGGGGGTGCCGGAAAGGGCTGGTAACACAGATGGCCTGTGGACAGGTAGGATACCAGCTTGGGAGGGAGAGTGACGACCTGGTACCTGCAAGCCATTTATGCTTTAGAACTTTGACTTTGTAGGCTCATACATGTCACCTATGCAGTGATTCCCAGTGTAGTGTTTTATAAAAAAGAAAAGGAAGCCAGGGATATGTTTGGTGGAGTCGCGGTATGGTGCCTCTGCGGGCCCATGCTGAGACATCTCCCCCCCCCCACCAGGTACCAGCCACACGACAGATATAGTATGGAATAGAGTTTATTTAGGGCAAGGGAAGGGAGTAGAGACAGAGAGAGAAGAGGAGTAGAGGCCGGCCATGAACACGTGGAGAGAGGGGGGAGAGGAACGGGAAGAGAAGGGGCAGAGAGGGGAGGGTAAGAGAGTAAGAGGGCAAGAGAGAGAGGAGGGGGCAAGCAGCCCCTTTTATAGTGAGTCAGGCCTACCTGACTGTTGTCAAGTAATTGTTGGGTGGAACCTAGACAAAATGCTAACACACAACTTCACGCACACACACAAAAAAAAAAAAGAAAGAAAGAAAGAAAGAAAGAAAGAAAGAAAGAAAGAAAGAAAGAAAGAAAGAAAACGAAGGAAAGATGCTTATGTAAATATGTAAGAAAGATGTTTTATTGTTTGTTTTTTCCCCTCTGTCCCTCCCTCCCTTCCTTCTTTCCCTTCTTCCTGTCTTCCCTTCTTCCATCTTTCTTTCCTTTAATATTTTTCTTGCTTTTTATTCCTAAATAAGATCTTACTTTATCCCAGGCTTGTTTAGAACTCACAATGTAGTGAAAGCTGACCTTGAGCGTGTGGGAGTGAGTTTTGTCTAAGTTTCCCAAAAAAGCATTCTTTAGGTATTGGGGCTGTTGACAATGGAAGAGACAAGGTATAGACTGAATTGACGGTTTCTCTTCCTGGCTTGGGCCAGAATCCTGGTTTTAGCCAGGACAGTTATTTTCAAGTGTTTTTGTTTTTCCAAAGTCTTAGGAAGGAAATGAAATAAAAGTTTTGTCTTCTAGCCAAAAATGCCAAGGCAAGTGAGACCTGCCTAAGGCAGAGGAGGTGTCCTTCCACAAGTTTGGGCTTCTTTCCTCGTTTACATTTATTTATTTTTATTTCATATGTATTTATGTGAGGGTGTGTGTCTGTGTGAGTGCTTATGTGCCACAACTTGTATGTATAAGCCGAGAACAACTTTTAAGAGTTGGCTCTCTTCTTCTGTCATATGGGTCCTGGGCATCAGACAGGTTGTCAAGTTTAATAACAAGTAATCTTAGCCACTGAACCATCTCAAGCTGGAGGCTTGAATTTCTTACCCTGCCCTTCACCTTGTCCTGAGCAAAGGCATGAAATGAATTTCTCAGAAGAAAAACACCCTCTGTTAAAGATTCCAGAGCCTGATTGACTGATTAGAGATTCATGGTTGTGGAGTTGGGATGTTGCAGATACAGAGCTAAACTATCATGGGCTATCATTAGCCTCCTTCAGAGCCATTCTTTGCCGGCTTGTCTATCTGACTTAATATACATGTGACTATCATGTGGTAACTTTGGGAATGTACTGACAACTATCTCTCCTAAGCCAAAGGCTAAGAATACCATCAAATAACATGAGGCCTACAGCAGAGATTACCCCCAGTTTGGTGTAACCACCTGCCTGATGTTTCCACCAATGTATTGAAAGATTATGACTTCTTTTGCTACTATAAAACCTTCTTAACATGCTTACCTCAGTTGTGTTTGAAATGCCCTGAAGCTGTATTCCCTCATAAGCTCTTATTTTTTTATTTTTATTTATTTATTTATTTATTTATTTATTTATTTATTTATTTATTTATTTTTTGGTTTTTCGAGACAGGGTTTCTCTGTGTAGTCCTGGCTGTCCTTGAACTCACTCTGTAAACCAGGCTGGCCTCGAACTCAGAAATCTACCTGCCTCTGCCTCCCAAGTACTGAGATTAAAGGCAAGCACCACCACTGCCCGGGTATAAACTCTTAATTCTCTTTGAGGTAAGAGCTGTTTTTGCTTGTCACAGGTAATAGCCATTCACCTTGTACACACATACCGGCCTTGGCCCTGCCCTTGGCATAGAGAAATGTTTCCCAACAGGCTCTAGTCAGGTGATCTCAGGTCAACACCACCTGCTTGCTCTTGCCTAAACCTGCTGATAGGAATTTGCAGTCCTGAGAAGACAGTTAAGAAGTTAGTCACTAGTGGGCTTCAGGAGGAAACACAGTCCACAGAGGGCAATTCATGCAGTGGGTACCCTGAAGTTTACTTTATACAGAGGTTCTTGGCACAACACTAGACTAAGACCATGAAAATGCCTTAGATTTCATGTAGGCTATAAAAACACTCAGCGGAGTATGCTGGCTGTGATTTGCACTGAGGAAAGTGAGCCCCAGAAAGACAAACAGTACGTGGTGGTGCCTGGAATGAAAATCATACTGTGCTTACAAGCCCATAACCACTCGGCTGGAAAGGTATTAATTTACTCACTCTCTTCTATTGGCTCCCATAAAGTGAATATTAATATTATCCTAAGCCAACCATATTTAGGAAAGGAAATGCAGTGCCAAAAAAATAACTTACAATGTCCCAAAGCTAAATATAAAATGTTTTTGCTATTATCTCTTGGTTGGGGCTCTTTTAGGCCAGGGCTTCCCACCAAGACCTGTAACCACGGAATACACAGGACTAATCCATTTGAGCAGAGAGGATCCCAGTTTTGTGGGATCCAAGTCAGGACTCTACTAGGATCTGCTAACAGGGAAAGGTAAACTTATAAATGGCAGCAAACACCTTAGAGCAGGTCCTGGATCTAAGAAATTCAGAGAATCTCCTTCCAGTTTGCCATGCTGATCATAACACTTAAGAGGCAGAAACAGGAGGACTGCTGCAAATTTGAGGCCAGCCTAGTACATATAGTGAGTTCTAGGCTAGCGTGCCATAGTGTGAGACCCCCATTTCAGAAAACAAAACAGGAGACTGGAGAAATGGTTCCGTGGTTAATATTACTTGCTCTCTCAGAGGACCTGAGTTTGGTTCCGGGTACCCATAAGATGACTCACAAACATCTGTAACTCCAGATCCCAAGTTTCAGAGGATCTGATGACCAGCCTAAGCACTAGGCATGAACATGGTATACATACATACACATGGGCAAAACACCCATACACATGAAGTAAATAAATAAATTTTAAAAATTAAAAACCTAACGACTACAACCAGCACCAAAACCCCAGTGATGAGGATGGCCTCAGTAGGCAAAGTGTTTTCCATGCAAGCATCTGAGGTTGGATCTCCAGCATCAACAGGAAAGCCCAGGGACAGTGGCATGTCCTGGGTGGGTGTACTGGCTAGTTTTGTGTGTCAACTTGACACAAGCTGAAGTTATCACAGAGAAAGGAGTTTCAGTTGAGAAAATGCCTCCATGAGATTCAGTGGTAAGGCATTTCCTCAATTAGTGATCAAGGGGGGAGGGCCCCTTGTGAGTGGTACTATCTGTGGGCTGGTAGTCTTGGGTTCTATAAGAAAGCAGGCTGAGCAAGCCAGGAGAAGCAAGCAAGCCAGTAAGTTACAACCCTCCATGGCCTCTGCATCAGCTCCTGCTTCCTGACTTGCTTGAGTTCCAGTCCTGACTTCCTTTGGTGATGAACAGCAGCATGGAAGTGTAAACTGAATAAACCCTTTCCTCCCCAACTTGCATCTTGGTCATGATGTTTGTGCAGGAACAGAAACCCAGACTAAGACAGTGGGTTAGAGATGGACAGATCCCAGGGTCTTGCTGGCCAGCCAGTCAAGCTGAAATGGTGGGCTCCAGGATCAATACGAGATCTTGTCTCAAAAATTATGAAGCACGCCGGCAGTTGTGGCACACGCCTTTAATCCCAGCACTCGGGAGGCAGAGGCAGGTGGATTTCTGAGTTCGAGGCCAGCCTGCTCTACAGAGTGAGTTCCAGGACAGCCAGGGCTACACAGAGAAACCCTGTCTCGAAAAACCAAAAAAAAAAAAAAACCAAAAAAAAAAAAAACCAAAAAAAAGAAAACAAAAAGAAAGAAAGAAAGAAAGAAAAACCAAAAAAAGAAAAAAAAAGCTATACAAAAAAAAATTTCCTTCTAGTTTATTTATTATTCCTGGGGAAAAGGAAATTACAGGGACATACAGGCCTAGGAACGAGCATTTTACAGCCATGCTATTTAGGGACTGGCCTCTTCCAAAGGATCCAGGTTCAATTCCTAATACCCACACAGTTACTAAATGAACTCCAGTTCCAGGGTGAATGGACATCCTTCTCTGGCCTTCATGGGCACTACATGTATGCACTGCACTGACATACACACAGGCAAAACATCGATACACATATCATCAACCAATCACTGAATGAATGAATAAATACTGTGCCTAGAAAGGAGGAGACTGCTCTGCTAATCCCCCAAGACATACTTTCTTTTCAATCACTTCACTGACTTCTTATTGTTGAGATCAGGAGCAAAGTATTCTCCTGCCAAAACCTGGCTGGTTCTGTGTTGGGCTTGGCTGGCCAGGCATCTGCTCACCTCCCATTACAGCAGACTCTGTCCTTAACAGTGTATAGACCCCCAGTAGTCACTTGTCATCCCTTGGGCATCCCTACTTTTCCTCTGCCTGGAACACTCTTCTTTCTCTGCTTTCCCGACCTCTGCTCTTCCACTTTTACCAGCTCTGGGTAGCCCCTACTCGTCTGCCATTTGTACCTTCCAACCAATTGCTCTACATTCAGTTTATTCTGTGGGACCACATTTTTTTTTCTTTTTCTTTTTTTTTTTTTTTTTTTTTTTTTTTTTGGTTTTTTCGAGACAAGAGTTTCTCTGTGTAGCCTTGGCTGTCCTGGAACTCACTCTGTAGAGCAGGCTGGCCTCGAACTCAGAAATCCACCTGCCTCTGCCTCCCAAGTGCTGGGA
>CM052722.1:85597962-85615142 GCA_028551405.1 Uromys caudimaculatus | reverse complement strand
GCCTGGCTAGAAACCCTGTCTTGAAAAACCAAAAAAAAAAAAAAAAAAAAAAAAAAAAAAGAATTACAGGCCAACCACCTTGCCTGGCTTTCACATTACAATACATTTTATGGCTCATGCCTGACAGGTCACCTTGAAGTTCTCCCAGAACTCTTTTGATAAGCCAGATAGTGCAGAGCACATTCTTTCACCTTGCTACAACTCAGTTTTATCAACTATGAAATGGAGCAAATAATACCACCTACGTAGCTGGGCTGGTGAACTGGATTCATGTAAACTGTGCTTAGTGCAATACCTGACATGGGAGACGTCAAAATAATGGGCATGATCTTGAGTCTGTAGCTTGAGAGGAATCCCTGGTATGTAGTTGTAGCAATTATTTCATCACCAGAAGCGCATTCTCTTCAATCTGTCTGGTTCTAGAAACCCTGGAAAGAACTCTAGCCCCATTTAAGAAATAAGCTGGATGTGCTGGGATATGCCTATATTCCACTCAGCACTCAGAAGGCTGAATAGCATAATCACAAAGATTGCCAGTTTGGAATTAACCTGGGGTACATAGCAAGAGCTTGTCCCAATCAACCAACTAATCAATCAATTGATCTACTAATATAAATTCACCTTAGCAGGGAGAAAAAAGATGCTTTCTTAGATGTAATTCACACACACACACGCACAAATTATTATCCCCTGACCTTCATTTCTAGAGTGAAGCTACTTACTACAAGGTCTTTTAAATGTTTAAAATTTTTTTGCAATGCATTGAACATTGGCTTTGAGCTGGCAGGGCAAGCACTCTACCCACTGAGCTACACTCCCTTACAGCTTTACAGCTCAGTTGTTTTTTTTTTTTTTTCATTTAATGGACTCCTGAACTCTGGACTTACTTGCAAAAGTGAAAGGAGATTATTGCCTTTAAAGGTCTCAGGGGGTTGTCTATTCTCAGCAGTTTCTTTCTCTTGGGAGGAGTGAAATCACAGGATTGGGCAATCAGGCAAAGGCCTCACAGATTCCTTGAAATCCTGCTAGAGCAAAGGGAGTGACAAAGGCCCTGGCGACTGCACTGACTTGGCTGGCTGAGCAGTACCGACTGCCTGGAGACAGGCAGTATATAATTTTGGCCTTTGCTCCCTTTCATAATCAGTGTTGTAAAATAAAAGCGCATGTGCCCGCTGTCCGGTCCATTCCAGGAGTGTCGTTTTCTTCCTTTACAACTTTTGTCTGATTCACTCTCTGTCCAATACATGTGGAATTTTCTAGAGACTGGTTTCAAAAAAATGTGCAGATTGGACTATGGACATAGCTTAGAAGAATTCTTGCCTAGACTACACAAAAACACTAAGTGTATCTCCAGCACTGCAGGAAAATTAAAATGTGCAGATGAAGAATACATCATTTATGCCAGACTCCCATCAGTGACATGAAAATTAAATATCTTGAGAAAGCTATTACCCATTTTAATAGCATAAAATTGTACAGAAGCTTGGCCGTACAACCTAGTTATGTAGCATGTGCCTGAGACCTCGGTTCTGCTTCCCAGCATAGATATAGATAGATGATAGATAGACAGATAGATAGATAGATAGATAGATAGATAGATAGATAGATAGAGACAAATGAGCAAAGACAACAAAAATAAAAAGTTGCTCAGAATAGGTCTCTAGCATTATTCTAAGAACTTTCTACATATTAATCCTGTTAACGTGTTTTTCCCCTGAGGTAGATTCTATTATTCTTGCATTTCAGATGGAGAAACTGCGGCAGAAAAAGCAGCTAGGTAAAAGATGACTATCAAGTGAAACACTGTCGCAGTTGAAAAGTCCAAAAGCTTGTGAGCAGTCCTGAACAGGAAGCTTATGAATGGTGTGTTCTGCTCTGGGAAAGAACAAGTAATAAGGAAGTCCCAAGCTTAGATCTGCCACTGCCCTGGTATACTGCGCTGGCTGGAAACCACTGCATCTCCTCCAACTCTACAGCAGGAATGGATTCAGGGTTTACGGAAATATTAGCTTATGGAATTTAGAGCCTGTTTTTAAAAGCCTGTGAAAAGTTTACCTAACTATTGGAACAAATGAATGCATCGAGGGTCCGTTTCGAAGGCTTGGAAGGGGCCCGTGCAAGGGATGCCTGTGAGGAGGATGCAGCCTTAGCAACGTCTCTTCTGCCTGTGTGGCAGCTAACATGTCTCCCTTCTCCTCAGCCGGCCATTGGCGCTCACTCAGACAGAAGAGTTCTCTTTTCACTCCTGAACACGGGGGCCCTTGGAATTTGACCTCTGAGGAGCTATTTAAAAGAGACTTTGCTCTGGATATGTCCATTCTGGGAGTAAAAACAGAGGCAGTGAAATGCTTTTTCATGCAATCAGGTTTTAAATCTCACAGTACTAAATGTATTCCCTGGGTAGGCAAATGACCTAAGGGGATAGACTCCTCCTCCCCAACCCCAGGATGGATGTTCAAGACCGGCTTCCGTTGCTGGCTCTGTTGACAGTCATGGGGAAAACCACAGATTAATAGGCTCCTTTAATTCAACTCAGTTTTGTCTCTGAAAGGGTCCAGTGAAAGAACCACCCAATCTGTCATTTTAACGGTGTTTATAGCTGTTGCTGGTATACGGAAGGCTCTTTTGAGCAGTTGGCTAAGAGGGGCATCATGCCTCTGACCTTGTTCACCTGCACACACAGCAAATAATGGCCAAAATATTAGGAAAGCGCCTCCAAACATTTGGAGTGTAACACAAGGCATCCCCAAATTGCAGCATGCAGTATTTGTTTAAATAAATTTCAACCTGTACACAGAAGTGCGCATTACACATAATAGGAAGAGGCTTTGAAAAGACAGATGTTAATTATTTGGAGGTAAATCGGATCACCTTCTACCTACAACCCTGAGCTGTACTTTCGTGCCTTTGCTTCTTGGTCCTGAAATTAATGTAAATCTTTACATTTGTAATTTTGCTTGCCAACACCAACCCACCCACACAATCTGTAAATGACTGTCCTGAGTCAGAAACAACGCAGTTACACTGGTGTTAGGTATTTTCAAATGTGTTCTGAAGGATTAAATCACCTAATCCAAGTCCTTTCATTGCTTCTGCATTTTCTGTATATATATAAAAAAAAAAAAAAATGATGGAGCTGGAGGATGTCTACCCTGGAAGGGACTTTAGAATTTGTCCTCTCCCCAGATTCAATCTTTCATGGATGACAAACCAAAGCTCTGATGTTACATATAGTTTGGGGATTTGTCCCCTGGTTGTTCAGTGTTCATGGTTAAAACACCAAAGGAAAGTAGTAGTTTGGGGTATTAATAAACGGCCACACTCGGTAAACCTTGCTTAGGGTCTAGAAGCTACCTCTTCCCTGCCCTCCTGCCTCCGACAACATCTGTGAGTCTTGGCTCTGGCTTAATGACACTCTTCTCAGAAAAAAAATCATGACATTTAAAAATTCAGCTGGTGAGAATATAGTTCCGATAAATCAGCTACTGTTGTATCAATCAATTTGAAGAGGATAGAGATAGATCAGAATTTGAAAGGCAACTTACAAATGCCATATCCACAAATATCAAAGGAGAAATAGAATGCACCCTAGTAACACGGATGCTCGAAAAGCCATTGCACATTACATCAATACTTTGAAAATATTTTCTTCTCCTCCCAAAGTATCCGAAACAGTTGAGGAGACTGAATGGACTTCCCGGAGGAGTCTCCGGGAAGTGCCAGCAATGGTCCTTGTTTACAAGAATTTACGTTGCTGTTTAGGTTTAAAAAAAACCAAACTTTCAAATGAATAAACCCATAGTCTAGGACATCTGCATCTCTTTTAATACAAAAATAATGGCTTAAATGACTTACCCTCCACGACAGCTGCCCCTCTGGGAAGGCACCCCTTGTTTCTTTTCCCAGCGGTCTGGAGCACCCACAGCACACTGCTTCCAGAGACAGAGTGGAGAGGCCCTCTGGAATAGGGAGCGCGCTGTGTACAAGCTGACCTGTATTCTGGCTCTCTCACCTGAAATCAGGCTCCGAAGATCCTGTTATGAATTGAATAGTAACAAAACAACAGCATAAATTAGAGTGTTGCTAAGATTGTGTACCATCAACGTTTCCATGAGCCTAATGGAAGTAATGAATTCTATAGCACTATCCTGCACAGCTTGGAAAGATTAAAATCACTTTGTCTTTAAATTAAATTTCAAAAATCATTGAACAAGAATAGCAACAACAACAGAAACCTCCACCTCATCTGTGTCAGCCACCCAATGACTGGGTGCTTTCTGGTCATTAATGCCCAGTCCTACGTTTATTTTAATAGCTGGCAGCTCAGTGAGCACACATCTATTGTAATAACCATAAAGGGGGCTTGGGTCCTCTTGTATTGTGTTTGAAACCCTAAGTGGAGAGCCTCTTGTTCCCTTTCAGGAACAAAATCTGTCACTGAAAAGCCTGGGCTGAAGTTTATTTTATATCAGTGCTACACAATATGGTATGTCTAGTTTTCTTTTAAGGTGGACTTGAATTTATTAATAAATACTGCTGTACTTTGTTCACTAGAAATGGGTGCTCAATAACAAAATAAAACCTCATATTTGGGATGTTGATTAGACACCAGGTATCATACCTACTACTGACCAGGCTTCTTTATCCTCATAACCCCCCCCCCCCCCAAGAAATATGGCTAGCATCATTATCTTGCCATTTTACCAGTGAGATGACTGAGGTTCTTGGAGAGTAACTGACTTGCCTGAGGTCATACAGTATGACAATTCAGCTACTTCTGATCATAGCATTCTCAACTACCTCCTGATGATCACAGGTACCATTTAGGGAGTTCTTATTATGTATGTTCTGCAGCATCTGGTCCACATAAATCAATTTTGCCTTTGCAACTACCCTCTGAAACAGGTGTCATTATCCTCATGGTATACATAAGACAAATGGAAGCTTAGAGTAACTAAGAAACTCACTGAACCCAGAGTCAGATTTTAGCCCAGGTCTCTGTGATACTTTAAAATTGCTTTAAAAATACTTCCCTCCCAGGTAGATTTCTGAGTTCAACGCCAGCCTGGTCTATAGAGTGAGTTCCAGGACAGCCAGGGCTACACAGAGAAACCCTGTCTCGAAAAACCAAAAACCAAAAACCAAACAAACAAAAAACCCTTCCCTCCAGGGGCTGGAAGGATGGCTCAGTGGTTAAGAGCACTGACTACTCCTTCAGAGGTCCTGAGTTCAATTCCCAGCAACCACATGGTGGCTCACAACCATCTGTAATGGGATCCAATGCCCCCTTCTGCTATGTCTGAAGACAGCAACACTGTATTCACATACATTGAATAAATAATTTAAAAAACTTCTCTCCAGAAACATCTCATATGGTGATCTTTTCTATCTTTGCCTGAACAAAGAACGACCACTGAAGATGAATGAATTGAGGCAAAGCAACCCCGAGTGCAAGTTTCACACAGGAGAGAATGCTGTTGTTACCTCCTTGTCAATACAGAGCTCTAAGATATCCCGTTACTTGGGTGCTTAGCCAGTCAGTGCACAGCACCTCCCAGGCATCATTAATTGATCCCACTATGTCTATGAACAGCCTTAACACACTCCAGTGAGCAGGATGTGTCCCCAAGCTTTATCTGTGCATGTGATCACCCATTCTACTTCCTATGCATATTGAGACTTGGCAGATACTTTATTCTTCATATAAATTTCATGGTACTAACGAAACCCTAATGAAGAGCTTCCAAATTTGCAATGCTGCCCTGTGGATCCCAAATAAAAGCTTATCCAATAGAAATGGGGACACTCTCCACTGACAGGCTGTGAGCATGTCAGGCAAGATACAGGTGGCTGTCATCCAGCACTCTCCATAATCTTGCCAGCCCTAATCCTCTGCTTTGACTGAGATTTAAAAATGGCTTGAGCCAGGTGAAGATGAAGGCAATTGGATGAGAAGGGAGAACTATAACTACCTTATATTAAAAAAATCATTTAAATGGGGGTGATATTCTAACATCATTTGAAAGAGAAAACAGGTAGGATACATTCTGGGAGCTCATGTAGCGGACAGGCTACAAGCAATGGACCAAAAATCTTCCAAATGGAGAGATGCTTATCCAAGTTATTTCTTGCAAAATGATTGCAGACGATTAGTTTTAAAAGTCCTTTCAGCCAGGTAATAGTGGTGCATACCTTCAATCCTGGCACTCAGGAGGCAGACACACACGGCTCTCTGAATTAGAGGCCAACCTGGTCTACAGAGTTCTCGGACAGCCAGGGCTGTTACGCAGAGAAACTTGAAAAAAGGTTCTTCACCTCAAGAGATACTGCCAGCCTCTATTCAAAGGCAGAGCTCCCTGCTGCTCACCCCCCCCCCCCAGCAGATTCTTATATGGAAACAAACAACAAACAAAACTGGTTTTGGATATTTTTATTTCTTCAATTTTTTATTATCAGGAGTGACTGAAATAAAAAATATAATTGAGTCCCATCATTATTGTCATTATGGAAATGGCTTTAAGAGAAAACTGGTCAGATGAATATTATTGCTTCCCACTTTTCAACTGGTAAATAGTTGCCATTGATAAAACAGACAAACCCAGAGAATCTGTCCAGAATGTTCAAGATATGGTATATTATACAACATGCCTGTTCTCAGGGAGAACACCTAGGACATAATTATGTGTACTTCTTGATCTCATCATACAAGACAAGTACAAAGGCACCACCCATGCCTCTGAGAACGTTGGACCATGCACCCTTGAAAAAAGCCTTGCTTCCTTCATCCCGAGCGATCTTCCGCCAGCAGTCAAGTGTGCCTGTATACATGATATCAGCTGCAAAGAATAAAGAAGAGCCAGTGAATGCCTCCAAAATCCTAACACTAAAGGAAACAGAGCCCCACCTTTAAAAAGTAATAACATTTTTTGCCATGCTAAGGATGGAACCTTAGGCCTTGTGTATGCTAAGAAAGCCACTACTGAGCTACTTAATGGCAGTTTTAACCCCAGCATTTACACATCAGCAGAGGCATTAGGTATTAATGTGACTGGAGAACAGGGACAACCTCTTAATAGAATTTAAGCACCCCATGTCATAGGCATCTAAAGGGCTGTTTGCTCACAGGTACTTGTGTGGTCAACATGGAGGCTGCCCCTGTTATCCCTTCATAGCCTACAGCATTTTTATGACACTGGAGATTGAATATAGGGCCGTGAGTATGGTGGCTAGAACTATCACTGAGCTGTATCTCTAGCCCCAGACTGCAGTTATTAAAGGCAGCCGCCCACTCATTTGTGGCCATAACTTGCTCTACTCCCGTGGACTTTTTATCTTACACTCAAGCAGAACTTACTTCCTTTGCGTCCCGACTGCATCATCATACGACGGCGAACCGTGTCAAAGGGATAGGAAGTCAGGCCAGCAACAGCAGTGACAGACTGTGCAATCATCCAGCTGATGAAGATGTGAGTATTCTTGGGATCCGGGAGCATTCCTGAAAATAAGAGATTTTTTAAAAAAAATCAAAATGTAGTTTTGCTAACCTATTTTCTACACCCAACCAACCATGAGCTTCACATTGGAAGAATTTGGCTTCTTTCAGCAATTAAAAACAAAGTGAGTGTTGGGCTTATGTTAGGTTGATACAAGGATCTTGCTACCCTGTCTCAAAAAATATAACCAAAACAAAACAATAAAAACCCACCTAGTTTTAGCACTTTGCTTAGGGAAACTGAGGCAAGAGGACCTTAAATCTAAGGTCAGCCCAAGCTACATTAAAAACCTTATCTAAAGAAACAAATCAAGAACTGGGTATGGTGGTGGATGACTTCAGTTCCAGCACCCAGGAGGCAGAGGCAGGTGGATGGCTGTGAATGGGAAGCCTGGTCTACATACTGAGTGAAAAAAAAAAAAAAACCCAGGGCTTGGGAATACAGCTCAGCGCTGGCTTCTGCACAAGGCCCTAGGCTGAGTTCCTAGAACTGCAAATAAGTACCCAAAGCTCCCTTAGCTAAGCATATAGCAAACTTACCCTTTGCAGTGTCATAGATACCGAAGTAGGCAGCTCGGTAGATGATAATGCCCTGTACTGACACATTAAAGCCTTGGTACAGGCCCTTAATCCCATCAGATTTGTAGATCTTAACTAGGCAGTCACCAAGGCCTTTGAATTCCCTTTCAGCTCCAGCTTTGCCCACATCAGCTGCTAGACGGGTACGGGCAAAATCAAGAGGGTACACAAAGCACAAGGATGTGGCCCCAGCGGCACCACCTGATGCCAGGTTCCCTGCAAAGTAACGCCAAAACTGGGTCCTCTTGTCCACACCACCCAGAAAGATCTGCTTGTATTTATCTTTGAAGGCAAAGTTGAGAGCCTGGGTGGGGAAGTATCTGATGACATTGGCCAGGTTACCACGCCAGAAGGACAGGACTCCCTGTTCCTTGGGGATACGAACCACGCAGTCTATAATGCCCTTGTATTGCTTATCTGCCGTGATTTGCTTGCTGGCATGCTGTACCTGAGGGATAGGAAGAAGGAAATAGGGACAGTTACAACCAGAGAAGGGGAAAAGGGAAGAACATACATAGAATCTTTAAGGTTGGTTCCCCTTTCTCCAAATCTAGCTTTCAGAATCACATGACCCAGACAATTCTAACTGGTGACACTATTAGGGGGAAAGGGGGGTGTTTAAGAACTGAGCTGCACCATCAGCGGTAGTAAGCCTCTACCTCTGTGAGTGAGACACCCTCAAGTGTACCTATGACCTTTAGACCAGAAAGAAAGGTCATTCCTTCCAGGTCAGGTTCAGAGGCATTAGGGTGGGACCTGCATAGGACACGGTCACCTTGGTGACCACAGTCAACTCAGGTCTCCTGAGCTGCTCCCTTTCCGCCCCACCCCCACTCTTGTCGGGAGGGGTGGTGGTGACGACTAAACTCTCGCCCGCGAGCGCCCCCTAGAGGCAGTGCGCGGCGAGCGCGCGGCAGGAAGGCTGGCGAGGGGCTGCGCGGGGACGGACGTAGCCGGCACATGCTCTTCCCGGCGTCCACTTCCGGCCTGCCGGCCGGCGAGTCTATACCGCGTTGTTCGCCGGCTGCGTGGCCGCGGAACCGGTCCGCGTGGCCGGCCCAAAGCTGTAATCTCCTTGCCGTGACCTTGAGGTTTTCGGTAAGGCCAGGTGCTCTGTTTTCCAGCACCTGCTTTCAGGCCTATTGCCCCTGACTCTAAATCCGGGCTAGACAGAGCCTCTCGGGCAACTCCATCCTAGTTCTCTGTGCTGGGGATGGCCCCGAGCACCTCAGCTCCTTCTGGCCCCGACCACTTGCGACACTCAAACTCCAGGTCCTTAAAGGCGCCTTCCTCCGGGTTCCTTTATATCTGACACTGTGGCTAGGCCCGACCTTCACCTTGCCCCCAATTTAAAGACTGAGCCCCACTTTCCCACTAGGGTACCCCCTTTCTGTGAAGATCCTTTACTTCCTGCCTGGGCCCCTCGATCTCAGAACGTACCTGCAGCAGCAGCTTGACCCGCTCGATGGGTGCTACCGCCGTCTTGGAGATGGCCGCGGCCACTCCACCGGCCAAGAAGTCCTTGGCGAAGGACACAGCGGCATCTGTCATGTTGAAAGCAAAAAAGAAGAGGCAGGCGAGTGCAGGACAGGACTGGGTTGACAACCGGCTTTGACTCCCGGACTCTGGGGCGGAGCAAAGCAAATGGCCGACTTATATAGCGGCAGCCGGGCGCTGAGCTGCCGGCGTAAGGGGCGGGCCGAGGCGGGCACCCAGTACAGGAGCCCGGAATGGCAGAACTGCTGAGTGACTCGGGACACGCGGGAGGAGCCTGGGAGGTCGCCCTCCCAGCCTCGCCTGCCCTTGGCACCTGATCAGGCCAGAGTAAGGGACGGCCGCAAGGAGTACCTACAACTGGGGACCTGGACCATGAGAAGGGTCAAGGAATAGGGAGGAAGGGTAAAGATAAGTGTGTCCAAACGACAAAACAAACAAACAAAAAAACAAAAAAACAAAAAAACAACAAGAAAAACCAACCCAGGCCCAGGGTGAAGACGATTCGGACAGACAAAACCTCCCCAAACTTAAGGAATCTAGATAAATATCTAATGGTCTATTAAGCTACTTCATTCAAACACACTTAAGGCCTGCAGTCTACTCACCCATTTTTGTAAAGAAAATTAATTGTAGAACCAGGACTGGAATTACAGTGAGGCACATGAATCAAGGTCTGTTAGTACAGCATGGGATCCCTGTCTGTTAAGTTCTTAACATTCACAATCCAAGGATTTTTGCATTGGTTTTGAGTTTTTAAAAACATCACATTTATACATGAAATTCATTTATCTTGGTTGCTGAGTTGTTCTGTGTCAAGTTCTGTGAAAGTCACCATAGACCTGGCACTACTTTGAAGCTTTGTCTTCAGAGCCAGAGAAAACCTAGGTACCAGCAGGGTGCGATCCTGTCAGCATGCCCCAGACTGGTTTGCAAATAGCTTTCAGGGAATTGGCCTAGGAAAGTTCAAAGGACTGGACTCAAGGTGAAGAAATAATTTTAACTGGAAGCCAACTAGAGAGCATCCAGAAGGATAAGAGGTTTAAAAAGGTTAAGATTGCAGTTGGCAGATGACTCTTCAGACACCAAGTAAAGTGCTCTTGGATTGTTAGATTGCTGATCTTCCACTGGAGTGGCAATGGACCTGTGTTCCGTGAGCCCCTTAATCCTGAACTGAATAAATATTTGCTACAAATGACCTTAAGATCAGGAGTCCCTCATGTTCAGGAGGGGAGCAGATAATGTGATCACAAAATTGCTTTCTAAATAACCAGTGTTTATTTTATAGAAATAAAGTCAGCAGTTGAAAACTTAGCTGCATCTGACCCTTAGGTGTCCAACCTCCAAAATTCCCAAAGGCAAAATACCAGCGTGCCTGTCCAAGCTTAAGACACAGTGGATGTTTTAGTTAGGACTTCTTCTATTTCTGTGATAAAACACACTGGTCTACAGAGTGAGTTCCAGGACAGCCTGGGCTACAGAGTGAGTTCCAGGACAGCCAGGGCTACACAGAGAAACCCTGTCTCGAAAAACCAAAACAAACAAACAAAAAAATCATTTGGTTAGAGCTGTGTGGGTTTATTTTGGGTTCCTCTATTCTATTCCATTGGTTTATGTGCCTGTTTTTATTCCAATACCATGGTGGTTTTTCAATTTTTATTTGTGTGTGTATTTATTTCTATGGTGGCTCTGCAACTTGAAATCTGGCATTGGGATCCCTCCAGTCTTTACTTTTCTATTCAGGATTGCTTTAGGCACTTGGAATCTTTTGGACACCCATGTGAATTCTAGAATTTTTTTCCTTGCTATTTCTTGGAAGAAATGCTACATGGATCTTTATAGCAATTGCTTTGAATCTGTAGGTTGGTTTTGTGATATAGCTGCCTTTACAATGTTAATCTTGGTTGTCTGTAGCCTGGGGGGTGTCTTTCTGTCTTCTAAGGCCTTTAAAAATGCCGTTGGCATTTGAAAAGTTTGATTATAGTAGTTTTCTCTTCCTTGGTTACATTTCTTCCTAGGTATGCATGCACTCTGTGCATTTGGAAAAGGAGGCCAGAGATTGGTGTTGGGTTGATTTTCACCTTTTATATTGAGGCAGGGTCTCATATGAACCAAGAGCTCACTGATTGGGCTAGTCTACTTAGGACTCCTGTGTCTGTTTCCTGAGTGCAACATTTATGTGGGTCATGGGGATCACAACTCTAGTCCTTATGCTTGTTTGAAAAGCAATTTACCTCTGTCTTAAAAAACCAAAAAAAAAAAAAAAGAAAAAAGAAAAGAAAAGAAAAGCAATTTACCCACTGAACTATCTTTATATTTTCGAAGCTATTGCCAGTGGGATCTCTTGACCCTGAGTTCTTAGGAAGTTTGTTATTATTATATAGGAAAGTAATAACAAACTTCCTTCCTTCCTTTCTTTCATGTGTGGTGTGTGTGTACCCATGTATGTGTGAAAGGTGCATGTATGTGCACATGCATGTGGAGGTCTGAACTTGACTTGTCTTCCTGCATTTATTTATTTATTTATTTATTTATTTATTTATTTATTTATTTATTTATTTATTTTTTCGAGACAGGGTTTCTCTGTGTAGCCCTGGCTATCCTGGAACTCACTCTGTAGACCAGGCTGGCCTTGAACTCAGAAATCCGCCTGCCTCTGCCTCCCGAGTGCTGGGATTAAAGGCCTGCGCCACCACCGCCCAGCGCATTTCTTATATATTGATACAAGGTCTTTAACTTGAATCCAGAGCTCCATGACATGGCTAGTCTAACTGACCAGTTTGCTCTAGAGGTTATCCTGTCTCTGCCTCCTACAAGGTGCAGGTGGGTTGCAGCACCCACTAAACTCTAGTGCCCCCAAAGCTACAAGCTTTTGTTTATTGACTTTGTGTCCTGAAACTTTGTTGCTAGTGTAAGAACTTTCTGGTGAGGTCTTCAGAGTCTTAAGTATCGGGCACTATGATCAGCAATAGGGATGAATTGACATCTTCCTAAGGAGCATCTTTGAATCCAGCCTTGTTAATCCTAAGGGAACTCTTTGGTACATATTTGTGAGATGCTACAGTGTTTCTTTACTAGCTGATTGTATCAGTGATTCGGGTTTAGAAATGACCATCCTGAGAATGTCAGTAGTAAGGTATATCATGTGAAAGCACAGTCACTGCTCCACTGAAACAACAGCTAAAGCAAGGTTGCCTGAATGCCAGTGCTGGGGACCAAATCCTGGACTTCATGCACACTAGGCACTAGAGTGAATCTTATTTGAAGCATGTGCGTTTTATATTTTTCCTTTCCCTCCCTTCTTTTCTTTTCTCTTCTCTTCCCCTTCCCTTGTCCTTCCTTCCTTCCTTCCTTCCTTCCTTCCTTCCTTCCTTCCTTCCTTCCTTCCTTCCTTCCTTCCTTCCTTCCTTCCTTCCTTCCTTCCTTCCTTTCTGAAACAGGGTCTTACCATATAACTGCTGGTCTGGTAGTTACCCTGTAAATCAGGCTGACCTGAACTCACAGAGACCAATCTGCCTCTGCCTCTGCCTCTGCCTCTCTGCCTCTGCCTCTCTGCCTCTGCCTCTCTGCCTCTGCCTCTGCCTCTCTGCCTCTCTGCCTCTGCCTCTCTGCCTCTGCCTCTGCCTCTGCCTCTGCCTCTGCCTCTGCCTCCCAAGTACTGGATTAAAGACAAGTACCACCACACCTGGCTGACCGACTTAAAAATAATTCATTCATTCACTCATTCATTCATTATGTGTATGTATACTTGTGTGTGTTTATGTGCAGCATATGTGTGTGAGTGTGCAGGTGCCCACAGAGTTCATAAGAGGACATCAGATTTCCTGGAATTGAAGTTATAGGCGGTGTGAGCTGCCTGAAGTAGGTGGGTGCTGGGAGCTGAACCTAGCTCCTCTGTAACAGCTAGCTGCAAGTCCCCTAACTACTAAACAATCTTCGCAGCTCCAGTTTTTGCTTTTTATATAGTGCTGGGGCTGGAATTGGGGGCCCTGTAGATAGCAAGTAAGCATTCTATTATGGAGCTACATCTCTAGCCTTTTTTTAAAAAATTATTTATTTTATTTTTGGTTATTGCAAATGACAGGATTTCACCATTTGGATACCATAGCAACATTCCATTGTGTGTATGTGCTACATTTTCTTTGTCTACTTCTCGGGGCAATGGATATACAGGCTGTGTTAAAGGTTACTGTTGTAATACCTGAAATTAACCTGTAAGCCTTACCCGCCCAAGGACCAGGTAACTTCCTGGAATGCTGGGAGTTGTAGTTCTTGGAAAATAACAAAGCCTCATGGGAAAGTATGGTGGCTTATGGGTTTTGTCTATTTAAGTGCCTGCAACACGTGTCTCAGGGTCACTCAGCTGGGAAATTCCAGGGAGTGGTCCTGATCAAAGCCCACCTGTTAGTCAGTATTTAATATTTAATAAAGCTTGTTTCAAATTTGGCCACAAATGGAGGAATTGGTTTTTCTCTGGTGAATCTCAGGATTAATATTATGAATAGTACTGAAACGAACATGGGAAAGATGTCTCTTCAACATGCCAAATTGCATTTCTTTTGAATATATACCCACTAGTGAGATTGCTAAATTATATAATGCACCTGTCTTTTGAGGAATCTCTGAAGTTTCCCAGGGTGGAATTAATAATTTATATCCTCACCAATGACATGCAAGAATTCTCTTTTCGCCAGTTCCTTACCATAGCATGTTCTCTTTTGTCTTTCTGATAAGAGCAGTTAATTGTCTCACTGTGGTTTCAGTTTGCACTACCTTAATAACTAGTGATGTAGTTTTTTCATAATTATTGACCAATTTGCAAATCATCTTTTAGGAAATGTCTGGTTAGGTTTATTGCTGTAGCTTCTTGGCCTTTTGACTGAAAGCAAGTATTAGGTTTATTGCTCAACCTTCTCTTTCTTTCCCTCTCCTCTTCCCTCCCCTCCCCTCCCCTCCCCTTCTCTCCTATCCCCTCCCCTTCCCTTCCCTTTTCTTTTTTAAAAACAGGACTTCTCTTTTTTATTGGTTATTTTCTTTATTTACATTTCAAATGTTATCCCCTTTCCTGGTTTCCCCTCTGAAAACCCCCCATCCCCTCCCCCTCCCCCCTGCTTCTATGAGGGTGCTCCCCCACCCACCCAACCACTCCTGCCTCACTGCTCTAGCATTCCCTTAAATTGGGGGCATCAAGCCTTCCCAGGACCAAGGGGCTCCCCTCCCATTGATGCCTGACAAGGCCATCCTCTGCTACATATGTAACTGGAGCCATGGGTCCCTCCATGTGTACTCTTTGGTTGGTGGTTTAGTCCCTGGGAGCTCTGGGAGGTCTGGTTGGTTGATATTGTTGTTCTTCCTATGGGGTTGCAAACCCCTTCAGCTCCTTCAGTCCTTCCCCTAACTTCTCCATTGGGGACCCTGTGCTCAGTCCAATGGTTGGCTGCGAGCATCCGGTTCTGTATTTGTCAGGCTCTGGCAGAGCCTCTCAGGAGACAGCTATATTAGGCTTCCATCAGCAAGCACTTCCCGGCATCCACAATAGTGTCTGGGTTTGGTGACTGTCTATGGGATGGATCCCCAGGTGGGGCCGTCTCTGGATGGCCTTTCCTTCAGTCTCTGCTCCACTCTTTGTCCCTGTATTTCCTTTAGACAGGAACAATTCTGGGTTAAAATTTTGGAGATGGGTAGGTGGCCCCATCCCTCAACTGGGGGCCATGCCTAATTTAAAAACACAAAAACAAACAAACAAAAAACCCAAACAAACAAAAAACAAAAAACAGGGGTTCTCTGTGTTGACCTGGCTGTCTAGAACTCACTCTGTAGACCAGATTCAGAGATCTACCCGCCTCTGTCTCTTGAGTGCTGGGATAAAGGTGTGCTCCAACACTGCCTGGCTATTGCTCACTTTGTTTTTCTTTTTTTCTTTCTTTTTTTTTTTTGCTTTTTCGAGACAGGGTTTCTCTGTGTAGCCCTGGCTGTCCTGGAACTCACTCTGTAGACCAGGCTGGCCTCGAACTCAGAAATCTGCCTGGCTCTGCCTCCCAAGTGCTGAGATTAAAGGTGTGCGCCACCACTGCCCCGCTATTGCTCACTTTGTAACTGGGTTATTTTTGTTTCTGTTGAGATTAGGAGTTCCTTGTATTATGGATGTCAACCCACTCTCAAATGTATCAATTTTGCAAAGTTGGGAATTGAGCCTAGGGCCTCATGCATGCTAGGCAAGTGCTGTACTATATTCTCAGCCCCCTTATACAATTTTTGCAACATTTTTTTATAAATATGAAAGTTAAGACTTCAAAAGAAAAAGGTCAGGAATAAGAAGAGATCAAGAGAATAAAGAATAATACTAATGATAATGATTATATTGATGATTTATATTTGGCCAGTTCACTAAAAACTCATTCCTCCAGAGAGACACAGTGGAATGTTGGTAATTATTGTCTTTCTGGGAGCTCTGGAAAATACAAGTGTAATAAAGAAGCAGGAACTGAAGTTAAGGCACTGCCTATTAGGCCTGAAGGAAAGTAATAAAAACCACAAAGAAGCTCAAGCAGTACCTAGGGCCTTGGATATCTCTGTACAAACGCCTAGAATGGAGGTAATAAAATGAATGTAAATTTTTTTTTTTTTTGGTTTTGTTTTTGTTTTTTGGAGACAGGGTTTCTCTGTGTAGCCCTGGCTGTCTTGGAACTCACTCTGTAGACCAGGCTGGCCATGAACTCAGAAATCCACCTGCCTCTGCCTCCCAAGTGCTGGGATTAAAGGCGTGTGCCACCACTGCCCGGCTATGAATGTAAAATTTTAATACAAGCAGGAAAACACAATATCATACACATTGTTCAGACACTGTGGACTGAAACTTCTGTATGACATGGTCAAGGAAAGGGAAACCAGGCTGAGAGATACCACAGGGAAGTGAATGAGGACAATGATTTATCAAGAGAGTATTGCCAGTAAGTCATTGACTGGAATGTGAAAAGCATTCACAAGGAGAAGCTGGCCCTTGGGTATATACCTAGAATCCAGGCACACTGGAGGCTGAGACAGTAGGATTGTAAGTCTGAAGCTAGCTGGGGTTACATACTGAGACCCGTCCCAAAAATAACAAAAGGGCAAGCAAGATTGTTGCAAGGGTTGAAAAGAACAAACAGACGCCACCAAATCATCCTCTGACTTCTGCACATGCACCATGGCACAGATGTACCTGTGTTCACTTTCTCACACATTGTGCTCTCTCTGTCTCTCTGTCTCTCTGTCTCTCTCTCTGTCTCTCATTAATAAAACAAGTTTGTCTGTTTTTTAATAGGAGCCTTACTATGTAGATCTGGTTAGCCTTGAACTCAGAGAGAGCCACCTGACTCTTAAAAGGCGTGTACCACTGAATCCAGCTAAAGCTTTCTTTCTTTGTTTTTGTTTTTGTTTTTCGAGAGAGGGTTTCTCTGTGTAGTCCTGGCCGTCCTGGAACTCACTCTGTAAACCAGGCTGGCCTCGAACTCAGAAATCCACCTGCCTCTGCCTCCCAAGTGCTGGGATTAAAGGCGTGTGCCACCACTGCCTGGCTGTTTTTTTGGGTTTTTTTTTTTTTTTTTTTTTTTTTTTTTTTTTTTTTTTTTTTTTT
>CM052722.1:85548175-85597862 GCA_028551405.1 Uromys caudimaculatus | reverse complement strand
AAAGAAGTTACCCCTGGCGTGGTAGCATACCATGTAATCTCAGCATTCAGAAGTCGGAGGCAGGAAGATTGCAGTTTCAGGCTAGCTTTTGGTACATAGTAAATTTAAGGCCAGCATGGGCTACAGCGGGAGACCCTCCACCCCCAAAGAAAACCACCGCAAAAATAGAACCATAGAATGAAAGGGAGATATGAAAATGTAGTCGTGAATATGTTTAAGACACCACTCAGCTAGATAAAAGATATTAGCAGTACTGCTTATAGCTAGCTGTCAGAGGCAAGATGTGACAACAGACATAAACCATCCAAATAGTTGCTGGATATTTCATTTAGATAGCAATGCATCTGACAAGTTCTTTTCAGAATTTAATTACATTTCTGTATTCATTATATGCACATGGGCATGTGGGTGCCATGATGTGTGTAGAGCTCAGAGGACAACTTGCCAGAGTCTGTTCTCTCCACCATGTAGGTCCCAGTGACTAGTCAGGCCATCCAGCTTGGCAGCAATCACTTTTACATGGTCCATGTTTTCTAAATTCTTGACCCTTTTCCTGATAATTAATAGTTCTCATACTAAGGAGAAGCAATGAGGGGTGTTGCTAGGCCGGACTTAGTGCTGACAGTGTGTAAAGATTTGGTTAGTGAAATGTGAGTGGCAAGAATCTGGATGAATGTGACTGTTGTCTGGCTCTCCTCAACAAACACTGAGCATGGTCACATAGGCTAGGTAAAGTGTGTGCATACATGTGTGTCTGTGTCTGTGTTTAAGGTTGACTTCAGAGAAAAGATAACGTGATAGCCTGGTCAGATATCAAAAGAGAAAGAAAATTCATGAGGGAGAATAGTCCAAAGAGAAAATTCAGACTTGTAAAATTTTGAAAAGTTCTGATGAGAAATTAAAAAGGGAGAGATACCTAGTAAACTATAGTGTCTAGATTATATTCTGATGAGCACAGATTAAAAAAATCACATGTACCCAGCACTTGGGAGGCAGAGGCAGGCGGATTTCTGAGTTCGAGGCCAGCCAGGGCTACACAGAGAAACCCTGTCTCCAAAAACCAAAAACAAAAAACAAAACAAAACAAAAAAAACCAAAACACATGTAAAGGTGACAGAAGGACACCTAGTCTTCCCAGGACAAAGACCAACATACCACAGACTTCTGGGAGTTGAATTACAGAAAGGCAAAGTTCAGAATAGGCCTAGGCTTATAAAATGGGAAGGACCACAATAAAGGAGAGGTCTTTGAATACTGGATTGATTGATGCTCAGCAGTTTCAAGGACTTAAGGGTTACAAGGTCTTTCTGTTCTTCCAGAGAATCCAGGTTTGGTTCCTAACACCCACAGGGTTGCTCACAACCACCTGTAACTCCAGTCCCAGAGAATCCAACACTCTCTTCTGGCCTCCTCAGGCACTAGTTTCACACATGCTGCACAGACATACGTGTAGGCAAGACATCCACACACACAAATAGAATTAAAAGGAAAGAGAGAGAGAAAGAGAGAGATAACTGGGAGGGCTTATTGAATCTTGCTTGAGTTGGACTGATATGGTAGAGAACCTAAGATCAGGGAAACTTTGAGTTCCACTTTGTCTTTGCTGGCCACTCTGTAGTGTTAGGTTCAGTTCTGAGTACCACATTTAAGAGGACATTAAGAAACTAGGACAGGGCTACACAGAGAAACCCTGTCTTGAAAAAAAAAGAAAAGAAAAGAAAAGAAAAAAAAAGAAACTAGGACAGAAAAAAAAAAAAAGCCAGGTAGTGGTGGCACACGCCTTTAATCCCAGCACTTGGGAGGCAGAGGCAGGTGGATTTCTGAGTTCCAGGCCAGCCTGGTCTACAGAGTGAGTTCCAGGACAGCCAGGGCTACACAGAGAAACCCTGTCTCGAAAAACCAAAAAGAAAAAGAAAAGAAAAGAAAGAAAAGAAAAGAGAAGAGAAGAGAAGAGAAGAGAAGAGAAGAGAAGAGAAGAAAAGAAAAGAAAAGAAAAGAAAAGAAAAGAAAAGAAAAGAAAAGAAAAGAAAAGAAAAGAAAAGAAACTAGAACAGGCTGGGTGAGGTGGATCACATCTTTAATCCCTGCACTCCAGAGGCAGAGGCAGACAGATCCAGAATTTGAGGCCAGCCTGGTCTACAGAGTGAGTTCTAGGACATACAGACAGAGAGAAAGAGAGAGAGAGAGAGAGAGAGAGAGAGAGAGAGAGAGAGAGAGAGACAGAGAGACAGAGAGACAGAGAGGGGGAGAGAGACTAAAATATAGTCAAACAAGGCCATCAGGAAAGTGAAAGCAAAGTGCTTTCATTATATCATATGAGAAATGTCTGAGTGGATTAGAGACGTTTAATTGGGAAAGTGCTTTGGGTAAAGGAGAGGCAACATCATTTTCCTTACCATAAAAGGACTGCTGGAAGATTCTATGTGGAAGTGCCACCAGTTGATAGGTGCTTCATGGAAGTAGATTTCAGCCCAACAGGAAATTATTTTTGGGCGGGTCCAAATATGAGCAGATTACAATAATCTATATGTATAAAATGTCATGATGAAACCCATTATTTTACATGGCTGGGGAATGTAGTTCAATCGGAAGGGTACTGAATTAGCATGCTCAAAACCTGGGTTCAGACTCCAGCACTGCATGAACTGGACATGATGATGTATACCTATAATCCCAGCACTTAAGATGAAGAGACAGAAGGATCACATATTCAGTGGTATCCTAAGTTACATAGTGAGTTTGAGGCAAACAAAGAAAAGAAAAAAGTAGCAGAAACCAATTATTTTTGTACACTAATTATGAAACGACATTGCTTTCTAAAATATGAATGGTTTCAAGGTCATATGGGCTGTATGATGGGGTGAAGTAATTATTACTGGAAATGCTAACCATTCCGAAAGAATAGTCACATACTTAGCAGGGACTCCGGAGAAGAGGTCAAACAGCAGAACCCGGTACATAGTAAGCATTCAGTGCATGGCTGATTTCTTCAATATTAAGAAAAATTGCAGGTTGACTGAGAATATTGATTGATTGATTGATTGATTGATTGATTGATTGATTGATTGATAGGTTTCTGAGGATGGAACCCAAGCCTTCCTTGGGCTTGGTAGGCAAGCAGTGCACCACAGAGTTATATCCTCAGCTCCCCAAATCTGAATTTTAGCAAACAATCCATTCTAACTTTGCTTAAACAAGGTGGTAATCTATTTAACCCAGTTGGCAAACTTCTGATCTGTCCTTGTTATTCTAAAATAAATACTATTAGGGTTCTGTTAGTTTCCTGTTGCTGTTATAATGACTTAGCACAAGCACCGTGGGTAAACAATAAAGATTTACTGTGTTACAATTCTATAAGTCACAACTCTGAAGAAGAAATCAATGCATTCATTTTTGGAGGCCCCTGGGGAAACCCCATTTTGTAGCTCATTTAAGTTATTGACTAACCATAGCTCCTTTTGGTTATAGGACTGAGGTTGTTTCCTTACTGGCTGTCACTTGAGGGTCATTCTTAGATTCTTGAAACCATCCATATTCTTTGGCTCCTGGGCACCGTTATGTTCAGAGTCAGTCTTTGTCATGTCTCTTCTGTCCTTGCATTTCTAACTTACTCCCCATGCTCTGAGTCTCTCTCCCTAATTTTTTTTTTCTTTTTTGCAGTCAGGTGTGGGGAAAGGGTGTCTCAGTGGGCCCATGCCGAGACATCCCTTTTCCCTGAGGGACCAGCCACATGATGGTATAGTATAGAATAGAGTTTATTCAGGGCATGGGGAGGGGAGTTAAGAGGGTAGTAGAGGCAGAGAAAGGGGAGAGAAGTGGGGGGAGGAGGAGGTAGAGGCCAGGCCACGAGCATGTGGAGAGAGGGGGAGTGGGGAGAAAGGGGAAGGGGCGAGAGGACTCTCTCTACAATTTTTGATGATTCTTGTGAATAGATTGGGTAGACCCATACAAACCAGAGTAATATCTCCACCTCAATGACTACAACTTTAATCACTTGTTCAAACTCTCCTTTGTCACAGAGAATGGTGCCTCATGTCCATAATCGTAGTACCTGAGAAGCTGAGGCAGGTGGCTTGCTATGGGCTATAATAGTAAGATCCTGTTTCAAAACTATCAATCCCCAATTAGATTAATTAAAATTAATTAAAAGGTCCTGGGTATTAGGATATAGATACTTTGGGGGTCATTATTCCATCGACTACAAATTGGGCAATTGTAGGGACAGTTTAGACTGAAGCCAAGTATCAAGTTTTTCACTTGGATTTATTCTGCACATTTTGAATTTAATATATTGCCAATAGAAGTTTTAGTTCCTTCTTAGGCAAATCTCTGACCCTTCTTCATTTTTCCCGTATCAGCAAATGGCAACATAATTTGATTTGTTAAATTTAAGGCCAAAGCATTAGATTCCAACCTCAATGTCCCCTTTTTACTTCCTGGATTCATTTGTTCAGTAATTCTTTCTAAGTCCAACTGCAAAACATGTCCTAGTGTTAATTTTGTTTTTACAAATATTATCATTTGCATGTGGGTGTCCTGCCTGCATGGATGACTGTACAGTACATGCACGCAGTGATGAAGGAGACCAGAAAAGGTCATCAGATCCCTTGGGGATAGAGTTGCAAACACTTCTGAACCACCATGTGGGTGCTGGGAAAGGCACCTATATCCTCTGGAAGATCAGCCGGTGCTCTGAATCACTGAGAACTCTCTCCATCATCTATTTTTGTTATTTTTTAAAGTGTGGGTGGGGGAGGGTTGTGAGTGTGTACATGTGAGTGCAGATGCTTCTGGAAGCTTGAAGTGTCAGATCCTTCTGGAGCTGGAGTTACTGGCAGTTGTGAGCCAACTAATGTGGGTCCTAGAAATTACACTCCAACCCTTTAGAAGGGCAGTGTCTTAGGGTTTCTATTGCTGTGACAAATCACCATGACCAAAAAGCAAGTTGGGGAGGAAAGGGCTTATGTGGCTTAAACTTCCATGTCACTGTTCATTATTGAAGTTAGTCAGGACAAGAACTCATACAGGGCAGGAACCTGGAAACAGGAGCTGATGCAGAGGCCACAGATGGGTACTACTTACTGACTTGCTTGTTTCTTCTGGCTTGCTCAGTCTGCTTTCTTATAGAACCCAGGACCACCAGTCCAGGGTTGGCACCACACACAATGGGCTGGGTCCTCCTGCACTGATCACTAATTGAGAAAATGCCTTACAGCTGGATCTCATGGAGGCATTTCCTCAGCTGAGGTTCACACTTGCACTTTTTTTTTTCCCACTGCTGGAGATGTTCTTTCTGCTGCTTTCTGTGGTTGGCTCATTCTCATGATTTAGACCTTATCTCCAATGTCACCTCTCAGAATGGCCTTCCCTGGCTCCCCAATAGAAAGAGTTTACCTTTCTCCCACATGATCCCTTAATTAATGCACTCTGATTATTTTCTCCCAACATTACAATGCAAAAAGTACCTTATTTTTAAATAGTTGTTTATTGACCTCTGTGCTCACTAGGATGGGATCTTTAGGACAGCGGTCACATTTGCCTTTCATATCACTGCAACGACAGTGCCTCGCAGTTGTTGAATAAATGCACAAAGCCAGTCTTCTGTTTTAAGCACTCTTTGCTTGTGTCCATCTCTGTGATACTGCCTATGCCCTTGTATTAGTTACTTTTCTGTTGCTGTGATAAACACCATGACCAAAAGCAGCGTATAGAGAGAGTTTATTTTGGCTTATCATTCCAAAGGGTGGGGGTGGGGGCCCACAATGTCAGAGAAGGCATGGCAGCAGTTCAGGAAGCTGAGAGATAACATCTTCAACCACATGCAGAAATCGGAGTGGAAGTGGGGTGAGCCTATACACTTCCAAACTCTGCCCCCAGTGATGCACATCCTCCAGCAAGGGTGCTCCTAACAGTTCTGTAATATCTCAAACAACGCTAACAGAGGCAACCAAGTATCCAAGTATATGCATGTAATAGGGGACCTTTCTCATCAAACTACTACAGTCCTTCCTTCAAAACTCAGTTCAGAGCCAGGCATGGAGGGGCATACCTCTGATTTTGGCATTTTGGAATCTAAGTGGAAGAGGATCGTGAGTTCAAAGCCAGCCTCAGCTGTATAATGAGGCCCCCTACCTTAAAGTACCAAAACTTAGCAGGCCATATGTCCTGATACCTGTAATTCCAGCAATGGCAGGAAGATTGCCATGGGTTTGAGGCCACTCTGGAATACAGTTTCGGCCCTGCCTGAATGGAGTACAGAGTGAAACCCTGTCTGAAAATAACTCCTGCAAAAGAAGAAAATAAAACAGCCATCAAATGAAAGTTCATGGGCTGGAGAGATGGCTCAGCGGTTAAGAGCACTAACTGTTCTTCCAGAGGTCCTGAGTTCAATTCCCAGCAACCACATGGTGGCTCACAACTATCTGTAATGGGGTCGATGCCCTCTTTTTTTTGTTTTTTTCAAGACAGGGTTTCTCTGTGTACCCTGGCTGTCCTGGAACTCACTCTGTAGACCAGGCTGGCCTCGAACTCAGAAATCCACCTGCCTCTGCCTTCCAAGTGCTGGGATTAAAGGCATGTGCCACCACCACCCGGCAGATCGATGCCCTCTTCTGGTGTGTCTGAAGAGAGCCACAGTGTACTCACATACATAAAATAAATAATTCTAAAAAAAAAAAAAAAAAAAAAAAAGAAAGTCTACAAAAAAATAACTTCGTTCAAAACTAGGCACAGGACAACACACCTGTGATTCTAGCACCTGGGAGACAGGCAGGAGGATTTCGAGTTCTAGGCCAGTCTGGGTTACAAAGTGAATGGCATTCTAGGAAACCCTGTTAACAAAAACGAAAAATCCTAAACCTTAATTCAAGAGTCCTACTCATGACTAGCCCCTATCTCCTGTACTGAGCCTTTTAATCATTTATTCAGCACTCACTGACTGAGCCCCACGACAGTCTTGTCAGTAGGAGATACTACTCTTTGGTGCTTTGAGTTTGCTTTGTAATTCTAGTCATTCATGAATATAGGTATGTTTTATTCCTTAAGTTACTCCTGGATGGATAGCATACTACACTTCTTTATAGCTCTTCTGAAGTTCTTAGTCCTGTGTGGTGCATGCTGGTAGCCAGAAGTTAGGAAGGCAGAGCATCTTGTTACACTGCTAAGGAAATAAAAACAGTGCTCAGTTCATTTTAGGAACAGAACTAGAATTTTAAGGAGTCATTCTGAAATCACAGAAAAATGAGCTGCATTTTTTGATTTATTAAAAATAAATCTCGCCAGGCAGTGGTGGCGCACGCCTTTAATCCCAGCACTTGGGAGGCAGAGGCAGGCGGATGTCTGAGTTCGAGGCCAGCCTGGTCTACAGAGTGAGTTCCAGGACAGCCAGGGCTACACAGAGAAACCCTGTCTCGAAAAACCAAAACAAACAAACAAACAAACAAAACTCAGCTCAGTGAGACTGGAGAGATGGCTCAACTAGTAAGAACACACACTGATCTAGAAGAGGACCAGAGTGTGGTCCCTGGCAATCATGTTCCAGCAACCATAGCAAGTACCCACCTGAAACTCCAGAGCCAGAGGGGTCGGATGCTTCTGGCCTCCACAGGCACCTGCAGGGACATATGCATGACCTCATCCCCACATAAAGATAATTAACTCTAAAACAACCTAAAGCTCAGAAAACACCTGTGGGCCATGTAGCATCTATTTTATATTTGTGGAAGAATGCACAGAAGAAATACTGAGATGTATATAATCTGAGGCTAGATTTTAACTGTTGTCAGAAAATGTGTTTATAGTATTCAGTGTTTTCTGAAAATGTTTTGTTGTTTAAAAGGAGATAATAGTTGACAAACATGGAGTATTGACTAAATTCTGTATTTGCCTCCCCCAAACACTAACAGATTGGGACACAGAAGTATGTCAACTTCATTACATAGAAAACAGTCTGTCACAAGAGTTGGAAAAATGAGTTATTTTGCATATTTAAGCCAGACAAAGATCTGAGAATTTTATCATAGTTTTATAACTATGATTAGGAATAACTGACACTTTTTTCTTTTAAAAAAATTAAAGAAAAAAATAGATGTATTTAATTACCCCCCCCCGCCCCGTCTCTCTCTCTGTCTCTCTCTGTTTTGTCTGCCTGTATGTATTTGCACCATGTGTGTTCCTGGTGCTGATGGAGTTCAGGAAAGGGTGTTAGATCCTCTGAGACTGGAGTTACAGGTGGGTGTAAGCTACCACGAAGGCTGGGAAAGAACCACATTCCTTCGCAAAGCAATAAATGCTCTTAACTGCTGAGCCAACTCTCCGGTTCCATTTTTTTCCTTTGGAAAATAAGTTTAATATGAAAAAATACTTTCAACATTCGGAAAATCTTCATGTATGTAGTAGAGGGAAGGAAAAGAAAATATATGTAAATTCAGGTCAGAAATATATTTATTTCTTTACTTATTGTTTTGTGAGATAAGATTTCACTATGAACAAGAACTTGAACTTACTTATATAGCTATGGATGGCTTTGAACTCATGATCCTCCTGCCTTAGCCTCCCAAGGGCGGTGACTGCAGCTGAGCACCACCCCATCTAGTTAGATATTAATGCAGTTTAAAAATGCATAGATTGGGACTATTTGAAAAGTACAGCTATATAAATTTTACACACAAAAAAATTTACACAGACAGGGTTTCTCTTTGTAGCCCTGGCGGCTGTCCTGGAATTCACTCTGTAGACCAGGCTGGCCTCGAACTCAGAAATCCACCTTCCTCTGCCTCCCAAGTGCTGGGATTAAAGGCGTGTGCCACCGCTGCCCAGTGAATCCTTGTTTTATTACATAAAACAAAAACAAAACTGTATAATAGGTGATTAGCCTAAAGGATTTTAATATCAGGGCATTTTGGGAAAATATGTGTGTCATATCTTCTATCTGATATTTTCTAGGCAACTAGGACATCTTGTGAGAATAATGGAAGATGATTAAATAATTTATTTTCAGGGTAGGCTTATAGAGCAAGTTAAAAAGGCAGATAATTAAAGCCACTGAAACTGTACATGGCTTTAGTCTAGAATCTCAGTGTATCATTAAGAAGTCATGGTGGCCAGGCGGTGGTGGTGCCTACCTTTCATTCCAGCACTTGGGAGGCAGAGGTAGGCAACCTGATCTAAGGAGTGAGTTCCAGGACAGTCAGGGCAACAAAGAGAAACCTTGACTCAGGGGTGGGGGTGGTGGGTTGGAGGTAGAAATCCTGGGAAAAAGTGCCTTCTTGAAAGAAAAGCTCTGGATGCTTGGTTTTTCAAGAAAGAATGAGAGTTCTAGGGTTCTAGTGTGGCAGAACACACTCGTAATCCCAGCCACCTGGGAGTCTAGGCCCAAGCATCACAACTCTGATGGCAGCCTGGACTTTGTAACAAGATCATTTGAAAAAAGAAAGTTTTCATTTGGAAATTTTGATAAGTCTGTCACCTCAGCTGCAAGATGCTTTGAAGTTTTGTGGCTACGCTTCTTCACATGGTGTTTCTCCTCAGAGGGTACACTGCACGTTTGATTACCTCTAGGCTTTCTTATAGTCTGGTGGATGCCATTGTGACAGGGCAGGGTCAGAGAAGCTTCCCAAAGCTCCCGGGAGCTCTGAGGTGATGTGTGGGCTAGTGCTCTTATTTCCTCTCGCTCCTCCTGATGTGCACAGTGAAGAGGTCAGATTCATCTGTGATTGCTGCGCCTCTACCAGTGGAGTTCCATTCAGCTTTACAGAGTTGGTTTTTTCGAGTGCAGTTTTCTGGGTTTGAAGAACTTCTTTAACTCCCGTAACTCCTGGGGCTTCAAACTTTGGTCCACTCCTGGGGTGAGTTTATAGGTCAGGGGGGACAGGGTGTAACCATTTTGATAAAGAAAAATTCTCTTACAGAACTCAAACATGCTAAACATAACTCCAAAATATGGAACTACCTGTTAAAACAGAAAATGAAAATTGTGTTAAATTCTTCAAAAGGAAAGACTTATTTTTATTTATTCACCTCTGTGTCTGTGTGAGTGTGGGAACCCATGGGGGTCAGAAGAGGGTATGAATCCCTAGCAGATGGAGTTTTGTGTGCTTGTGAGACTTTCGACATGGGGACTGGGAACTAAACTCAGGTTATCTGGAAGAGCAGCAAACACACTTAATCACCGAGCTATCCCTGCAGCCTACATGTTAAACAACTTTTAAAATTAAACAATTTAAATTTTATTTTTTTCATTGATGTGGGCTAGTAAGTATATGAATAGAGTAATCCTCTCTATTCAGTCATTTCCACTAGCCAGTTTCAATGTCCCAAAGTTTAATTAACAGAACAGGGAAGCTGCCCTGAACTGAACTCAACACTTTGGAGAGTATTTTTTTTTTTTTTTTTTTTTTTGGTTTTTTTTCGAGACAAGGTTTCTCTGTGTAGCCCTGGCTGTCCTGGAACTCACTCTGTAGACCAGGCTGGCCTCGAACTCAGAAATCCACCTGTCTCTGCCTCCCAAGTGCTGGGATTAAAGGCGTGCGCCACCATTGCCCGGCCTTTGGAGAGTATTTTAAACTCTTAGGAAAAGGTACTTCTGCAATGGAGTTACACCAGAGTAAACTAAGATGATAGCTTAGGGCAGTGCTATGTGCTAATTCTTTTTGGAATCAAAGAATATGGAAAAAGGAAAACTGGTCCAGTGTGGAAGGGGATGAAAAATTTCAGAACCACTGAAGGGTATGCCCTGTGTGAACATTAAAATTCATGTAGTTGATCGGCCATTGTCCATCACTAACTGTTGGTCTTGACTGGATATTTACATGTGAGAGCTAGTACAAGGCTAGTCCAAAGTTTTTTTTTGTTTTTTTTTTTTTTTTTTTGGTTTTTCGAGACAGGGTTTCTCTGTATAGCCCTGGCTGTCCTGGAACTCACTCTGTAGACCAGGCTGGCCTCTAACTCAGAAATCCACCTGCCTCTGCCTCCCAAGTGCTGGGATTAAAGGTGTGCACTACCACTGCCCAGCTAGTCCAGAGTTCTTGTTCTTAGTTCTGGTTACAGAAGTCTATGGGAATATGATATATTCATTTATTATATTCATACTTCTGCAGACAATTTTAGATGGGGGCTGTATTCTCTTTAAGGAGGGGTCCATGTGTCCCAGGGTAGGAAACCTCCAGTTGATAGTAAAAGCTCAGCTCTTCTAGGGTGTGGTTTTAGATTCTAAATCATTGCATTCATCAGGGTGGATACACAGCGTCTATCAGTGCTAATTGAAGTATTTTCATGCAAATTGTACTGAGAAGATAAGGAAGGGAAAGAACTGGAAGAGGCAGAGAAGCAGGAGACTGGCCACCCTTCTCACCTTTAGTAAGTTAGCCGTCAATCCATTCCAGAGCCCCAGTACCCCTTGGGTTTTCACTATCTGCCGGAAGCAGTCAGCTGCTCCTGAGAAGTGGACATCTACTCCTCCATAGTGGGGAAGATAAGGACTTTGAGCCTGGCAGGAAATAGAAGGTATGGGAAAGTGACTTCAGTACTGGGAAGTAAACATCCCACACAAAGTAAACAGGGTATCAGGTCTGGACTTTGGATGCTCTGTAAAAAGTATTAACTTCAGAGTTCATCTTCCTCCACAGTCTTAGAATGAATGTTTTTTGAGACAGGGTCTTGCTTATGTAGCTCAGATTGGCTGGAACTTCACCATACTTCTGTTTCAGTCTCTTGAATACTGAGATTACAGGTGTGAGCTACTAATTTAGAATGAATATTAATTTGCTATGGAACCATAATGCCTCATTCACATATTTGTGGTGTATTTTGCTTAAAAGAAAGTAGGCCCCTGTCTCAAAAAACCAAAAAAACAAAAAACAAAACAAAACAAAAAAAAGTAGGCATTTTAGATAGACTCAATTTCATACTTACCTTCCAACCTAGCCTATGCCCAATGGGCCTGTTACATCTGTTACATAGTTCTATGCCTTTAAGCAAGTTGGGGAGGAAAGGGTTTATTCAGCTTACACTTCCAAATTGCTGTTCATCACTAAAGGAAGTCAGGACTGGAACTCAAGCAGGTCAAGGAGCAGGAGCTGATGCAGAGGCCATGGAGGAATGTTCCTTACTGGCTTGCTTCTCCTGGCTTGCTCAGCCTGCTCTCTTATAGAACCCAAGATTACCAGCCCACAGATGGTACCACCCACAAGGGGCCCTCTGCCCTTGATCACTAATTGAGAAAATGCCTTACAGCTGTATCTCATAGAAGCATTTTTCTCAACTGAAACTCCTTTCTCTGTGATAACTCCAGCTTTGTTAATGTGTCAAGTTGACACACAAAACCAGCCAGTAATATATATATATAATCTCATATATATATATATATGAGATTTGCCTGCATATATGTGTACCATGTACATGTGAGGGCATCAGATCCCCTTAGAACTGAAGTTATATATGGTTGTGAGCTGCCATGTGGCTGCTGAGAATAGAACCTTGGTCCTGTAGAACAGTAGTCAGTGCTCTTTAACCACTGAGCCATCTCTCAGTCCCAGATTTTAATCTTTTCTCATGCCCTCCTGACTCCTTAACTGATCCTCTTCTGGGAAACTACCAAGTAGGGGCTGATTTTCCCACACCACAAATGTCACAGGGTTGAGGACAGGATGATTGTGACATTCTTCTGGCTGCCTATTCCTGTCTGGCTCATCTGGGCTTCAAGCTGCTCCTTAGTCCCTGTCCTGTTGTCGTCTATGGACCTTCTGGCCACCCTTCTACATTTACTGGAGACTGACACCTGGTGGTTCAGTTTAGCCCAGCCTCACTATTATCTTAGGAAACTTTAAAAAGAAAAGGGGGGAAAGAAAAAGAAAAGGAAAGGGGAAAAACGATATTAAATTGGAGAAGGGAGATATGTTGTGGAGATGGACCAAGGGAAGTTGGAGGAAGTGAGTGAGGGGTAGATATAACCAAGATACTTGTATATATGTTTATAGTTTTCAAATAAGAGAATGCAAAAAGGACAGTCTATGCCAATCTCAGTCTGGCCCTCATCCTCAGGATTCCTCAATTTATACTTTTGGCCACCTTTCCTTCAGCCATCCACGTAGTTCATAACCACCCAGAACTACCCGAGGAAACTGTCATCATCAAAATGCTCAGTTCCCGAAATTAACTTTCATGTCTTTTTAATCTCACTACTTATGAGGCTGAGGCAGGCACCCCCACACAGGTGTATATACCCACCCTCCACATACACATAATTTAAAATTAAAGAAATCTATGAAAAAGAAAGGAAGAACAAACCAGGGCTGGAGCGATTGCTCAGTGGTTAAGAGTACTTGCTGCTCTTGCAGAGGACTAAATTGAATTCCCAGAACCTACAACTCACAACAGACAGAGACAACAGATAGCTAACAACTGCCTGTAACTCCAGCTCCAAGGATATCCAATACCCTCTTCTGATCTCTGTAGGCACCCACACTTGTGTACATACCCACACACAGACATACACAGATACATAAAATTAAATATAAATTTAAACATAATCCTTTGAAAATAGAAAGAATAAGCTATTGCTGAATACAATAGCATGAATGAACTCTAGAGTCACCACACTGAGGGAGCTATTCTCAGAAGGTAAACGGGATGGAGAGCACACGAAGTGTTACCATTGTAGGGGTGGTCCTGGTGACCTTGACTGCAAAGGGATGGCACATGAGAATTTGGGGATTGATGGAATGGTTCTATGTCCTGATTGTGGTGGCAGTCACACAAATTTATACATCCATCCACTCCTTGAGCTCTGCATCAAAACAAGTTACTTTGACTGTGTTGAGTTGGGAATAAGAGTGGGCAATGTTCTGAAAGGCAAAGTGAGGATTGGAGGAAGAAATTGTTTTCACATGGGTGGGACTTGAATTTATTCATCTATTAAGGAGGAAAGGTGCCCAAGAGGAAATTGAAATGTGACACCCAGGACACCACCAGGGAAGGATTTCATGCTAAGGAGCCAAAGGTTGAGTCTGTTTTCCCTAGGAAAGAGCCAGCCAGTAGTTATCTGCCTCAGGTGGAGGTGATGGGTGTGCAGTGAGGAGTTTGGTAAAATTTGAAAAAGCTGTTCTGAAGGATGTGCAAAGGGCGCTCTAAAGACTAGCTCTGCAGACTGAGGAGCAGCACAGGCTGGAGGCCAGGAACTCTCTGTCTGTGGCTCCCAGCTGCTGTTCCGTGCATTCATCTTCAGCAGTTTATGAGTCACACGGACTTTGTGGGGGTGGGGATAGCTGAGGGACCAGTGGCATGGATTTTCAGAATGGGAGCAATAAAAGCCACCCGGATGGGTGCTTAGTTAGCACTCTAACAAAGCCCTGGGTTCCATTTCCAGCACCACATCAACTGGGCATGCTGATACATGTCTGTAATTCTAGTGCTGGGGAGGTGAAGGCAACAGTATCGAAACTGCAAGGTCATCCTAGGCTATTATCAAGTTCAAGGTCAGTCTAGGCTATTACCAAGTTCAAGGTCAGTCTGGGATATGTGAGACACTGTCTCAAAGAAAAGAACAAGAAAGGGGCTGGAAATAGAGTACAGTCAGTAAGATGCCTGTTGTGCAAGAAGGTCTGGTTTCAATTCTCATCACCCAGGTAAAAAGATGGGCTTGATGATGCATGCTTATTCTAGTGCTGGTGAGGCAGAGACTGCTCAGTGGCCAGACATCATAGCCTACTTGCCTAGTGCAAGGTTTCAGTGAGAGACTCTTTCAAAAAACAAGGTGAATGGCTTCTGAGGAACAACACCCAATGTTGACCTCTGACCTCCACACACATGTGCAGACATGTGATGTGTACCAATACTGAAAAACTCACATCAGTAGGGAGAGAGAGGAAAGAAGGAACAAGGAGAGGAGGAGGGAGAGGGAAGGAAAACATGGGAACAAGGAACATGAAACCAACAGGATGCTGGTGGCCTAGGTATAAAGGAGCAGGCAAATGATCAGAGGCATTAATAATCTGAGGGACTGTGATGATGAACTGTAAGATGCCTTTGTCCTTGAGATGTGGTCACATGTTGATTCTTTGGTACTTTTTCCTTGTGGTGCTGGGGATTGAATCCAGGACCTTGTAATATACTAAGGTAGTACTCTTTTGGGTTCATTCAGCCCTCTTTGTGTTTCAGTAAATAACCCACTTCTTTTTTTTTTTTTTTTTTTTTTTTAAAGATTTTATTTATTTATTTATTATATGTAAGTACACTGTAGCTGTCTTCAGACACCCCAGAAGAGGGCATCAGATCTCATTTCGGATGGTTGTGAGCCATCATGTGGTTGCTGGGATTTGAACACATGACCTTCGGAAGAGCAGTCGGCGCTCTTAACTGCTGAGCCATCTCTCCAGCCCCGATATAACCCACTTCTTGATTTCACTCAACTTTCCTGTCCCATTCATTCCCCCATCTATATCCTTACTGTATCTCTCCACAGGGCTTGCTACTTTAATGTCATTCTTCAGGTCCTGGAGCTAGACAGCTTGTAATAACTCACACCTGTGACCTTCAGCAAATGCCTTATATGTCTGAGGCCCCCTTTTTTCTGTAAAATGGAGTAATAAAATATGTACCTTATAATATTGTTCATATTCAATAATTTAGTACATGCAAAGTGCTTAGACCTATACTTGATATAGAGCAAGCACTAAGTAAGTAACAGCCATCATTGAGGTCATTATTATAATTATCTAAACTTGGAGGAGAGACAAATATGCTGAAGACCAAACCAACCTGCTAGACTGGAATGCTAGATTGCTGTGTTCTTAAATTGTATCTTACTAGCAAAAAGAAACAGAACATAGTAGATGGCTAATCACAAGGGCCTGAACTTAAGGCTTCTTCTACATAAAGCCTGGCAACTCTCTAGGCTAATAAAATGTAGCCACCTGCTTCAGGTCCTCAGCTCTCAGGAGGACCACACTGGCTCCTGCAGTGTAATATCACCAAGAAGAAATCAGGAGAACTAGGCCTGGCTCTGCCACTATCAGTGTAACCTTAAGTCATTGACTTCTTCAGACCTGAGTTTCCTCACACGTCTACTAAGGAGACTGAAATGAAATAACCTTTTTTTTTTTTTTTTAAGATTTATTTATTATTGTATGTAAGTACACTGTAGCTGTCTTCAGACACACCAGAAGAGGGCGTCAGATCTCATTACGGATGGTTGTGAGCCACCATGTGGTTGCTGGGATTTGAACTCAGGACCTCTGGAAGAGCAGTCAGTGCTCTTAACCGCTGAGCCATCTCTCCAGCCCCCATGAAATAACCTTGAAGACCCCGTCAGCTTATGCAATCCTTGCAGGTGTTCCAACTCCATGTACCTTCCTACCTCTAGGACTTGAACTCTGCTGTTCCCTCTGTCTTGCCAAGTTCTCATAATGATCAGAAGAAATAGCAGATACCCAGACTAAGCTTATCAAACACTTTTTTTGGTCACCATGTTCTTCATGACACTTGATAAGAATGTGATAAGCTGTCTATAATTATTTCTTCTTTGTGTTCTCCTCCTAGTCTCTATCCTACTGTGACTGCAAATACCACAGGGTCAGTGACCACATCTGTCTTGACATGCGTCTTTCCCAAAAGTGTACAGAAAAAGGAGGAGCAAGCTTACATGAAAGTGATGAGCAAACACTTCAAAGCTTAAACATTTGAATGTTTCTGTGCTAAACTTCCCAGGCCTTCCAGAAGAGGTAGCACTCACTAAATATTCTTTCCATGAAACATTGATACAAGTTAAACAATATTTACAAAATGACAACTTACTGGGCAGTGGTGGTGCACGCCTTTAATCCCAGCACTTGGGAGGCAGAGGCAGGTGGATTTCTGAGTTCGAGGCCAGCCTGGTCTACAGAGTGAGTTCCAGGACAGCCAGGGCTACAGAGAAACCCTGTCTCGAAAAACCAAAAAAAAAAAAAAAAAAAAAAAAGACAACTTATATATATTCTCCCATGTTTTTTGATGACAGCGTCAAATGAAACCCAAGCTGACTTTGAATTCACTGTGTGGTTGAAGATGACTTTGAACTTCTGATTCTTTTGCTTCTACTTCCTGAGTGCTGAGATTACAGGCATTTACCACCTTGTTCAGTTTATCAGGTGCTAGGCATGGAACCTAGAGTTTTGTGGATAACAAACAAGGACTCCACCAAATAACTACATATCCAGCCCACCATGCACTCTTTTGGTCAAAATACTACTACTTCAAGGAATTTATCCTGTAGTTATATCTGCATATATATGAAACAATATATATTACAAGGATATTTGCTACTGCAGTGGTATAAAAGCAAAAGAGTGGAGATAAGTTTAAATGTTCACCAGTAGGAAATAAGACATCATGCTATAGAATATTATGTCATAATTAAAATATGTGGCTGCTCCATCTGGTGGATAGGGTGTCACCTGCAAGACACATTTTTAGTGAAAAAGAAAGGGTGTAGAAGAATATGCATGTATATTGCTAACTATGTAAAACCAGAAAGAACACACCTGCACACACACTTATGGAGACCTTTGCATAAGCCATCTTTGGAAAGCTATATGGAAGAAAGTGGTAGCTTTAGTGTTGTCTCTGGGAGAGAACTGGGTGGGGAGGGCACAAAGGGTGAGGACACTTGGTTTTCAGTGTCTGTTTATGCCACCTTTTGGGTTTTGTGTGCATGCATTACCTCATGAAAAGAAAATGTTTCATTGTAAGAGTTTAAGATAGCAAGACAAAGTATAGTCTGGGTTGGGGTGAGGACAGTAGGTAGGAGGAACACATGAGGCCAGCAGTTCCTGGTCAGTGGGTCAGGGAAGATCAGTGGGGAAGCCTAGAACACAGCTAAGTCTCCAGGAGAAAGCAATTGAGATGCAGGTGAACAGCTCGTGAGGAAGCGTGGGTAGACTGTGCAGAGCCCCAGGGGTTTGAGCCAGAGAAGACCCACACAGCAGCAGCCATGGCTAAGTTTTCTAAGAGCAAACTCTGACAGTGACATTTTGAGTGGGAGGGAGAACGGCCATGGAGAATACAAATTCAGAAGATGACAATTCCAGGAGGCTGTGGAATAGAGGTATATGCAGGACTGGTGCTTCGTAGCCTCTCAGGAAATGTCTGTACTGGGGATGGATCTCAGGGCCATGTGCATGTCAGGCAAGTGCTTTTCAACCAAACCGTATCCCTGGTCCTTTTTAGTTTATTTTAAAAATTTGGCCTAGTGAGGTGGTCAAGCCAGTAAGGGCACATGCAGCCAAGCCTAGAGTCTATGTGGTGGAAGGAGAGAACTGACTCCTTTGGGTTGTCCTTGGACCACCACATGAATGAATGCTGACACACACACACACACACACACACACCCCACAGTATATGTTTTAAAATATGAGACTGAGTCTCACTAAATTACCCAGGCTGCCTGCCTCTGAACTTACTCTGTTGTCAAGGCAGGCCTTCCATTCACCATCTTCCCGCCTCCTGCCTCAGCCACTCCAGATTTGCACTGCTGGGCCTGCCTAATAAATGTTTATTAAACTAACCCAACAAAAAGAACAACGATCTCGTCTGCCATCACTACTTATCATTAGCTATCAAGATGGAGGGTCTACTAAGGTTTTGTTATCCTGGCTCATTTGTGTATTGATAGTAAGTTCAGGAAACAGAAATGCACCTGGGTTGGCTTTAGATCGTTCTAATCAGGCCTCCAATGCTATCTATGCTTAGATTCTGAAGAGGTGCTCCAAGCGCAATGAGAGCAGCATTTGCATTGTGCCTATGTTCAATAACCTAATTCAGTCTTTTGCCCAGGTACATGAAGAAGCCATAGTTCTCTGCTTCACGCTGTATAGATGAGGGAGATGAGGCTCAGAGAGGGCCCATGGCCTATTCCAGTCCACTGGCAGGATTAAGGGCTGTGTTAGATTCAATGCCCATGTCATCACCCCTGTGAGCTAATCTTCTCAGGGGGACACAGCCATGAGCATAAGTAACTGACAACTATATGGGGGGGGAGTTGGTGAAAATAGGTGCTTCATCTCCAATACTGGCTGCAAGCAAGCGGTTAGTCAACAACACCGTCCATAGCCCTCAGATAGCAGAGGCTGCCCGGGTAGCTGTAACCTTTCTTGTTGACAGTAGATGTTTTCTGAGACCTTTCTTCTCTTTCCCTTATCTTCACTTGCTCTTTTTGGGGACAGAGGTGGGAGGTCTTATCATACCTGCTGGTAGTGTTTAGACAGAGCTTAGCACTAGGTGGCTGTTAGGATTCCAAGATTTTTATTGCTTCAAAGGAGCAAGCCAGCTCAGGTCAGGAGAAAAGGGCAGTGAGCCATGTTCAGTTCAGTGGAACTGGAAAGGCGCCTCCCTCTTCCCTCCTTGTCTGCCCTCTAGGGACAGTCTTGTTTCCCTGATCAACAACTGCTATCCCCAAAGTGTACTTTTTTAAGAGAACAAAGGTGGGGGCAGTTTTTCTTTCCCTTTAATAACAAAGCTCCCCCCAAACTCCTATCTTGCCTAATGGATGTTCAGACATTCATCTGTCCTCACAAAGCATCCTTTACTTTTTTTTTCCTGCTCGCTCCGGCCCAAAGATGTATTATTATTATTATTATATGTAAGTACAATGTCGCTGTCTTCAGACACACCAGAAGAGGTCATCCAATCTCATTACAAATGGTTGTGAGCCACCATGTGGTTGCTGGGAATTGAACTCAGGACCTCTGGAAGAGCAGTCAGTGCTCTTAACTGCTGAGCCATCTCGCCAGCCCCCATCCTTTACTTCTGACTGCTAAGGCAATGCTACTCACTTGGGCAGAAGTGAGTCCTCAAAGGGGCCAGACATAAGTGAGACTGCACCAAAGGCAAGGGTCAGTCTCCCTCACCTCTCTGAGAGCTCAGTACTCAGCACTCAACACTGTATGTCAGGACAGGTAAGTGATCTCTTAGGAAAATGTCTTTTTTTCTTACTAGGAATAGATGCTGTGCAACCAGGAGAGGCTCAGGTGGGCAGAACTATTAAACTTGGCCGGGACGACAATTTCCTTACCTTTCCTGGGATCTTGCTGCTGCTCCTTCTAGGGCATTAAGGACTTTCTTCCCAGTGCTCTGATCAGTCAGATCAGTCTGTAGCTGACTAAAGGACCACGTCTGCTGAATGACTACAGCTGTGCTCTGCTTCTTCTTACAGCAGGGAGCTTGTTAAAGCTGCCAACGGGGCTTTCACTGACAGGCTGCTGATCCCAAGCTCCGGGACACTATAGTTTTCCTAAGAAATTTTTTCCCACTTGAATTTGAGGTAACCAGCTTCTGGCCCAAATCAGGCTTATTAAAGTCCAAACAATTGTGTGCCCTTCCAATTTCTGTGTTGAAATCCTGACCCCATGTAATGTTTCAGGAGGTGGAGCCTTTGGAAGATAATAAGATCATGAGGCCAGAGCCCTCAGGAATGGGATTAGTGTTCAAAAAGCCATGCCAGGAGTTGCCCTGCTTCCTCCACTATGGAAGGACACAACAAGAATATGCCATCTAGGAATGAGAAAGCGAGCATTCACCAGATAGCAAATTTGCCTTGACCTTGAACGTCCCAGCCTCCAGCATTATGAGAAATCCACTTGCGTTGTTCAGAAGCCACCTAGCTTGCTGCTCTAGAGCAGCTTGAATGGATGAGGGCTTCTGAGCCTTTTCACATTGATATTTTTTCTCAACCGTTCATGCACTGAAATACTGAGCTGCCAGTTTTCAAGGTCCAGCTTCCGCCATCTCAGCAAAGGCAGAGGAACAAGAGGCTAAATTAACTAATTACCTAGCATCTAGTATCCTGGTGGATACAGGAAAGCCCAGGGTAAGGAGAGAGCCAGTGTTAACATATACTAGCTGTGTGACTTCTGCGCAAGCAGCTTCCCCTTTCTGTGCCTCATTTTCCCACCCATGAAATATGAATCATAATAGTACCTATTTTGGAGGTCGATAAAGAGGATTAACTGAGTTAAGAATCTGCCTTATGGGGCTGGAAAGATGACTCAGTGGTTAAAAGCGCCGGCTGCTCTTCTGAAGGTCGTGAGTTCAAATCCCAGCAACCACATGATGGCTCACAACCATCTGTAATGAGATCTGATGCCTTCTTCTGGGGTGTCTGAAGACAGCTACAGTGAGCAAGTGAGGCCGGAGCAAGAAGTGTCTGAAGACAGCTACAGTGCACTTACACATAATAAATAAATAAATCTTTAAAAAAAGAATCTGCCTTATATATATTATCTGATCAACAAATGGTAGCATGATTACCATTCCTTAATCCAGGGCAGGCTTTTCTTATCAGTATCTTCTTGCACAAATCTTCATGCGTCTAGCCCTGACAAAAGTTTCAGTAAAGAATAGCGGAGTCATCGGGTGGTGGTGGCGCATGCCTTTAATCCCAGCACTTGGGAGGCAGAGGCAGGTGGATTTCTGAGTTCGAGGCCAGCCTGGTCTACAGAGTGAGTTCCAGGACAGCCAGGGTTACACAGAGAAACCCTGTCTCGAAAAAAAACAAAAAAAAAAAAAAAAAAAAAAAGAATAGCAGAGTCAGGCTATAGAGATGACTCAGTGGTTAAGAGCACTATCTGCTCTCCCAGAGGTCCTGAGTTCAATTCCCAGCAACCACATGGTGGCTCATAACCATCTATAACAAGATCTGGTGCCCTTTTCAGGCCTGCAGCCATACATGCAGGCAGAACACTGTATACATAATAAATAAATAAATCATTAAAAAAAAAAAAGAATAACAGCAGAGTCATATACATTCCTACATTTCCTGCAAGTGGTCACCTAAGGACTATGAATTGGATGGCGGTGTGATTTGTCAGGTGCCTCCAGACCCATGCACAGTGATGGGAGGTTGGAATGCAGAGAGAGTACAAATGGGAACAGTGTGACTTTTTTTTTTTTTTTTTTTTTTTTTACTATCCTTGTTTCTCTCAAACATGGCCCCACTAAATTGCCCAGACTAGCTTTGAACTTGCTCTGTAGCCCAGGCAGGTCTGAGAAGTTTGATCCTTCTGTCTCAGCCTCCTGGATGGTGGGATTACAAGCTTTGACATTGTGCCTGGTTCTTTCTTATCCTTTTAGCACATTTGCCAATCTTGCCAGTTAACGCTGTTGGCCATGAGTGGCTCGGGATGGGATTGCTATGGTAGGAGACAGTGCACAAAAGTAGTATTAGGGGACAAGAAGAGGTTTCTTTAGGGCAGCGAGCTAGGAAGAGGTCAGGCTTGGATGTTCGTACCTTCAAGTTGTGTAGGAACAAGCACACAGACTTGGGGCTCACTCAGTGGCATGGTTCAACTCACAGGGAGGGCTCCTAACCTTGTTTTGAACATTAAAACAAGTATCAAGTGCCTGTTATGTGAGACTACATGTTCTAGGGAGACACGAAAGTATAACATACTTCCCACGGGAAAAGATCTTGCAATTTAGAGGAAAGAAACACATTTATAATATGAGGGATCTTGTGACATGCATAAAAGAGCTTTCTAGGTTGAGTATCCTTCATCTAAAATGACTGAGATAAGAAGTGCCTCAAACTTTGAATATTTCTTAATTTTGGAATATTTGTACATAAAGAGAGATCTTTGAATAGGAACAAAGTTGAAGCACGAAATTCACTTATGTTTCACATATATATTATTTTAGAAAGCATAAAGATTACTTTATGCAGTCTTGTTAAATTTTTACTTTTATTATTATATATACATAGGCATGTGCATATGGTGTGTGTATGTCTGTGTGCTGCTACATGTGTGCTGTGGCTTATGTGTGGAGGTTAGAGGACAGTCTCAGATGTGGTCCTTGCTTCTGTCTTATTAGATCCACAGCATCTCTGTTTACTGCTGTGTATGTGAGGTTAGCTGGGCCATGAGTTCCTGTGGATTCTTTTAATTCTGTCCCTCATCTCAATATAGGAGTGCTGGGATCATAGATGCACACCGCTACCGTGCCTAGCTTTATATTGGTTTGGGGAATTCAAACTGAAGCCCCATGTATATGTAATACTATCTCCCATCTACAGTCTTTTCAGTGTGTCTGTGTTTTGTTTGCAGTCCTTTACTTGAGGTCAGATGCAGAATTTACCATCAAGTGGATGCTCCAAGTTTCTGACTTTTGAGCAGTTTGGATTTCAGAGTTCCAGAGTAAGGATGCTCACACTAAGCAAACTAAGACACCGAGATTGGGGAGGTTACTGCTTGGGGAAATAAGATAGCTGCTATGAGGAGGTAGTTTTGGCAGGGAAGGGACAGCAGAGCAATGATGTTGAGATAAAAATGGTGAGGAAAAAATGCTATGGAAAGGAAATTGTCAGAGTGAGAGGACCCATGAAGAGGCTAACAGCATCCTTTGATAGGAGTTACTCACCTACAACTTTTGGGAATATAACTACTGTGCCCATAGACATGGGAGTAGAAGTGGGAGTCAGTGAAAAACAGCATCCTCCTTTTCAGAGAAGGTACCCTACAGTTACTTTAGCTTCTTCTTCCCCAGGACCCCCTCCCCAGTGGGCTGGAGTGCCTGCACTGTGGTTCTCAATGGCTTAAATATCTGTCTTTACCCATTATCTGAAAGTGCGTGCCTTATGGGTGGGAAAAGCCAGCAAACAAAAGCAACAGATACTACTACCAAGGTAAGCTCAGTTGAACCTTCACAGAGACAGAAGTGATGCTTAGGCAGAGAGAGGTAGTTGCAGGAACAAAGGCCCGCTGACCAGAATATAAAATACATTTGGTCAGCAGGGCTTGGGGGAGGGGAACTTCTTCCCTATTGCAACTGGGTACTTCAATTGAACAGAGGCCAAAAGAAGGCATGTTTTGCTTTGCCCAGCCAGTACTTTTTATTTGTAACTTAAAAACCAGAAAGATTTCACATCAAAATATGGATGTAAATTTAGCGGCTCCCTTGAAAACTGGACTTGCATTTCTAAATGACAGCCATCCTTCTGAGAAGAGACTCTTGCAGCTTAGCTGCAGCTTTAACCGGCTCACTTCACTCTTTTCTGCTACGCATATTTAAATGCTAATCACATTCTGTGAGCACAGAGTTTAGTTCTCCAGAATGCTTTCAAAAGGCTTGGTGGCTTAGAATGCATTTAAAGGCTTATTGTTTGGGGCTGAGGGCCTGTTATCTGGGACTCCCTAGCTCCCCTGTCCACGCAGCTTCTGAATTCTTACAGACATTTGATTCTGCAACTCCCTACACAAAGGGCCTCTACACAACAGCAACTGTGAAGTTGGTGAGGGAAACATGCCAGGCTAATGGGCCGGCCTTTATTCTCTAAAGGTGATAGAGAAGGAGCAACACTAGCAGGGCTAAAGAACATTTGTTCTGCAAGAAACCCGTGGACTAGGCTGCTGGGACTGAGTGCAGATCCCGGAGGCAAACCGCATGGCTCGAAGATAGGCTTGTAATCTACAGAACCTTTGGGTGCCTCAGTTTTCTATTTCAATAGGCAAGATGGTTCAACAGGTAAAAGTGCTTGCTGCCAAGACTTGATGATTTGAGTTTAAGCTCCAGAACCTGTTTTGCATGGTGAACAGAGATCACTGGCTCCCTTAACACACACACACACACACACACACACACACACACACACACACACACACACACGCATGCACGCATGCACGCATGCACATGCAGACAGACATGCACATGCAGACAGACATGCGCAATAAAACAGATATAGTACTAACAGTGCTCAGTTTGTAAATTGTTGTAAGGACTGGATGACATAATGAACACACACTTGGCCCAGTGCCTACTTCTTCCTGCTCAGTGCTAATGGTTACGCTTAGATTCACTCCTAGAGAACAGTAGGTACTGCAATAGGAGCTGATAAGGGATTGGAGTTAGGGCAATAAGAAAAAGGACCCGTGTAGGAGACTTACGAATGCAGAAGCAAATGGGCTCCGGGTTGGCTGGATGAAGGGACCGCAGAGCCAAACGTAACTTCTGGATGCTTAGCTTGGATATCTGGGACAATGATGGCCCAGAAAGGGAAAACTCTAGGAAGACAGTTTTAGGGGAACAAGAGTAACTTTGATAGACAGTGGGTTGGAAGTGGTCATGAAGATGTGATACTCGGTGGCACAAATCAGCAGACTGTGAGAACCATGAGCCCAGGACTGAGGAGGGAGGCGGGGGTAAAGACCTAGAATGGAGCATGAGAAGCTCTGAGTGGGTGAGTGAAGTGACTGTGTCCTACTCAGCAAAGGTTGCTCAGGGTGGTAACCGTCTCGGTCAGACTGGAGTCTATTTGAGCAGGCTGGAGCCTCTGTTTGCTCACTGACCATGTGTGTTCTGCTCACTGAGCTGTGCCACATGGATACCACCTTTGTCCTTCATTTTATGCACTTTCAGTTAAAATGCTGACCTGACCTAATCCTGCTTACCTTGTGACTTGTGGTGGGGGCAAAGTCCACTGGGGTATAAATCAACAGGGTGACACATGGGTTTGTATTTGATGAAATGGAGATACCTAATAGGAGCAACAGAGTGGAGGGGGTGCACACGGACCTCCTTCCTGATTCTTTTAGAAGGCCTATCCGGCTCCAGGTCTCATGTTCGAAGCTGTTCCCCAGATTCCCAGCAAAGTGTTCCTCAGCTGTCTCACCTTCTCTTTCAAATACACCTGTCTATGGAACCATTATAGGGTTCCCCCCCCAGAATTCTTTGGTTTTTAATGGGGTTTACAGATTAATCACATAAAATATTTTTTTGTCAACATTTCTTCCATTTTATATTTTCTTTTATTGACTCCTTTCCTTTTCTTCACCCCCCACCCTCTTTGAGACAGTGTCTCACTGTGTAGGTCTGGCTGGCTTTGCTCTTGCTATTAGACAAGGTTATCCTCAAACTCACAAAAATCCACCTGCCTCTGCCTCCCTAAAGGTTGTGCCACTATGCCCAGCCTATTGTTTCTTCAATACACTTAGTGCTGCCAGCATCTTCGGGCCCAGGGTAGCCAGGTGGAGATCCAGATAGAAGGGCCAGGCTGTATCTAAATAGCTTGCGTTAAAATGTACAGACACGTGGAAAAGGAGATTTCAGGCAGGGTGGTATTAGGGTCTGTGAAAGCGCACTAGGTAGAGGCATTTCATTCCACATACAACTGACCCTTCTCCCCCAGAAACATTCTCTCAAAACATGTGCATGCATAAATTATTACCTCTCCATCCTGTAGCAGGCCAAGCAAGAAAAAGAAAAGCAGAATAAAATGAATGTAAGCCTGGTGAAGGAAGGGCTCAGGTGGCTAAACCAGACTTCTGATTATTGATATTAATGTTCCGAAGAGTTCCAACCTGGTGTGGTATTAGACAGATTGTATGTACGAGTGTCTGGATAAAAGCCTATGAAGACAACTAGGCACTCAGACAAAAGCACCAGCCACTGTGGGTGCTGGGAAAACTCCCTGTTCAGTTGGCTATCCACCAGACACCTGCTGTTGATTTGCTTCATGTGGGGCAGTGCCATGGAGAAAACCAATGGAATGCAAATGTTACCATTAACTATGTTCAGGTCACAGCAGCTTGGTGCCCTTGTGACAAATGAACTGGGTAAACCTGCCTGATCCAGTGGGGGCAGATGGTTCTTATGGTTCTCTCTTCTTGATGAATATTGCATTGTGTGCTTTACAGGGAAAAAAAAAACTTTAGGTATTTCCTGTTGCTTCTGGCCCCTTATCTTCCCAACTGAAAGTGATTCTATAATCCCAGCACTTGGGAGGCAGAGACAGGCAGATTTCTGAGTTTGAGGCCAGCCTGGTCTACAGAGTGAGTTCCAGGACAGCCAGGGCTATACAGAGAAACTCTGTCTCCAAAACAAAACAAAACAAAAAAAACAAAAAACAAAAAACAAAACAAAACAAAACTAAACAAAACTAAACAAAACAAAACAAGTGATTCTGAGCTGAAACTGGGAGGTTGGCAACTCACTAAGCTTTCCGTCGCTCATGCGTTTGCTGCAGTGACATCTAGTGGCCAGAGACGGTAATGCCATGTTTGCATTTAAAAGCCTGTGGCTCTGTCCTGGGTATTAATTTTTAAAAAATATATTATTGACAAGTTATTATATTTATTAACCCATGAAAAATAAAATTGTGGCTGAGTCATATTAATTGACTTACTATATCTTCTGATGATATTTATGATGTTGGTCATAATTAGATGCTGATCCTATTTTACAGTAAAATTTTCTTGTGTTTTTAAAAGCAACCACTATGACTTTGCATTTATTTGAAAGCTGTTTTCTCTGTTTTTGTTTTCTTGAGGCTAATCTCAAACTGGCTATGTAGATGATGGTGACCTTGAAGTTTTGATCTTCTTGCCTCTGTCACTGAGATCACAGGCATGCACCATCATACTCAGCTGTGACTGCAGCTTCTTGATACATTATATATGCATTATCTAGAAGGTTTGCACACAAAGGGAAAAGGATTAGGACTGCACTCAAATTCTTGTTGTCAGTGTTTCTTACCCTGGTTGGAGGCAGATTGTTACGGTAAGGTGATACTCTAGTGTGGAATGTAGCGTTGGCTAGAGTCTTCTAGAGAAAGCCAGTTTTAGCTCCCAGAAAGAGAAAGTAAAGCTGAAGATTTATGAAGACCAAAATCTCTCAGCTTCACATACAGATATCACTGAACTTGACAAAAAACCCTTTCTGACAACTAGCCCTACCCCCAGGTCTCAAGGTTCTATTTTAGGTAGGTCCATTAGTGGTAGGTGGTACTTTACACTTTACATAAGCCAGGGTAGACTCAAAAGGCAAGAAAGTGCTGGGGATGTCCTTGGCAGTAAGAGATATTCTCTCTCTCTGATATTCTCTCTCTCTCTCTCTCTCTCTCTCTCTCTCTCTTCCCTCTCAGTTTTTTGAGACAGGGTTTCTCTGTGTAGTCCTGGCTGTCCTGGAACTCACTCTGTAGACCAGGGTGGCCTTGAACTCATAGAGATCCACCTGCCTCTGCCTCCCAAGTGCTGGGATTAAAGGTGTGCGCCACCACTGCCCGGATGAGAAAAAATTTTCCTAGGATTGAAATTTAGGAAGTTAGCATTTGAATATGTTAAAGAGGTTGGATAGTAGCAGTCTTATGTGATTAAACCTTTAAAAAGAAGATTGGAACTAAAGGAGGGCTACACACTGTGGTCCCTAAGAAAAGATGGAATGTTTTCCACAAATTACTGCAAGTTTGTACTATAATGTAATTTTAATCCTAACACAAGACTGAAGTTTACCAGGAAGGACAAATGATTGTGAAAAACCAAGGAAACGTTACAAAGAAGAGCAGTGAAGTTAGGAGTGTGTTAGAACGATGTGAGCATTTAAGTGGGATGGTACTGATGCAAGAAGTCTAGAGGGCAACTGAGCAGAACACTGCCAGAAAGAGACCCTGGGCAAATGTACTTACTATGTGGTGAAAGCCACATCACAAAGTAGGTAAAAGAAAGATTATTTTTAAATAGTACATAAGTAATTGACAAACTACAAATTCTAAATATATTAAAATGTTAAGTGCTGAAGTATAATAAAATGTACTTAGGGAACAAATAGGTGACTAGCCATAGGGTTGGGGCTAGGGACATCAGTCAGTGGTAGAGCCTGTGCCTAGCATGTGTGCGGTTCTGGATTGCATCAGTACTGACTAAAAAAAGCAGAGAAATAAAGTTAGAAACAAAAAAATCAAGAGCAAAAGTATATAGTTATATAACATTTCAAAATATAGATATCATAACAAATAAACAGACCTGGAAGAGGCGGTTTATGTCTGTAAACTCAGCAATTAGGAGGCTGAGGGCAGAAAATTGCCACAAGTTTATGCCAGCCTGGGAACATAGTGAGTTCCAGACTAGCCTGGGCTACGCTGTGAGACTCTGTGTCAAATAATTCCCACATAAGGAGCATTAAGACAAATGTTAGAAAATATAATATGGAAGAGAATATGCAATGCATGGCAAAGGTTGATGCCTTTAATATGCAAAGACCTGTTACCAACCAATAGGAAAATCTGGATATCCCAGAAAAATAGGCAAAGAGATACACAAATTATAAAGAAATGCAAATAGGCAACTATGAAAAATGTGCAACCTTGATGGGCAGTGGTGGTCCACGCCTTTAATCCCAGCACTTCGGAGGCAGAGGCAGGCGGATTTCTGAGTTCAAGGCCAGCCTGGTCTACAGAGTGAGTTCCAGAACAGCCAGGGCTACACAGAGAAACCCTGTCTCGAAAAACCAAAAAAAAAAAAAAAAAAAAAGAAAAGAAAAAAGAAAAGAAAGAAAAAAAAGAAAGAAAAATGTGCAACCTCACTTGTAAACAATGAATTAGAGAAGTGACAGTTGATGTCAGTGACAGGAAATGGACCACTCTCCCTTACTGCTGGTGCAAATGAACGCCTCTAATTTTTTTGGAGTGTAAATTTCATTAAGAGTCAGCATGGTGGTGCATTTCTTTAATCCCAATCTTTGGGAGGCAGAGGCAGGCAGATCTCTGAGTTTGAGACCAGCCTGTTTTACAGAGTAAGTTCTAGGACAGCCAAGGCTACACAGAGAAACCCTGTCTCAAGAACAAAGAAACAAGGAGGTGGAGAGATGGCTCACTATTTGTAATGGAGTCTGATGCCCTGTTCTGTCATACAGGGGTATGTGCAGATAGAGCACTAACACAAATAAAATATATACATAAATAATTAAATGTAAAAACAAACAAAAACAATTAGGGAGAGAGCTTTCATGAGCAACAGAGAAGAAGTGAGCTGGGCAAGGTAGCTCACGCTGAAAATCCCAGTACCTGGAGACAGAGGCCGGAAGCTCTCAAGTTTGAAGCCTTTCCTGGATTATATGGGAAGATCAAGGCCAATCCTGGCAATTTAAGGAGATCTTGGCACACAGAAAAATATGCAAGGGCAGGGGATGTAGCTCAATGGTAGTAGGATACTAGTGTAACTCACACATGTCCTTGGGCTCAATCCTCAATACCTAAAATTTAGAATGATTTAGACTCATTCAGGTCTTGTGACCTGTAAGTCAATTTCTAGGGATATAATGTGAAAATCACAAGAGATTTCATTAAAGTGTTATCATACTTAAGAATTAGAAATAGCCCCATTCTTTAGAAACTGAGAAATGTTAACTATTTCTAACACATTCATGTGGTGAAATAGCATTTGATAACTAAACAGTTAATGGCCTGGGGCTGTATCTGCTATGAGATAAGTGTTAAAAAAAAAAAAAAAGCAAGCTACCAACTTTATTTGTAGTCCGAACAGAATTTCTAAAAAATAATGCCAGTATGTGTGTGTGTGAACATGTGTAGAAAAAAACTAGTAACTATTAGAATCTATAAGTATTAGGCTATTTTCCTTTTTTTTTTTTTTACTACTTTGCTGTATTTCCTAAAATTTCTACAACCACATGTACATTCTTTTTTTTATTGTGACCAAACATACATAATGTGAAATCAACCCTTTAAACCACGTTTTAATGTGTGCATTATTTTTTAAATCACAAGTTATGTTCATTATGCTTTGCACCATAATCATACCAATGTGGCAATGGTTCATCTGGACAAGGACAGGAGAAGAAACCCAGACAGATGAGATGTTTTGTGGATCGGAGTGGCAGAGTACAGTATCGTCATGTCTGAAGACAGCATTGGGAAGTCAAGTCCCTTCACATGTTTTGGCACTGGCCAGACTGGCCAAAGGATACCGTAGTAGGGGAAGAGGAAGTGGGGAGTAGCATTGAGAAACTCGAGAAACAAGTCAGAGTCATGTGGAGAAACCAGCAAGTAGGACTACTCATTTCAAGTGGCATGCAAATGATCTCAATTTCATTTCTGCAGAGCTTCAGGAACATATAAGTCATAAAAGAGAGGCCAAGGAGGCAGACAAGCAGGATTAGGGGAAGATGCAAAAACAGTCTTGCTTGGATTCTGATTACCCACATGTGGCTGTAACACCAACCTGTATCATTGATCAGATTGGTTTTGTTGATAAGAGTGTAGGCTAAGCTAGTTTTTTTTTTTCTCTTTTTTTTTTCGAGACAGGGTTTCTGTGTGTAGCCCTGGCTGTCCTGGAACTCACTCTGTAGACCAGGCTGGCCTCAAACTCAGAAATCCACCTGCCTCTGCCTCCCAAGTGCTGGAATCAAAGGCATGCGTCACTACTGCCTGACATCTGGAAGCTTTTTAGAAGACAGACACATAAAAAAGATGTATAGGCATTGGCTTAAGGTAGTAGCCCGGAGATTAGCAGAAGTGGTTTGCATAGTATTTGCATATATAGTCCTGAGCTCAGTAGAAAAATGTCATCAGTGGTGGAGCTGCAGGGCAGGATGGAGAAGTGGGTGTGTGGAATCAAAATGTTCTTTGTGGTTACTCAACTGCAAATGCTTCAAGGTAATCTTCCTCCCACCCCACCCTGCCCCGCCCCGCCCCAATGCTCCGCACCTGCATCTTTCTCTTCACAGTGTCAAAGGGAAAAGAGAGAGTCTGGCTCACAGCAGCAGCCACACAGACATTGGCAAAGTTCTGCAGGTGAGAAAAGTGGTCCCGGGGTCCATTCCAGATTTTTTCCAGGTTCATGTAAACTAGAAGGGAGCCAGCAGAGAAGGGAACAGCACCTGGGAATCAAGTATAGAGAGAGGTTGCTGTCTTGGGGAACTACTCTCTGGAGGAAAAAAATGCCTCTGGGGGATACACAAGGGGAATAGGAGGGGTCTGGGGCTACTTAATGCTCTTCCAGTTAACTAGCAAAAAAGCATGTTCTGGGGCTGGAGTGACAGCACCATAAAGTCAAGATGTAAGAGCTGGTCACTCTCGAAAAGCAAAAAAAGAAAAAAAAAAAAAAAAAGAGCTAGTCACTCAAGGTTGTGCAGTTTACTGTAAATAAATGGTACATAAAAAAACTGTAAACAAATCTTGAGAACTAGGTGTGGTGACACACACCAATGATCCCATTATCTGGGTGCTAGAGGCAGGAGGATTAGTAGTAGTTCATCCTTACCTACATAGCAAGGTTTTTGGCCAGCCTGGGCTACTTGAGTACACGAGACACTGTGTCAGGCAGAAGAAAATAACCCCTAACTAGATGCTGAACTTGGGTTTGTGATACAGATGTTGAAGGGTTTGGGGGTATACTGGTATTTTTAACTTACATTGAAATCACCAAAGAAAAAGATGGATTTATGAATGGCTCTGGGAGATGCATAGACATGTGATAAAAGTAAAAATATAAACTGATGTCTTATTCAGTGAGTGTGTGGTTATTTATAATTCTAAGAACTTTTCTGTGTGTTTGAAATACAAAAAGGGGGAAAAATGAAAAGAAACACGGAGGGAGAAAAGTCAAGAGATAGCTCATAAGTTAAGAGCACCTACTGTTCGTGTAGAGGATTAGGTGGCTCACATGCACCTGTAACTCTAGCTCTAGGGAATCTGACACTATCTTCTAGCCTCCATGAGCCCTGGTACTCATGTACACACACACACACACACACACACACAGAGAGAGAGAGAGAGAGAGAGAGAGAGAGAGAGAGAGAGAGAGAGAGAGAATAAAAATAAAAAAAAATCACTTCCATAGAACACTTGATCTAGTATTGGAGGCTAGAAAAGGACTGTTCTCTCGTGAAGAAGGAAACATTCTGTGATAACTGTGCCCATGGAGGTTACCTGACCTGTCTTAGATGTCATAAGGCTTGGTTAGCATCATACACTGTGTATCCTCATCTTCCTAGTAACTAAGACAGTGAGCAAATAATGGATTATCTGATACTCTCACACATTTCCAGAAATTTTCAGAGCTATCTTCAGTTTTCAGATAGACTAAATTTGTCCCTCAAAAAAATGAGGTAGGTGCTAGTGAGATGGCTTCGTGGTTCAGAACACTGGCCACTCTTGCAGAAAATTCAGGTTCAATTCCCAGCATGCATACTATGGCTCAGGACTATTTGTAACTCCAGTTTCACAGGCTCTGACACATTTTTCTAGTCTCCATGGGCACTGCACACATGGGATACACAGATATGAATGCAGGCAAAATACTCCTAGTCATAAAATTAAAAAATAAAAATACACAAAGAGATCTAATAGATGGTATAGGGCTGGGGATGTAGTTAATCCAACAACAACAACAACAACAACAACAACAACAACAAAAGGAAGCAGAGTATAAGTAGGGTATTGTTTATCTTTAGACATTATTTTATTTAATAAATATATATTAAAAAAAGACTCACCAACTTCCTATTTTCAATCAAAACCATCTCGGGAAGGTAGGCATGGTAGCACATGTCTCTAATCCCAGCACTAGAGAGGCTGAGGCAGGACAAGCAGTTCAAGGCCAGCCTTGTCTACCTAGTAAGCTCAAACCCAGCCTGTACTACATTAGACTTGGTCTCTAAGTAGGAATTTAGGGATATTTTACTATGTGTTGGCCACTATGCCAAGTGCTAGGACTACAGCTCAGAGTAGACTAATTTTTGGAGATTTTAACATCGAATACTATATATAACACCCCTGTGATCACCCCTGTGCATATACTAGGCTATACAAGAGACTTTATGTGCCCAAGTATCAGAGTGATTCATTTTGCCCTGAAGAACCAGGAAAGAATTGAAAGAAAAGAGAACTATCTCTCTCTGTGTTATATCAGGGATTTAACGTATAGTCCCAACACTACTCCCCTACCACCCCTCAACTTTTAACTTTTCACACAGGCCTCAGTAAATTGCCTAGGTTGGTGTGAACTCTATAGCGCAGATGGGCCTTGAACTTTTACTTCTGCCTCCACCTCCGGAAGCTAAGGGGACATTACAGACCCGGCTTGTGTATGGTTGTTTGAGGCAGGAAAACAATGTAGCCAAGGTTAGCCTGGGTCTCATGATGCTCTAGAGAACTGGGATTACATTATATGCATGTGTCATCACATGCGGCTTTAGAACACAGAACTTTTGAAGTGGGTCTTGAGCAAAGAATAGGAGTCCGTCAAACACTAAGAGAGTGGAAAGGCAGTCCAGGCAAATACAATGAGCATGCATCTCTAAGAAGCACACACAATTTTGTATGGCACACACATTTTTGTACAGGATAGGATGAGGTAGGGCAGACTAGCAGGGGCCAGCTCTAAATGATCTGGAATGCTATAGGAATCCCGGCTTTCTCCCTTAGCTTTTAAGGATTGTAGTGAAATGAAGACAGACCATTTAGGAAGATCATCCCAGTCTGGCAGCAGTATGTAGGGCACACACCAGGCACAGGGCCACAGATAGGAACATGAGAGACTGAGTCCCTAGAGTCAGTAGGGAAGATGATGTGGGGATGAGCTAGGGCACAAGGCAGAAGGCAGAGGTAGAGGCAGAGGCAGAGGCAGGAGGCAGAGGCAGAGGCAGAGGCAGAAGCAGGAGGCAGAGGCAGAAGGCAGAAGGCAGAGGCCAGAGGCAAAGGCCCAGGGACCAGGGGCCGGGATAGGGGGCAGAGGGCAGAGGGCAGGGCCAGAGGGGCAGAGACCAGAGACCAGAGGCAGAGGCAGAGGCAGAGGCAGGCAGATCTCTGAGTTTGAGGGGCCAGCCTGGTCTACAGAGCAAGTTCCAGAATAGTCAAGACTGTAATAGTGGGACTCTGTCCCCCCAAAAGAAAAACAAAAAATACCAAACAACAACAGACCCCCCATAATAATAAATAAAATAAAAAATAAAACAAAAGAGCTGGGCAGTGGTGGCTCATGCCTTTAATCCCAGCAATTGGGAGGCAGAGGCAGGTGGATTTCTGAGTTCGAGGCCAGCCTGGTCTACAGGGTGAGTTCCAGGACAGTCAGGGTTACACAGAGAAACCCTGTCTCGAAAAACCAAAAAAAAAAAAAAAAAAAAAAAGAAGAAGAAGAAGAAGAAGAAGAAGAAGAAGAAGAAGAAGAAGAAGAAGAAGAAGAAGAAGAAGAGTAAGTCAGACAGCCTTGGCAAGGTGGCACATATCTTTAATTCTAGCACTCAGGAAACTGAGGCAGGACAATCAAGAGCTAAAGGGCAGCCTGGACTACATAGCAAGTTCCAGGCCAGTCTAGGTTACTTAATGAGACCTTGTCTCAGAAAAATGAAACAATAAAATGTTAGCTATGAAGATAAGTTGTGGAGTTTTATTGCCATACACGGTGCCTACAGTTAAGAACAATGTATTATACATTTCAGAGTAGCTGGAAAAGATATTCTTGATAGGAGAATGGGGGAAGTCAGCACAAAGAGATGATAAATGTTTGAGGTGATGGATATGCTAAGTGCTCTGACTTGGTCATTATGGAATATATGCATGTATCAAAATATCAAATGATAACCCATAAATATGTATAAGCATATATCAATTAAAAATAAGAGGGCTGAAGAGACAGCTCAGCAGTTGAGAGTGTGCTGTGTTCTTGCAGAGGACACAAGTTTGGTTCTTAGCACCCATATGAGGACACCCAGCCATTGCCCTCTTCTGGATTTGGTGGGCACCCACATTCCTGAGCACGTATCTCCATGCACAGATATAGATATACACATATGATTAAAAAACAATAAAAAGAAGTTTTTGTGGGGGAGGGAGAGTTATATTTCTTCAAGAGTGTGGCTCTGGTAGGTTGCCTGTGAGCTGCAGGATAGCCCTATACCAGTCAGTCTGTGTGCAGCACAGTGGACTGGGTTGCGTTATTAACAAAGAGGACATGAAACTGAGAGGGGGAGGGAGGTGAGGGGGTGGGTCTTGAAGGAGTTAGAGGAGGACTGAGCTTGAGTATGATCAAAGCACATTATATAAAATTCTCGAAGAATTAATAAAAATATTATGTTAAAACCTAAAAATAAGAAAAAATTTGAACGAGAAATTATAGTCATAGCTTCTGGAAAAGTACTTAGTCCCCAGTGAGCACACCTAAAATATTACTATTATTTTTAAAGATATTAGGAGTTAAAGTATACTTATGCTTGTTGAAGCTACAAGATGGGCTCACCTAGAGCCAGGATGAAGGTTGGGTGTGGTGATATGTACTTGCACTCCTTAGTATAGAGGAGGCAGACGTGGGAGGATCACTGCAGGTTTGAGCCCAGCCTGGTTTACATAGCAAATTCCAGGCCAGCCAGTGCTACAGAGTGAAACCTTTTCTCTAATGAACAAACAAACATAAACACCAACAAAAAAAGAAGCCAACATAGAGGGTAAAAATAAAGCTGAGGGAGGAGCCTGAGAAACCAACATAAGCAAGCTGGCGGTGTCAGATGACCTAAAAAGGGCCAAGTATATTGGATAAGAGAGATCTGCAGGAGAGATGTGAAGATACTTAGGGGACAGTGGTACCTTAGAAGCCAACTTCCCAGAGGACAAACTGACAAATCTCATTTAGTACTGCTTGGAATCCAGGCTTTTCTGAGTCACTTGCATTTCTTGGCCTACAATCTTTAGGCCTCTAAAATTGTGGTATGGTGATATGTGTCTGCAATTTTAGTACACAGCCTTTTCTTGGGTGTTAAATTCCACCTTACCTAAAACAGTGAGAGACAGCCCTCGATAAAGGGCCAGGAACCCTTCTTGTTGATAAATAGTAGAAAAAGCATGGATTAGACCCCTGTAAGATGGTTCCAGCATGTTCTGCACAATCAGTCGGGTTTTGATGAGGTCTGTAGGGTATGTAACAATCGTGGAAACCATGCCAGCGAGACTTCCAGCCACAGTGGAGCTCCATTGGGAAATACGGCCCAGGTCATCCATGAATAGTACAACAAACCTGGTGGTGGGGAAACAGAGAAAGCTAAAGATATGAGGTCTGGACTGTGCTAGCATGCGCTACACAGCTTCAAATATTTCCTGGCATTTGGAATTACTTTACAATGTGTCTTAGTTAGGGATTTTATTGCTGTGAAGAGACACCATGACTAAGGCAACTCATAAATGAAAACATTTAATTGGGGTTGACTTACAGTCTCAGAGGTTTAGTTTATTATCATCATGGCAGGAAGCATGACAGCATTCAGGCAGACACATGAGCTGCTGACAGTTCTACATCTTACTATGCGGACAGAAGCAACTGTGAGTCACATTGGGCATAGTTTGAACAAATGAGACCTCAAAACTGATCCCCAAAGTGACTGTACTTTCTCCAAGATCTCACCCATTTCTTCTTATTTATTTATTTATTTATTTGGTTTTTTTTTTTTTTTTTTTCGAGACAGGGTTTCTCTGTGTAGCCCTGGCTGTCCTGGAACTCATTTCTTCTTTTTAAAAGAATTATTTATTTTATGTATATGAGTACACTGTAGTTGTCGTCTTCAGACACACCAGAAAGGGCATCAGACCCCATTACAGATGATTGTGAGCCACCATGTGGTTGCTGGGACTTGAACTCAGGACCTCTGGAAAAGCAGTCAGTGCTCTTAATGAGCCATCTCTCCAACCCCAACCACACCCATTTCAACAATGAGTCACATGTCCTAATAATGCCACTTCCCATGGGCCAAGCATTCAAGCATATGAGTCTATGGGGGCCATTCTTATGTAAACCACCATACAACATGAAAAATATCATAGAATTAGGCTAGAATTAAAGGGTAGTAAAATTTAAATTCCACCATCATATAATGCTAGCCAACTATAAGGAAGTCCAGCTTCTGATCTATATCTTCTCCAAATTCTTCCCAGTTCACCTCCAGCATTTTTCTACCTTTTATCTGAATAATCTAACTTGCCAGTGGGCTGTAAAGGAACAAAAGCACCTGACAATGCTATACTGGAATGCAATCTTTCCATCCTCTTGACACTTAAAAGGAACAGAATTTCCTGAAATGAATGAAAACAGAAATTTCACTCTCCTCTAGCACTGGGCATGGAAGCCAGAGTGTTCTACACATTAGGTATACACTTCTGTTACTGAGCTATATCCCAAGTCCAGTATCCCAGAAATTTAGTTTTGAGCCCAATAGACAAATCCAATATCAACTTTAATTGTAGCCACTGGGCTTTGGCTAGCTGCAGAAGGTCCTACATCCAGTTAGCTGATTAGGCTATAATGATTAACTAGCTAACCTATAATCAGGTGGCTGGTTGGATGACCGAACTGCCACCATTTAAGTTGTTTTCTATACTTTGCTTTTTGTTTTCCTAGAAATGCTGTCTGATTATCATGTGGTGGGTTGGACTTCTTGGAAACACCTTGGTTCTGGGACATATCTGATTGGACTTTTGTTTGGGTTTGCTCAAATATACTCTGTTAAGTTTAGTCTAAAGAATTAGTTTCCTTTATAATGATAATCGAAGTTGTTTTACCAGTTATCAGAAAAACAACAAACAAAAATGGTGACAAGATACTTACTTCTCACCCAGCAGATTGGCATCATAGCAAAAGATGGGGGGGGGAAGGCGTGGAAACTGATAACCCTCACCCTTTACTTTGTAGTATCTAGTAAAGTTGGAGAAGCACAGGTCTTTACTCTGTAATTCATTTCCTGGCTCACAGCCTAGAGGAACTCTTACAGCTCTACACATGAAGACACACTACAAACCTTTCTTATAAGAATGAAAAGTCCCATCAATTAAATGTCAAAGTGTAGGGGAATGGATAAATGATGGCATTGCCATCCAATGGATCCCATATGGTTAAAATGAATGAGCTTAGACAAATCATAGAAACACAAGAACTAAGCCATGGAAGCATATTGATGAATGAATAAAACAAGCTGCAGAGTGGTCTGTAGTATATGGCAACCATAAACAATAAAGCCCATAAGTATTGTGTAATGTAAACAGGTACTTAGGAGGAGTATACAAGTAGACCCCTGGGAAAGGCGAGGGGGACCAGGACCGAGAACAAACATTCAAGGGGACTCTACCTTCATCCAGGCTTTAGTATATTTAAGAGAGATCTGTGGGAGCCCAGCTTGTCAAGCCATGGCTTCTAGGGAGGCTGTGGCAGAAAAAAAAATCACTTGAGCCCAGTAATTTGAGCCCTGTTTGGCCAAGACTCAAACTCAAAAATGAAACGAGGGGGTTGAGGATGGAGTTCAGTAGTGGCATGCTAACTTAGCATGCTCAAGGCCCTGGGTTTGATGCCCAGCGTTGCCCAAAAAACAAAAAGAAAACTCAGCCAAACACACGCACAGTCACACAGACACACACAGACACACACAGACACACACACACACACACACACCCCTCAACATCAACAAAGATATTTTGGGATTGGTGTTGTGGGCCTGTAATTTCAGCACTTGGGAGATTAAGACAGGAGAATCTTGAGTTTGAGACCAGTGTGGGCTACAGAAAAAGTCCAAGGCCAGTCTAGTTTATAAAGAAAGACTGTTTAAAAATAGTATGTGAAGTGTGGATGGTAGGCATATGAGTGTTTAACAAACTATGCTTTGTATTTCTCAGTAGGTTTACAATTTAGTTAAAATTACTTTTCACGGAGTTTTGCAAACGCAAACCATAAACTACCCTGTTATAAGCCTTCCAGGCCACAAAAAAGCAAGTTTATACCTTAGTGAGGAGGCTGGGAAGCTAGGAAAAATAGTACTTTCTGCCATGGAATGGTACAGGGAGAAGGTACCAAGGGTTTGGAATAAAAGTAAGGAACAGAGTTGGGCTAAAAGAATAGTTTTGTCTTTTTCAAAATGAAAGCATTCCCAGTTCTTTGGCTCTCAAACTTCCAGTGGAAGGGTAGGCTTCCTGTTGTTCAGGTGACAGTTGGCCTGAAGAATGAGTGGGCACTCAAGTGAAACCAGCTGAGGGATTCCAGGCTACTGCTTCTGCGCCTAAGTAAAAAGTTCATTTGTAACATCTCCTTCAAGGGGTTATTAGTGCATCTCAATTGGACTCCTGGCTATGCTCCCAGCATCGAAGGGAGACGATACACAGACAATTAAAGCTGGTGTTTACCAATGGGCCGCTGGCCTCTGTGTTAATGCTGGCTTACTGCCCCCCCTCCCCGGCCAGTCAAGTTGGAGGGACAGGAGACACAGGAAGTAGAAATGATCATCATATTGTCTGCAGCAAGCTGAAAAAAATTGACTTGGAGTTTGAATGCAAGAAACGCCTTCTCCTGGTGCGGGAGTGAGGTCATTGCCATCCCCATTTGGTGAGTTCCTGTGAGAGAAAGCAGGCCTGTGCCTCCATACTCTGGTCGTCTGGCAGCCCCTGTTTTTCTGCTGTTTACAGCATCACCAGTGCCACGTCATGAGCGTCAGAGAAAATGCCTAGAGATATTTCAAGCTCATGTCATTATGACGTTTCTTAAAACTTTATTAAAAGAATGAGTGAAGTATTGCAGAAATGTGGAATTTGGTTGGATACCATGCTTTCTCCCCTTCACGTTTGCAGTTGACGTGTGTTTTTTTTAAAATGTATCTTAAAGGACATAAAATAAAAACTTAAATATTGTAAAAAAAAGAAATGCCATTCTTCCTCATGATCCCATTCTCATTCCCTAAACAACGCCACCAGTCAAGGCCATAGGCTACTTTATTGTCCATTTGTTGACCTACCATACTGTGTCAGACACTGGGCTTGTTCTCAGCTTAGATCACATAGGAGAGAGCTCAGCAGTCCTGACAAGGAAATGACTGATAGAGGCATCTAAGGGGAAACAGGCCCTTGGCTTCCTAAGTCCTTGAACTTCCTAAAGTCCTTGAACTATCTTAGTATGTTGGCTTCTTGTATGAAGAAGTCTTATCAAATGTAGAAAATGAAACAGAAGAACTGAAGGAAGTTCTTTCTTCCCAGACTCTTAACTACTAATCTCCCCTTAGAATTAGCAAAGTCAAGGGGCTGGAGAGATGCTCAGTAGGTAAGAGCACTGACTGCTCTTTCAGAGAACCAAGGTTTGGTTCCTACCACCCACACGGCAGTTCACAACCATCTGCAACTCCTGTTTCAGGGGACCTGGTGCACCCTCTGTGGGTACTGGGAATTTACATAGTGCACATAAGTACATGCAGGCAAACACTCATACACATTAAAAAAAAAAAAGTCAAGATAGATAACTTCGTTAGGCTACGGAAGACATCACTATGGTCCCTATAGCTTAAAATTCTTGGTCTGACTGGCTGGGCCATCAGTGCTCCAATTTTGTTCTTCCTCATGGACATATAAGAACAGAAGCTATTTTTTTTCAGGGAGGCTGAATGCACTGGTGATCTGCAGGAACCCCTTGCTTTCAGCTAGCTCAGATTCTACACACACCCCTGGACATATGTGATCAGTACTTGTAATGCTAACACAAGCTAGTAGCCAACATATCCCAACACAAGCTCATGACTGGTTATGTAATAAAGAAATGGTGGTGGCTCTGAGACATTCATAACTGCAGGGACCCAAACCAATGTATATTCAGACAAACAAGAGTTGTACAGTAAAGTTGGAGGAGGACCTTCTTTTTGATGCATTTGAAAGCCACTCATTGTATCAGCTATTCTTTGCTTGTGACAGAAACATAGCACCCAACACTCTAACCAGTAATCTCCCTTCATTGTCGATCCAATTAAGCAGACATTTTAGCTGTATAGTACACAGAACCCTGGACTAAGGAGGCAGAGGACCTGCTTTTAAGTTTGAGCTCTGTCACTGCAATTATGGACAATTTTTTTCACCCACTCCGTTCACTGATTACGCTGGTTCATTCCAATCAGACAATGTACTGTTATTCCCAGTCACCTGTTTTGCAACTTCGTGGTCAGGAGAGAGTACAAATGAATGGATATACTGATTAGCCATGACTGTCATCTTTATGTAGGATGGATGGCTTCACAAGTAATCAACCTTTCTAACTATACCTTGTCTTTCACTGGAATGTTTCTCTTCAGTTTTCAAAAAGAAAATAATCTGTCAGGAAAAAAAATCAGCAAGCCTATCTCTGTAATTCTTTGCTCTTCTGTCACCAGCCCATCCCAGATCCTCTCAGCTGCTTCTAGTTGCTGCTACCACCCACAGTTTTCCTCCTCTCCCATCCTACCCTACCACCATGAGATAATCACCCCCCCAATGTTTTAATCCCAGCACTTCCCCCACCCTGCATAAATACTTCCCACAGCCACCCTCACATATCAAATCTGATTTTCAAGATCTCATTCCAGCCTGCTTTTCCAGCCGGTTGTGCTGCATGCCTCTCCTCTTCCTGGCCTGTGCTGACATTCCCTGCAATGCCTCATCTTTGCCCATCCATCTCATTCTCCCAAGGCCAAACTCAGATATTTTGTTCTCCTCTGTGAAGCCTTCCCGTCTTCTCATCCCTCACCTGGTGTCTGATTCCATAGCATTTGATTCACAGCAGTCACATGCCACCTCGAATTTCATGTGTGTGGATGGAGACATACCGGTCTCTTTTTTTTGACTAGTACGTTATAAACTGATGTAGGGGACCATATTTCTTTCGTTCTTGTGTTTTCTCCAGCTTCATGTCCATGGTGGTTACTTCTGTGTCCTAACTAATGCCAAATGAATGCAGAAAGGAAGGTGGTGTGATGTGCTACAAACAGTACAAGGTTTGGAATCAGAAGGCCAAGTGGTAGTAGTACTGTCACTGATTTGAGATATCTCAGTGTGAACTCAGTTCTACATCAGTAAATATGGACATAGTGCTTCCTGTCCTGTGTCCTATGACTGTTCTAGGCAGGACACACAAGTTGCAAAAGCCAAATGATGTAAATATATAAGATGGTTAAAAGCAAAGCCATGCCATTAGACTCAGGCTTTGAAAATCTGTTCCTTCCCCCTGCTCCTTCGTACACATTCTATTTTATCCAAGGAAAGATTTCCCTACCACTTTGTGGCGAAGAGAGGGAAACAGGGAAAAATTGAATCATTAAAAGTCAAGACTGCAGGCCAGATGTTGCTGGGGGGGGGGGGGCAGCAGAAGCCTCTGGAGAATACTATAAAGGTAATACTGGGAACACTATAAAGGTAAGGATGATTCCATTCAGAGCATCAACTGCCAGACAAGCCTCCCGCCTCTGGACTTTGAACTGCTTGACTCTCTCCCAAGGCTGAAAACTATGTGGTTCCCACTGACCAGTTCTTAGGGCTGGGAATTTAGTGGTAAAGCACCTCACTAGCCTGCTCCAAGGCCCCGGGGTTCACTTCCAGCACTGGAAACAAAGTAAAAACAAAACAAAAAGTGTTTCGACAAGCTCCTGCTTCTCTAATTCAGATCCAAGGTCAGTCTTTAGAGCTGGCACTGTGCCTATCCAATGAGGAACTTATAGACCATCGTCCCCAATAGAGAAACAGCCCCTCCTCCAGAGTTGCCATCACTGGCTTTTTTTTAGACTTCCTTTCCAGCTCCCATGCAAATATTCTTGAGCTCTTTTTAAGGTCACTCACTTGCATCCATCATTTGCATCTTTAGATCTTACCCTCAGTAGCAGTGGTTGATGTGGGAGAAGGTGAGAAAACTCCTCAGGATGACATCAGTGGGCAGCTGGGAGTGGGGGAAAGAGTAGGCTGAGGAGACAGGTTCCTGCTGGGGAAAGAGGATGCTGCAGGCCCCATTGGATCCTAAAGCCAAAGTGAGGCTGAATTTGGAGTTGGGGATGGTGGGCAGGAATCTTTTTGAGGCAACAGACTGTCCCTCTTCCTGTACTAAGCACTTACTCCTTAGGACACTGGTCTCACTTTTTACACACCATCAAGAGCGTTCTCTCCTAAGCCAGAAAAGCAAACATTTTCAAGTTACTAGACATTAGGGATGGATAGACTGCTCATCTCCTTGGGAAGCCTTTTTGTTTCTTTACCCCCAGATATTATTTGCTAGTTCTGCCTCCTCCCCTTGTTCTTCTCAGAAAGACTCAAGAGTTCACAAAACTGCAGTTCACAGAGCAGGAATCTCAAGAGCATGTGAAAAACTGCTACTGTATTTAAGGGGTCACACATATGGCTTTGTAGCCCCAAGGCCAACCTCCACCCCCACCCCACTCCCGCCCCGTTTTCCAGAAGGAAGGGAAGCTGAGACTTTTTAGTCCTAGTGCTGGCATCGGGGTGGAAGCTCTGCCATCCCAGTCCGATCTCCCGACCCCTCCCGACCTCCTGACCCCTCCCACCGTGCTCTTACTTTCGGTAGGCAGCCAGCTGCACCACGCTGCAGGGGAAGAGGCGCAGGCACGCCACGCCATTCCCTTTCCACAGGGCCCTTGGCCCCTCGGACAGCCACACGCTGCGTCCGGTGGCCCACAGCCCCTGGGAGTGGCTTTGCACCTTGCCTACTTGGGCCAGCACAGTGGCGAGCTCCAGGGGCGCGGTGAGGCTGAGGCTGAACGCCCCCGCCAGCCCTGCACACAGGAGCCGCTGGCTGCCGGTTAGCCGGCCATCCCGCCTCCACGTAGCCATCCAGACCCAGCCCTGTGCCGGCCACCTCGTGGCTGGTGCCCTGGGCTCGAGGGGCAGTTAGAACAGTCTGGCCAGGCCCCGCCCGGCGTGGGGCGGACTTGTGAGTTGAACTGAGGAAGACAGGCTCACACCCGGGCAGCGCCTCAGGGCTAGGGTGGGATCAAAGGCGACTCTCAGGTATCTGAGGCATGCTCAGTCAGTGTGTGTTTGCAAAGCAACAGGCAAGACTGGAGCTTCCATTTCCTGTGGCAAATAGTCACCCTGTTCTTTCAAGGCCTAGCCAGCAACACGTATTTCTTAGATATTCCCTTAGGTACCTTGCTTCTTCTGGGTCCCTTTTCACATTCTATGTCCTTCCTCATCCCCTGACTATCTTCTCTTTCATTAGCCTTTTAATTTTAAATATAGAGTGCAGAAAAGACAGGCCTTGAGTAACAACCACAGCTGCTACCTAGCAGACACTTGCCAAACATCCAGTGGTACATACAAACCAGCTTTTAGCAGATAGGGCCTCATTTTCAGAGAGTGTGGTTAAGGCTTTGGAACCTTACATGCCTTAAAATCCTTAGCTCTTCAGATGACCTGACATAGGAGGGTAGAGAAGTCGTTGGCTCTCTTTGTGTCTCAGTTACTTCACCTGTACTATGAAGATGGTACTTTCAAGGAATTACTATAAAGATTAAATGAATAGTGACTGGGAGAAGTAACCAGTCTGTATGTGTTGCTTATGAGGGTATGATTAGTTATGTTATAGAAGAGGAAACTAAGACATGAGACACTTGCTTACGGCTGAGTGTCCACTACCGCGCAGAATCAGGGCTCATATGTAGGCCAGTTTTAGACCTACATCTACTAAGAGCCACACCCACGGATTGCATAGTGGCAGTATGGACATTCAGTGGTTCTGTTAGGTAAGAGATAGGACAATAAAGGTAAAAAAGGTGCTAACTGTGGCTTGGCCAGAATCTAAGAAGGATTTTAAAATATTAACAACTTTCCAATTTTATTTCTGTTTTTTTAAAAAAGGTCTTAACAATAATTATAAGGAAAGGAACAGCTAGTAAACACACTGTTAGTATAAGAGATCCCAGGTTTGCATCTTATTTTCTATATTGATTATCATGTTGTTAATGGAACCTTTTCAGGTTAAGCACATTCATCCAATCTGGCACGTACTAATTGTACATTTTCATGGAATACAATATGATATCAGAACATGTATCACAGGAATTTCAGGTTCTTGGTGGCTCATCTCACTACTGAAAAAACTGGGGAGTTGGCTCAGTAGGTAAAGTACTTGACAGGCAAGCAAGAGGACCTCTAGTATCCATGTAAATGCTGGGCACAGTGGCTCATGTCCTTCTGAAATAGTGACCTCCAAGTTTGGTGAGAGAACTTGCCTCAGAAATTAAGCTGGTAGTGTCAGAAGGATGGGGAGAAGACAGGAAAGAGAAAATGTCAGAATGAAACCAAATACTGTGCATGTTAATTTTAAATTTAGAATAAATAAGTAAAAGCAACCCATTGAAAAAGAATGGGGATAATGATCAAGGAAGACACTCAGTGTTAACCTCTGGCCTCCATATGTACAGGCACGCACAAGCTCGGTTCCTACCCCTCCCCTCTTTGCACAAATATGCACCAAAATAGGTGAAGGATTTATTTTGTTTCGTTCAGAACTGAGCAGACAGAAATTCTGAATCCTCTCTGCTTTACCCATGTTAGTGCTATGATTTAATAAAGGTGAAACAACAGGCTGGAAATAATGCATATGTAAATTTAATAGTAAGTACAAGCTATTAGAAGCCAGAGATAAGTCTTTTCTCATGAGAGACCTGTTTATCCTCTGGTACCAGGGCTCCAGTGAGTGGCTTATCCTCACCCCAGCATGGATTTTCCCAAGGGGAAATTCTAATCTTTAGGGCTCCTGTTACATAGATACATTGTAGAGCGAACAAATCAAGGTAATTAGCATACCCATCACTTTAAACATTTACAATAATTTATTGTAGATTTCAAAATAATTGAAAAGACGATTTTTGAATGTTCCCAACACAGAGACAAAGAAGCCATTTCTAAAACAGAAACTATTTTAAGTCTTGCAAGCTGTAGGCTAAGAAGGAAAGAGGTCTATTTTAACCTCTCAAGTATATTTTTTCTATGCAGATACACGGAACATTAAAGCAACTAGCAGCAAAGCACGTATTTGATGCCTTCTGCTTTTTCTTGATAAGGTGCTGACAAGATGGGTTTTTATTTTCCCCAACTAGTCTCACACAGCTGTTAAGCACCGGGTGTGGCAGGCTTTCCACTGGGAGCACTTATTTGCATTAGGGAAGCCTTGCTCTGCTCTCAGCAGCTGGGGAATATATGCTTATTTGTCTTGTCCTGTGAGTTACTGTGTCTAGTGGTAAGGGAATTTTCTAGCTGTGGAAAGTAGCAGAATGTAACTTTATAACGCTGCAGATCAGAAGATGTAGGATTGTAAAAGAACATGAACTGGAGTTTTGCACTGTGGTAAGGAAACCTTCAGGTACCAGCTCTGCCCTAAACACTTTCGTTAGCACAACTGGGCCTTAAAGCTCTGTCAGGAAGCATCACCTCGGGAACTGAAGCTGCTGATGTCTACCCGGTTGTACAGAGGGTTGGTTCAATTGAGTCAACTAAAACAACAAAGCCATTTTTCATTTAGTGACGTGGAGTTGAGCCTTATACACACTAGGCAAGTGCTCCACCATTGAGCTATGTCCCTAGCTCAGTTTGGTTTTGTTTCAAGGCAACTTGTATGGGAATTTCAAATATACCTTCTTGGAACTGTGTACTCTGCCTTTTTCTTTTGTTTTATGGTTCTCTTTGTCTTTAGCACAAATAAGATGTTCAAATGAGCCAGAGACAGAACCAATTTAAGTCTAGCAAGTTCTAGGCCAAGAAAGATAATGAGGTCTATTTTAACCTCAAATGCATATTTTGGTATTTTTTTTCCTTCTGCAGTTAACACTCAACAGTAAAATGACTAGCAGTAAAGCATATATTTGATACCTTCTGTGTTTCCATGATAATGTGCTCACGAGATGTGCTCACATTTTCCTGAGCCTGAGTCTTGCTCATCTGTTAAGCACTGGGCATGTGATACTTGTCAGTCTTTTTTTTTTTTTTAAATCATGTCCTGGGCATGGAGCCCAGGGTCTCACACATGCTAAGCAAGCACTCTTCTGGTGAGTATGTCGACTTGAGACATAAGTCAATTTCCAATAACATCTGGCGTTTGAATCGTGATGTGTAGACTCTAACTTTATTTGCCTTTTGGGGTACCTATTTAAAGAAGAGAAAAGAAAACTCTACAATGATCCTTGAGACCTCTAGACTCTGGGAGTGTATAGCCTGTGAAACTGAGGTATTGTGCACATACACAACAAAAAGAGAGGCAGTTAGTAAAAGTTGTAGAAGTACTAGTGTGGCGGGAAGTAGCTAGGTAGCCAGCCGACACCAGCCAGTAGGCAGCATCATGCCCCCTTACTGTCATCTTTCAGTTTCTCTTCTCACTAAAGCAATCCTTCCTCAGCACATTATCTTAGCTACCTAGCAGTCCTTACATGATTGCTGATCTCGCTGTTTGGACTAACACTGATTCATGTTCCCTTACTTTCACTTTCGTTTTTTTGTTTTGTTTTGTTTTGTTTTGTTTTGTTTTGTTTTTTCGAGACAGGGTTTCTCCGTGTAGCTCTGGCTGTCCTGGAACTCACTCTGTAGACCAGGCTGGCCTCGAACTCAGAAATCCGCCTGCCTCTGCCTCTTAAGTGCTGGGATTAAAGGCGTGCGCCACCACTGCCCGGCGTTTACTTTCACTTTCATTCTTTAAAAAAAATATGTACTTATTTATTTGATGTAATTGAGTGCTGTATCTGTGTGTACACCTATATGCCAAAGAAGGCATCAGATCCCATTACAGATGGTTGTGAGCCACCATGTGGTTGCTGGGAATTGAACTCAGAACCTCTGAAAGAGCAGTCAATGCTCTTAACCGCTGAGCCATCTCTCCAGTACCCTTTGCTTTCCTTCTTTACTTTTGTGGCATTTTATTTTATAAATTGCAAAAGTAGTATAGAGCTTTTGTACTAAGACGAGTGGAACTGAAGTATATCAAGGAAACTGAAGTTCTCTGATGTGTGCTCTGAGGTAACCACAGCTGAGAGGTATTCGTGTGTGAATACATACATACAGATGTGTGTGCATGGGTGCCTTCATCTCCCCCGGCCCATGTGTATGTGTCTTGCCTTGCTTTTTGTACTCAAACATTCACTGATGTGGGGTTGTTTTCTTTGTTCTCCCCACTCCCTCTCTCTCTCTATGCCTGCCCCTTTCTCTTCCTCCCTTCTTTCCCTTTAAATAATCATAAAATCAGTGCTCTGAGACGAGCTTTTAAAGCAAACCATCCTTATAATCAGGTTGTCTGTGGAGAAGGAAACCTGTACATTAGACAATAAAACAATTTCGACTCTGTGTCCTTTTATACTATTTTATACTATTTTCCTTTCTTTTTTCCTTGTACTATGGTCATGAATTAAAAAAAAAAATTCTTTCCACCAGTTTTCTTTGAGGCATTCGCATCAGATGCAATGTTTTCTGGGACATTGTCTTGCTCTGGATGAGCTGATTAATTTTTAAATATCAAACAATTCTCCATAAAGTTCTGAATAAAACAACATGCAATCTTTTAGAAACACGTGTGCTAGCTATTTTTCTCAACTTGACACAATCTAGGATCACCTAGAAAGAGAATCTCAAGTGTAATTGTCTAGTTTGGGTTGGTCTGTAGGTATGCGTGTGAGAGGAGTTAATTGGTTTAATCACAGTGAGAAGACAAACCTTGAGTGAGGGTCACACCTTTTCATGAGAGAATGGTCTGAATGAGCAGTGGAGACTGAGCTGGCCACTGCAGGATTTCTTTGCTCTCTGTCCCTGATTCTGGATTTGATGTGACCAACTCCCTCAAGCTTTTGTTTCTGTGATTTTCCACCTGTGATGGACTATAACCTAAAACTCTTTCTCCTCTAAGTTGCTTTTCACTCTGGAAATCAGTTTGGCGGACCCTCAGAAAAATGGACATAATACTACCTGAGGACCCAGCTATACCTCTCCTGGGCATATGCCCAGAAGATGCTCCAACATGTAATAAGGACACATGCTCCACTATGTTCATAGCAGCCATATTTATCATAGCCAGAAGCTGGAAACAACCGAGATGTTCCTCATCAGAGGAATGGATACAGAAAATGTGGTATATCTACACAATGGAGTACTACTCAGCTATTAAAAACAATGACTTCATGAAATTTGCAGGCAAAT